>CM053588.1:45567748-45588102 GCA_028646515.1 Pseudochirops corinnae
GGTGGCTATGTGAGAGCTGCGATATGTTGCTGCTGCTACGCTGCCATCTTGGCTCCGCCCCCAGAACTGTATCATAATCAAGGATAATAGTGAGAGTCTAATAAGACAGATGGCTTGGAAGTGGTTTTGTTATGTTTTAATAATCTTAAACAAACAACAGGAAGGGAGAAGAACAAAGGTGAGAAGAAAGGAGAGAAAGAATGGTGAAAACTATCTTACATAATCAGATCGTGCAAGTGGAAGATTAGAGAAACAAGGATGAAAGGGGGAGCAGGAGACTTCACTTGAACCGGTTTCATCTGAACTGGTCAAAGTACGAACACAGAGCTGGGTACAGAAATACATTTTACTCAAAAGGGAAATAGAAGGGAAAGGGAGAAGTAAGTGACTGGCTTCTGAGGGAGGGAGAGTGAAGAGGATCAGAGAAGACTACACCAGACCTAGCACACTGGTGCTGAGCACACTCCTCTCTCCCCATTATATTCTTCTTTTAAAAAGGGGAGTAGGAAACAAAAAGAAGGAAAAGTATAAGAGAACAGGATAGAAGGAAATGCACAATTAAGGATCCTAACCAGGAAGGTACAAACAAAATCAATATAGCCAAAATTAAAAGAGAAACATATAAAGAGAAAAAAATCTGTGCAGCAAATTTCTCTAATAAAGGTCTCATTTCTAAGATATATAAGGAACTGATGCAAATTTATAAGAATGATAGTCATTTCTCAATTGATAAATAGTCAAGAGATTTGAATAGGCAGGTTTTAAAGAAATAAATCCAAAATATGAAAAAAATGCTCTCAATCATTAATAACTAGAGAAATGCAAATTAAAACAACTGGGAAGTGCCACCTCACACCTATCAGAATGGCTAAAAGACATAAAAGGAATATGAAAAATACTGGAGGGGATGTGGAAAAACAGGTACACCAATACACTGTTATCAGAACTGTGTACTGATCCAGTCATTCCAGAAAGCAACTTGGGGATTATGCACAGAAAGTTATTACATACGCACTGATCCTGCAATACCACTACTATGCCTATACCCCCAAATATTTACAGGACCTCTTTCCGAAGTGAGGGCAAAGAAGTGGAAACTGAAGGGTGTCCATCAATTGGGGAATAGCTGAAGAAGTTATGGTATAGGAATGGCATGAGATATTATTGTGCTGTAAGAAATAATAGAAAAGATACCTTTGGAGAAACTTGGGAAAACTTGTATAAACTGATGCAGAATGAAGTGATTAAAGTCAGGAGAACGATTTATATAATAAAAACAATATTGTAATGACAAACAATTTTGAAAGACTTAGGAACTCTGATTCATGCAATTATAAATTCCAGGGCAATCATGATGAAAGAGGCTATTCACCTGCTGAGGCAGAGGTGATGGATGCAGAGTACAGATTGAGACATTTTTTTTGGATGTGGCCAATGCAGGATTTTGTTCTGCTTGACTATATATACATGTTTGTAACAAGGTTTTTTCTTTTTTAATGGGGGGAGCGGGCCCAAGGAAGGTGCAAAGGTAAAAAGGAGAGGATTTTTATTGATTTAAAATTTTTATTAAAAAATATTCTTATTACTGACTGATTTTTAATTGGTAATTTGCAATTTTGATAAAATTATGTTATGTCCAAGTTACTGATACAAACATCAAAAAACACAGATCCCCGGGCCACTTCACTAGAGATGTACTTCTATGTCAATACTGAACTATAATGACTATTACTTGCATTTGGCCATTCAACCATTTCTTTAAAAAAAAAAGTTTTTTCAATTGGCAAAAATCCACATTGTCTTCCCACCTTCCCTAATTGAAAAATCAAGAAAAACAAAACCCCTGTCACAAAAACATGTAATCAATCAAAACAAATGCACACACTGGTTATGTCAAAAAAAAAAGTAACATTCTGCATTGTGAATCTTTCACTTCTCTGGAAGGAGAAGGGTAGCATGTCTCCTGGTGAGTCTTCTGGAATCCTGGCTGATCATTACACGGATCAGAGTTCCTAAATCTTTCAACAGTTTTTGTTTTTTTTTAACAACATTGTTATTATTGTATAAAATGTTCTCCTGGTTTTGCTCACTTCACTCTGCATCGGCTGATGTGTCTTCCCAGGTTCCTGTGAAACCATGTAACTTTTTCAGTCATTCCCCAACTAATCGGCACCCCCTTAGATTCTAATTCTTTGCCACTACTGAAAAGGGCTACTTCATTTAACCATTTCTAAATTTACCTATTATACTATTATCTAGCCCACATTTCTAGCAGATTTCTACAAGAATAGCATGAGAGACATTATCAAATGCTTTACTAAAATCCATGCAAACTACATTTATAGCATTCCTGAGATACCAGTTTAATAACTCTGCCAAAAAAAGAAATGAGGTGAGTCTGTTATGATCTGTTCTTGCTGAAGCCATGTGGGTTCTTTGTGATCATCACTTACTTTTCTAGATGTCTGCACACTATCTCTTTAATAATATTCAAATGCTCATTATAGTCTCATGATTTTGTCAGTTTTAGATGTCCTTTTCACCAAAGTTGCAACCTATCCACGCCTGCCTGTCATCTGTAACTCTTGTCTTAAGGCTTCCAAAATGCTGGTCACAGGGAGTCTACCCAATGTCTAAGAGACTTTCCTCCTTTTCTCCCTCTCTACTGCTATCTGAGGATACCAGTAGAGTGCTTGAACCATCCACCTGGCTTCCTTTACCCTGGTCATGGTACCAGCCCATTTTCTCTTATGCTCACATACTTCTCTGATAGGAGCCTTCATTCAGGTGCTTCTCTGCCATTCCTGGCCTGGCCCTACCCACCACAACCTCTGTATAATCCTCTTCTAACTCCTCAGAGGCTCTCATCTTCCAAGAACACAAGAACAACAGTATTAAAAAAGATAAATTTTTGTCTCTGGGAGAGGTCTGGGGTTATTAAAATATCTCTGATATTTACTGAAGGCAATCCAGCCTTCCCACCTTCTGTTCAATTCTGTGTCCAACTCATATATTTACTATTTTCTGTCATGTGTATGTATGTGTGTGTTTATTCACACACACACACACACACACACACACACACACACACACACACACACACACGCATGCACGCATGCTTGCGTGCAACCTCAGGTTGGTTGCATCAAGCCCCAGAACATTACAGAACCTCTGGAAGAGGTACTACCATCTACATAGGAAAAAATAAATGTATAGAAAATGTCAGTCGTCCACATCATAATGTGCAGCTAGTGGGACAAACTGTCTACACATACTCACAAACACACACACAGACACGCACACTCTTTTAGAAAAGCCAAACTCTCTTCCAGGAGGTTCTGAAATGGTCCAAGGCCAAAACTGCCATACACAGAGATGAGTATCTGGAGGGCCCACCATCTACAGATGACCCTTCTTCAATGAGGATTACGCATTGGGTCATCGCTGGCGAAAACCTTTAGTGAGTCTGCCTCACTGTTTTATGCTTTGTCTGATATTTATGACAAAACGGTCAAACAAGGGTATCTCTGTGATATTATTCAATAAATCTTGAATAATTAGAATTTGGGTAGGAATAAAAATCAAGCTCACTGGCCTACAACTCTCTACTAGCTTCATATATTATTAATACAATCAATGAATCACCACTGTTTATATTTTGTCATTTGTGAAAGTGAACAAATATTCTTCTGAATGGTTACCAGTTAAATGTCATCTGTTCTGGATCAGAGCCAGAAGCTTAGAAGTTATCTAGTCTGACCCTCTAGTTTTACAGAGAGGGAAATTAAGGCCTGCAGATGTTAGTTAAATGACTTGTCCAAGGTCACACAGGTGATAAATGACAAAGCCTGAAAAGGAACCCAAGTCTTCTGACTCCAAAGCCAATGTCCCTTTCCCTACATCCATATCAAGTGTTTAGATGAAATGCTAAACACAAGCAAACCTATCTTACTCTAGTCAGAAACACAGCACTAGCTCTTTCACGTTAACTGAGTCTACAGGAAAAGAAATGGTCAATAGGCTGAACATGTCAGTTAGCTCTCCCAGTCATCCCACAACAGTTCAAAAGCATAAGCTGACCTTAACAATGGATGGATCTGTGAAACTCTCATTGAGGATGTACAGGTCAGATCGAAGTTCCAGGGTATCAATAATGAAGTCTTCTGTTCGTGTGGAAATCTGCATGAGGCATGTCAATCCTAGGAAGCTCCTGTAAGAGTGGTGCTAACCCAAACGGAGAGAGGAGCGGGGAGACAGAGAAAAGGATGTCACTGGGTTTCATTCTATATTACCTCAAAGGCCAGTTTCTGAACTTTTGAAAAACTTGTTTTTTGAGAAAATACAAGGAAATCACAGTTTAACTGCTTTCCCAACAAGTAAAATAAGAGAATGTCAAATTTTAAATCAAAGGCAAAAAAAAAAAACTACCTCCAAATCTACACCAAAGTCTTTACAACTCAGGAGTTTTTCATTCAGTTCCACAAGTTCATCAAGGGTGGATATGAAATGGCAGGGTGTTTCTTCTACAGGTCTGTACATCTAGAACAAGAAACTACTGTTGGAAATAGTCAAGGAGATTAATCATCTTCTCCAAAGTCAAAACAAAGCAATGAACTGGAGACATTCCCCAAAGTTGCTGTCATTTACTACCAACAAACGTAAGCCATACACACAACATTTAGGTATCTCTTCTCTTTTAAAAACCCTCTCTAGATCCTACTGCAACCATCACTATCATGTTACATCTCTCTGTCCTATTCAGCTAAAGTCCTTGAAAAAGCCATCTTACACGTGGTGCCTCCACTTCTCTCATTTTTCTTTAAAATCTCTACAAACTGGCTTCTGATCTCCTCACTCAAACAAAATTGCTCTGGGCAAAGCTACCCATGATCTCTTAACTGGACACTCAAATGGCCTTTCCTGAATCCCCAACCTTCTGACCTCTCTCTAGCACCTGTGACTGTTGAGCACTCTTTCCTCTTGCATATTCTCTCTTCTCTGGGGTTCTGTGGTACTCCCTTCTCTTGATTCTCCCTTTTAACCTCTCCTTCCATATCCTTTGCTGGGTCTTCATCATGTCATGCCCACTAACTATGGGTGTACCAGAAGGTTTCGCCTTAAGCCCTCTTTTCTCCCTACGTTCTCTCACTTTGTAGTTTTGTTAGTTCCCACGAGTTCAATTATCTCTATGAAGATGACTCACAGATCTATCTCTATCTGTATAATGTGTTTATGTATACATGTGTATATATATATCTACATATCTATAGAGATATACAGACACAGAGAAAGAGACCCCAAGCTCACTGGCTATTTGCTGCACCTCTTATCTCTGTACATTTGCACTTGCTGGATGGTCCCATCCCTGGAGGGCTTTCTCTCTTCACCTAGACCTCTTAGATTCTCTCAGCTTAGATATGACCTGTTGCAGGAGGCATTTCCTGATGGTAATTCCACACCCTGAGAACATATCTCACACATACGTATATATCTGTACACACGTTATCTCCTCTATTAGAAGATCTCCTTGCAAGCAGGTGCTGGTTAGCTTAATCTTCATGTCCTTAGCAAAGTACCAGGCACATAAAGGAAGATTAATAAATGAGTATTGGTAGAGTTTCACTCCCTTCCTGTAGGGACAGCATTCTAGAATGTAGGCTGGAGACTAACCTGAATCTGTGGCTTCTGAAGGACTGCCTCTAGTGGAGTAAAGTGATCCAGTTCATACTGATAGGGATGAGCAAACCTGGATGAATTGAAAAAGAAATCAGTCAAAGGAAAAATGGCAGCCTTCCTAGACCCTGGATCTATCATGATTGGGGGAAAGGGAATGAGAATAAGGGCCTTAGAAGAAAATGAATTTTTAAATGGTATACACATTCTAGAAATAATAAAAACTGCATTATTACTAACAGCAAAAATCTGAAAAAGCAGAGAATGGCTAAACAAATCATGGTATATCAGTATGGCAGAGTATTGTTTTACTATGGTAATTCAAGAATCTCTAATTCAGTTATTGTAGGCTCTCCATCTACTGACAAAGATTACAACCGTTATATGTCTTAGGAATAGCTTTGGTGAGTTACTGTGGCAAGAAAAAAAATCATCTGGTGACCAAACTAATGATGATTTTCTCTACACTCAGCCAGGCTGGCCCTCCACTAATGGTCACTGGATCTTAGAGGGACTGCTTGGCGGGCCCTGCCAGACCCCAGGGGACTCACTCTCTCTACCACAACAAAGGAAATGGAGAATGAATGACACCATTAAGAAAGAAGAGTGTGAGAAAGATAAAGAAATATGGAAAAGGCTGTTATAATGGAATATAGATAAAAAAAGTAGAACAAAAGGATATATACATATATACAATAATTACAAATATGTATATGTATATATATACATATGCACAATAATTACAAATGTAAGGATCTGTGAATGTAAAACTAAAAGTGATCAGAAGGTGACTGACAAAGAGTTACTGAGAGGTTACTGTTGTAAAGTTATTTATATAACGTTAGACGGATTATTTTAAAACATAAAGTGAAAATTCACACCAAAGAATGACAAAAAAGAAAAAAGTAAACATTTATTAAGTGTCTGCTATGAGCAAGGCATCCTGCTAAGAAACCATATGAGATTTTTAAAAGAAGACCCCCTCCTTGCCCTCTAGCATAGAGGTTTAAGTTTTAGAATATCAAACCAGACGCTTGATCCTGGGTATTTCGGCACATGACCGACTGATGTGTTGGAGTATTTCTCTACCAATACTTATATGAAAAGTTATATGCTCACAGACTTACTCAGGCTACATATCAAGAGGTTAATTGATAATTTTCAACATTTCATTTCCACGAACTTGCTTCTCTGATTCTAAGGCATATTCACACATTTACAGGAATAACAAAGAAATGAAAGTGAGAATTAACACAAGAAAACAATGTGATGTGTAAAAGGAACCCTGGATTTCATAGGAGGCCCTGGGTGGAATCTCACATTTGATATGACTCCAATTGTGTGACTCTGGACTCCACTTACAATCTTTTTTGGGGATGTCTGACTACATGGTAGCTAGGAGTCCACCTCATGCTAAATTTTATAAACCCTACCCCCAGCAATGGCTAATCTCTTACATATCCTGCTCAATCTGCTGAATTCTTTGCTGATAGAGAAAATCAGCTAAGGCAGGTGGCACATCCAAATCCTCAGGGCGTTCTTGTCGCTCACGTCTCTCTTTGGTGAGTGCTGGAGACCAAAGCAGAAAAAGGTTTATTTTATACATGAAAGAACACTTAAAATTCCAATATTTTGTATTCCTGGGACTTCATGTGATGAAACAGTCAGAAGTGGGGTAGTTTTATACTTTCCTAGCTTCACATTCAACATTTCTATTCACCCCAGACTGAAATAAAAGCTGACCAAGACAACTTACCCTGAGCCAGAGGTTTCTGAGCATTGGGCTTGATGAAGATTTTGGGGAAAAATGGCGTGTTGGAATTATCCACCTTTTCTCGAAACCTTAGCTGAGGTCGAATGATGTTCTTGGCATGAAGCAGTCGGAAAGTTTCAGAATGTTTTTTCTTGTTATACTCTCCTGCCTAAGGAAAGAGAGAAATCCTCAATTTGGTCTACACTAATGTCCCTTAAAAAAGCTTTCTGGTATTAAATGAACCAGAAGAGTAACATTCCAACTTATGTCTTAACTGTCCCA
This sequence comes from Pseudochirops corinnae, assembly GCA_028646515.1. Lineage (NCBI taxonomy): Eukaryota > Metazoa > Chordata > Mammalia > Diprotodontia > Pseudocheiridae > Pseudochirops > Pseudochirops corinnae. The sequence continues at coordinate 45,575,457 of CM053588.1, forward strand.
TCAATGAAGATGCATTTAAAGAATGATATCCCTAAAGGTTAGGCAGCTCTGATGGAGGAAGAAAAAAGGACATAAGTAAGTGGCATACTGGACATCAAGCTAAATCAGAGATTAGTTTTGTCTACAAAACTAGGACTGAAATTTTAATTTGCAAAAGCTCATTTTATAGTTTAAATTAGCACTCAGAGTTAGCTAGTATCAGAGCAGTCTGGGTAAGGAGGAATCCTCACCTTCCGGTTCCAGCTAGACACAATTGTTTTAGGAACCTGCATTCCTGCAGGGAGGATAGGCTGCTGATTCTTGTTTACTCCTGATGCTTCATCCAAGAGAATACCCTAAAATCACAAACGAAAGGCAAGGTAAGTCAATGAGCCTTTATGGAGTGCTTGTGGTATGCCAGCACTGTGCTGAGAAGTGCTGGTGATACAAAGAGAGGCAAAATACAGTCTCTGTTCCCAACAAGCTCATTGTCTAATGGGGAGACAAAACGTAAACATCTATGTACCAACAAGTTCTGCATAGGATAAGCTGGCAGTTGTCTCAGAGGCACTAAGAATATGGAGGACTAAGAAAGGCTACCTGCAGAAGGTGGGCCTTCAGATGAGACCTTATGGAAGTCAGGAGGTAGGGTGAGAGGGGACAGTTTTCCACGAACGGAGGCAGTCCCTCCTCTCCAAGAAGTCTGGAGATGGCAAGGAGACCAGTGTCAATAGTCTGCAGAATATGTGGAGGGGAAATAAGGAATAAGAAGATTGCAAAGGTGGGAAGCAGCCAGGTTGTGAAGGAATTTGAATACGAAAAAAATGACTTTCTATTTGATCCTAGAGGTAGCAGGGAGTCTTGAGATGACTGACTAGGGAGGTAGTGACATGGTTAGACCTGTGATTTAGGATGAACCTGAACGAAGGAGACCCCTGCCCCAGGAGCTATCTGTGATAATCCGGATATGAGGTGATGGGGCCCTGCGTCAAAGTGGTGGCAAGTGTCAAAGGAGAGATGTTATAAAGGTACAATCAGCAGGACCTGGCAACAGATTAGAGATGGAGGTGCTGAAAGAAAGTGAGGAATTGAGGATGAGGTTTCAAATCTGGGTATCTAGGAGGATGGTGGTATTCTCAACAGTAATAGGGAATTTAGGAAGAAGAGAAGGTTTCTGCGGAAAAATAGTGAGTTGACCTTTGGACGCTGATTTTGAAATGTTCACTTCTAGTTTGAGATGTCCAATAAGCAACTGGAGATGAAAGACTGGAGAGCAGGAGAGAAGTTAGGACTAGATTAAAGATGGAGAGAATCATCTTCACAGAGATGATAACTAAATCCATGGGAGTTAATGAGATCACCAAGTGCTAAGAGGATAAAGGGTGAAGAGATGATAGGCCAGGACAGAGTCTTGGAGGAAGCCTACAGTGAGCAGGAGTGACTTGGATTAAGATTCATCAAATGAGAAGGAGTGGTCCATCAAGTAGGAGGAGACAAAGGAGAGAGCAGTGTCACAAAAACCTCAAAACAATATATCAAGGAGAAGAGAGATCAGCAGGTTCAAATGCTACAGAAGGGTCAAGAAGGATGAGGAATGAGGAAAGGCCATTAGATTTGACAATTAAGAGATCAGTGGTAACTCTGGACAAGAGTGGCTTCTGTTGAATAATGAAGTCAGTGTGTAGGGAGTTAAGAGAGAGTAAAGTAGAAGCAGCTACTAAAGACAGCTTTCTCAAGGAGGTTAGCCACCAAAGGGAGAGGTCATTCACACTCACACGCACACCACACTACACTATACTACACACCACACCACACCACACCACACACACATACACACCCACCCCCACACACACACCCACACCCCCAAACCCCCCCACACCCCAATAATGAGAGAAGTGACGTTTAACTGGTTTTTACAAAGACTGATTTGCAGAATGCAAGACATTTTGTTTCAATGTAATAGATATTTGGAAGTCCTAACAAACAAAGCCCTTTTCTGAAAGATTCAGGCTCATAATTGAGTAACTATTCCTCTCCAGAGCTCTCTGCTATATCCTCATTGTAGATTGCTGAGTCAAGCTGAAATGAGTCTAGAAAAAATTCTTCAGGTACCATAGGATGACGGGATTTGGAATTAGAAGGGATTATAGAGGCCCCTTCCTTAGAAATAGGGAAATTAGGGCCCAGAAGAAGGAAATATGCACTGCCAGGGAGAACTACCACATTGTTTTTCTAACATACTAAGAATTTTGCTTCATCTATGATAGAAGGCATGTGGTGTGGTGGAAAAGAGCTCCTGGTTTGGTGTTAGGAGAGACCTGGGCTAAAATACTGCCTCAGAAACCTACTAGCTATATAAAAGAGATGAGTCAGTAAGCCTCAGTTCATGCCAATAGGAAAACGAGGACAATAATACTTGTGGAATCTCAGAGGATTACTGTGGTACAATGTCTCTAAAGGACTTTATGTGTCTTACCAAAGGCACAATACTTGTTAGTGTATGTTCCTTCAGCAGCACCACTGGATGCAAGACACTTAACTGTCAGGAGAGCTTCATTTCCTAGCTATATGAGGATCATCAGGCCATGTCACTCACCACTCTTTCAAGAATAACATCATTGGAATCAACCAGCAAATCAAACTTGTCCTCCAATTCAGTCACTTTACTCCGGTCCTTAATGTGGCTACGACAGCCTTGGTACTGCATGACCTTACTCATACTAAGGGAACAAGAAAAAGGTTTACTCTTATTAATTAATTCATTTTCTAACAAACTGGAGAACACTGAAAAGGAAGGCCCTCAAGAGGCTTCAACTGTGCTGTGACTGTCTGTCATTCTAATAGCAACTCACTAAACTTGCAATTTGCCTGTTGAAAGGTCTTTCCCCTTTCCATAAGTCCTCATGCAGCTGCCAAAATAACCTCCCTAACACATCAGTCTGACCCATACACAGTCATGCCCAAAAGGTTTTGGTGCCTCTTTTTGGCCCATGGCATCAATACAAACTGCTCTGCCTGGCACCAAAGGGTCTTCCATCTGGCTCAAACCATCCAGACTAAGGCTGGATAGCCACTTGAAAGGTGTGTTGTAGAGGCCTTTTTAGCCAGCTATGGGTCGGACTAGGCAGCCTCAGAACCCCACCCAAATCTGTAATACCTTTCTACCCTATTTCACATTATTCCCCTTCCTGCCACCAATATTCCAAACTGCATTATTATTGGATTCTTGAATTTAACATAGTCTTCCACTTCTGGGCATTCACCCAGCCTATTTCCCCATGCTTAGAAGGCACTCCATTCTAATTCCTGCTGGTCAAAATCCTTCTTACCAACGCTTAGTTTAGTGAAACCTTCCCTTAATTGCTGCTCCATGTTAATGTATTCATTCTCTCCTCAAATGTTCCTGGATCACAGCCGACCACCTCTTCCTTGTCTTCACATTCATTTACTGTGTACTTTACTTATCTTTGTATTTACTTTACAACCTCCTATGAGACTGCAAATTCCTTTAAGACAGAGACTGGGTTGTTTTCAATCTGTAGATCTCCAGGGCCTGGAATAATACCTTGCAAGCAGCAGGTGCTTAATAACCTTTGTGAATTGCAGTTCTCCAGTTACAAAACTTGGAAGATGGATGAGATTTCTACAGTGCCTGCTAATTCTATGTGTTTCACAGTTCTAAAGGGACATTACACACTCTATCTCAGCCTCTTACTCTAGTAATTAGGAAATAGTCAGTTTTTCTGACCCTGAGACATAACTGTTTAAAAAAACTATTAAGATCCAGGGCATTATTCACCTATAGATTTCGAAAGTGTTATAACTCCCCAGATACAGTTATGATAGTTAGTAAACACTAATATTTGAAATTCTACAACTTGTATCAGAGGCCAAATTATGCAAGTGCCCATTTCCCAGTCCCCTAATTAATTCAGAAAGACAAGCTCAATTCAGGCTGAACAGTCTTCTAAAGGGTAACTCAAAAGTTCAAAAGGCAACTGAAACTTCCTCATTTTCATGGTCCCCTTCACAATACAGATACAGGTATGGAGCATAAATCAACAAAGCCACAACACACATAACTTTTCCAGAAAAAAAAAATCTCTACCACTTCTAAAAAAAATATATACTTCCATCACTGGTAAGAGGAAATGACAATGAGCATTTACCATTGAAGTAACCTCTCTCCTTGTGTTTCACAGAATGCTCGGAAGCCAGGAAAACTTCGGTAAAAATCATACTCATCTCCAGCCTGTGGCAGCCCGTTGGAAGCTTTTGTAGCGGCCAGCACAGAACCGAGAGCAAACTGTCAAAAAACAAATAATAATACTAGTTAGCATTTATACAGCAATTTTAGGCTTGCAAAGCACTTTACATACCTCAACTGATCCTCACAACCATTCAGGGAGGTGGGGCTGTTTTACAGATAAGGAAACTAACTGAAGAAGATAGGGATGAAGTGACCTGCCCAGGGTTATACAGCTAGTAAGTGTCTGAGGCTGGATTTGAACTCAGGTCTTCTTCATTCAAGGCCCAGTTTCTATCCACGGTGGTGCCACTGAGCTGCCTCCAAACAGAGTGGTAAAGTGGAAAACACATGGGACTTGTAAGGCTAAAATCTGGTTCAGAATCTATGTGACTGCAGACAAACCACCTGGAGCCCAGTGACTTGTGGACAATGACACTGACTGTAATGACAGCTGCATTACCCGTCTCACACAGAGGCTGTGAAGAAGGCATTTATAAACCTTTGTGTGGTCTAGACTTGCAAACAGGACACTTTCTCCCCCAGTGCACTTTGCCAACTGTCTACAACTTACATACAGTCTTAAATATTGGCCTGGGGCACTGAAAGGCTAAGTAATTTGCCCAAGGTCACAGAGCCAGCTTATGTTACAACCAGGACTTGCACCAAGTCCTGAGTCATGCAATTATTATTGCTGTTAATTATGTGGGAAAGGGTCAGGCAGACTTCATGAAAAGGGCAGCATCTGGGCCAGGCCCTACAAGAAGAGAACCCAACATCTGTTGAACACTTAATAGGTATAAGTTGCTGTGTTAGGTATTAGGGAACATGCAGAGGTACTACTCTCAAGAAATTTATAATCTGCTGAGAAGAAAAATCCCCTTGTGCATATTATTCTACATGGAAGGAAGACTATAAAGACAAAGCGTGGTACAGTGGAAAGAACTCTGGATCTGTAGTCAGTTTGGGTTTGAATCCCTAAACTGCTTCTTGCTTTCTGTGGGACTCCGGGCAAATTTCCTCATCTGTAAAATGAGGGAAGAGGAATTGCATTAGATCTTAAAAATTCCTTTCAACAAGAGATACTCGAACAACAGTTATCATGTACATAATACTTTATAATTTTAAAAAATGAGCTCATCTGAAAAAGGTACTTCAGGCATTATCTCATTTTACTGTTGGGAAAGTTAGATTTGAAAAATTTCTACGACATGCCCAGGATCACAAAGCTAAAGTTTGAGGACTGGATTTGAGCCCAAATCTTCCTGACTCCAAGTCCAAGGCTCCATTCTCCCTGTCACACTGTCTCTCATTCTACATTGAGAAGGTAAGTCATCAATCAATCAGCATTTATTAAAGGTCAACTGGTGAATGGTTGAAAATTATGGTATCTGAATGTAATGCAATTAAAAATGCCTAAGAAATGAGGAAAGGGACAGGTCTCAGAGAAACTTGGTGCATGAGGTGAGACAGAGTGAAATGAGAGGAACCAGAATTTATAAAATACTAATACCATTAAGACAAACAACTTTAAAAGAACTCTATCACCACAATAACCAACTACAATTCCAGAGGATTCATGACAAAATATGCCTTCCACCTTCTGACAGATGGACTCAAGGTGCATAATGAAACATGCATTTTTTTGGATATAGCCAATGAAGGGATTTTTTATTATGTGTATTTGTTATAAGCTGGAAGCATATGCTGGAGCCAGCTGCACAGGCTCAAACGAGAGAGATGATTGTTAAATTCTCAGTGTGAGCATTTACACTTTGGAAATCAGTGAATACTACAAATTAGGGCTTGGTTTATTATTTTGTTGATTATGTAAATTCAAGAAAGTGATGGAGAAAATGTTAATAATGCAGATTAAATTTTAAAATTTGTCATGCGTTTCCAAGCTGATGGTTAAAAATTTACCAGCACACTGCTGGTTACAAGGGATTCCCTGCTTTCCCTCCCTCCCCCCCCCAGGACAAGTGGTACTATCATCCTATATCTCTTTTGTCTTTTGTGGCTAACCTTGAAAAGTCTGTCCACCCCTCACCATCAGGCTTCCAACCTTAACATTCCACCACAAGCGATCTCTCCAAAGTTACTAATGATCTCTTAGTTGCCAAATCCAACAGTCTTTCCTCAGTCCTCATTCTGTAGCCTCTCACACTGCTGATTACTTTTCTCTTGAGGTTTTCAGGACACTGCTCTCTCCTGGTTCTCCTTCTACATATCTGACAGCTCCTTCAGTCTACTGGGCTGGATCCTCCTCCAGAACATGCTCACTAACAACAGGTATCCCTCAGGTTCTATCTTGGACCCTTTTGTCTTCTCCGCCTATACTAATTCACTAGGTGATCTCATCAAATCCCACAGATTTAATCATCATCTTTATGCTGATGATTCCTGCCCCAGCCTCTCTGCTGACCTGCAATCTTGAATCTCCAACTGCCTTTCAGACATCTGGAACTGGATGTACAGTAGACATCTTAAATTCAACATGAGCAAAAGGAACTCATTCTCTTCTCCCTTAACCTCTCCCCCCTCCACTCTCCCTATTCCCCATGCAATCAACTCCAGTGACTCTATGATGAAATATAAAATCTTTCGTTTGGCATTCAAACCCCTGCATACCCTTCATAACGTTGAATTCTTGACTCTTTGAAATCTTCTTACACCTTACACATACTCTTGGACCCAGTGACACTGGCCTCCAACTGTTCCTTGAGCATGACACACCATCTCCCAACTCCAAGCATTTTCCCTGTTCCCCCAGCCTGGAATTCTCTCCTTCTTCATTTTCTGTTTCCTGGTTTCCTTCAAATTCCAGCTAAAAATCTGAACTCCTTCAAGAAGCCTTTCTTTCTTCATCATTCCCCTTAATTCTAGTGTCTTCCCTCTCTTAATTACCTTCAATGTATCCCGCAATAAACATCTTGTTTATATGTTGTTGTTTTCCTGGAGTCTTCACGAGTCTGTAAGCTACTTGAGAACAGAGATTACCTTTTGCTTTTTTTTGTACTCCTATGGTTTAGCACAGTATCACACAGCGGGTACTTAATGTTTATTGAGTGAGAAAACTATAAAAAAGCTTACTATGTACTAGGCACTAAGTGTTAGGAATACAAAGAGCAAGTTCAATTGACTGACAAGTATTTAGTAGGTACTTACTAGATGCTAGAACTCCTGAAAAAGACTGGGGGGGAGGGGAGGGGAAAGCTTCAGCCTCTAGGCCACATGTGGCCTTCTAGGTCATTGGATTCAGTCAAAGAGCTGTACTTGAGGACCTAGAGGGCCACAAGTGGCCTAGAAGCTGAAGGTTCCCCACCCATGGCTAGGGGTTCAAAGAAAAACAAAACAGCTCCCTGCCTTTAAGGAGCTTACATGCCAATGAGAAGGAAGCAAGACGCACATATACAAGCATATTTTTAAAAATATACAAAATGAATACAATATTGTTCTGGAAAGGAGTGCACCAGGAGCTGGGGAGATGAGCAAAAGCTTCATGCGGGAGGTCAACCAGGGACTCTGAGAGTTGGAGGGGGAGAAGAAGAGCACTCCAGGCGTGGAGGACAGGCAGGGCTGAGGTGAGGGGCAGGAGATGGAACACCCAGGCTTGGAGTAGCTGGTGGAACAGAATTACAGATCACAGAGAACAGAGAGCGAAGGCTGGGTGTGCACTGGGCTGTGAATGAACCAAGGGCTACAGCAGGAAGGCCACTGGTTCTGGAATCGGAGATGCTGCGTTTGGTGATTATTACTAGTGTGACTCAGGCAAGGGACTTCTCCCCAGCCTCAGTTTCCTTTCTATCTATAAAAGGAGAGGGCTGGACCAGACAGCTTCTGAGGGCTCTTCCAGGCCTAGATCGAGGCTCCTATAAAGACGCTGGAGTTTCTCACTTGAGGAAGAAGTGACAGATGAAGGGGGAAGATAGACAGAGAGGAGCTACAGATGGCCTGGGGAACCGGGGAATAGAGAGAAGAGAAAGAGGGCACGGACAAAAGGGCAGAGGGCATGGACAGAGGGACATGGACAGAAGGGATGGACAGAGGAGGATGGACAGAGGGGATGGACACAGGGAGATGAACAAAGGGATGGACAAAGGGGATGGACAGAAGAGGATGGACAGAAGGGAGGGGACAGATGGGGATGGGCAGAGGGGATGGGCGGAGGGGGACCGTGGAGGCCCCGCTACGGTGTCCACAAAGATGGGGCAGTCTCAGACAAGGATCAGGCCGGGCAGGGGCGTGTCTCCTCAGGCGGCGCCCACGGTAGGCCCGGGACAGCCCGGGGGCTCGGCCCTCCAGAGAGGGGGAGGGGAGGCCCGGGGCAGAGGACAGGGGTCGTCGGGCTCCCAGGGTCTCGGCTCGCTCACCTTCACGAAGCTGTCCGCGTCCTTGAACCCCGGCAGCACCATCATCCCGCTCGGCTCGGCAGCCGCCGCCGGCGCTGCCGCCGCCTCAGGCCCGGGTCTCGCGGTTCTAACGCTGGGAGCCGCCATCTTCCTGCCCCCCCCACCGCAGAGACCTTCTCGCGAGAGGACGGCCAGGGTGGGCGTGCTCCTGAGTACGCATGCGCACAGAAGCGCCCGCTGCCCAGCCTGTCGCACGTTCCAGACGTGCCTCCTGGGCCGCGGGGAACCGGAGTACCGGGTTCCGTTAGCGACGTGGCCCCAGCTATTCGTTTAACCGAGGTGGAAACTGAGAGCAGAAACGTAGCATCGTATCCTAGCCCAACCTCCCCTCCCTCCTTCCCCCCTCCCCCCGTTTTACAGAGGAGGAAACAGCTCCAGACATCCAGGATCCCTGATTTACGGGCAGCCACGTGGCTCAAGGGTGGAGCCACGTTCCTATCCCATCTCAGACACTGCCTCTGCGCGTGACGCAGTTTCCCTAGCTGTAGAATGAGGGTAAAAACAGCACCTGCCTCCCACAGTGGTCGTGAGGATGAAATGAGAGGAAATCTGTAAAGAGCTTTGCAAACTTTACCATATGAACGCTAGCTGTCATTATGATTGAGAGAGAGCCTTAGTCTAAACCAACCGTGCCCTTCCCCCCCCCCCCCAGCTTTTTGTTTAACAGACAAGGACCCTGGGGACCAGAGGAGGGAAATGACTCACCCAAGGTCACAGAGCTGGTTCCTGGGATAATAGAATCAATCAAACAAACAAAAAAAAATATGAAGCGCCTACTGTGCGCTAGGCACTGTGGATACAAAAAAGAGAGGAAAGATCCCAGGGAGCTCTCAGTTTGATACATGATGACACTATGTGCAAAGTAGCTGTGTAAAGGATACATGGGAAATGATTGACGGAGGGAAGGCTCCAGAAATTAGGGGCGTTGGGAAAGGCTTCCTGTAGAGGATGAGATTTAGGTGAGGCTTGAGGGAGAGAGGGAGAGAGAGTGTTCCGGGCATAGAGGACAAGCAGAGAAAATTCCTCAAGCTGAGAGATGGAGTGTCCTGCTCGTGGACTGCCAGGATGCCCCTGTAACAGGGTCAAAGAATCCATGTTGGGGAAGAAGGCATAAGAAGGGCAGCTCAGTGGCACAGTGGACAGAGCCCCAGGGCTAGAGTGAGGAAGACCGGAGTTCAAATGTGCACTCCGGTGCTCACTAGCTATATGACCCTGGGCAAGTCACTTCCCCCTGTTTGCCTCAGTTTTCTTGGTGAGCTGGAGAAGGAAATGGCAAACTACTCCAGGATCTCTGCCAAGAAAACCCCGAATGGGGTCATGGAGAGTCAGAGACAACTGAAGCACAACAAAAAGGTGTTGGAACCCTGGAAAGGTGAGAGGAGATTAGTATTTAAAGGGCTTTGAATGCCAAACAGAAGACTTTATATTGAATCCAGGACGATAATAGGGGGGACTCCTACTGAGAAGGGGACAGGGTCGGACCAGACCTGCAATTTAGGAAAATCACTTTGACAGCTGAGGATAGATCATATTCAGAAGAGACTGGAGGCTGGGAGACCCATCAGAAGACATTTGCAGTAGCCCAGGCATGAGGTGATGAGGGCCTGCATCGGAGGGGCTGCTGTGTGAGTGGGACGAAGGGGACAGAGATGTCATGAACATAGAAACTCAAATGGGCAACAGTTTGGATATAGGAAATGAGTGCTCGAGTACAGTTAAGGATGACATAGAGGTTGTGAACAGGGGTGACCCGAAGGATGCTAGTCTACTTGAGTACTGTAACAGGGAAGTTTTGGAAGAGAGGAGAGTTTGGGGAAAAGATAATGAGGACTGTTTTGGACAATTTGAAATGCTTATGGGATAGCTGGTTCAAGAAGTCCAAAAGGCAGTTGCTGATGACCCCCTAATCAGTAAACTCCAGTGACTTCCTGTTATCCACAGGATAAAATATAAAATCCTTTGGTATTCAACACCCTTCATAACTACCCCCTCCACCCTCCACCTTACTTTAAAAAAAAAAAACTAACATTTTCTGTTCCAAATTCTCTGCCTCTCTCCCTGACTGGTTGAGAAGGCAAGAAAAAAAGAACTCATTACAAATCAAATGTCCAAATTAGCCATGTCGAGAGAGAGAGAGAGAGAGAGAGAGAGAGAGAGAGAGAGAGAGAGGAGAGAGGAGAGAGGGACAGAGAAAAGAGAGAGAGAGAGAGAGAGAAGAGAGAGAGAGAGAGAGCAGAGAGGAAAGAGAGAGAGAAAGAAGAGAGAGAGAGAGAGAGAGAGGGAGAGAGAGACAGAGAGAGAGGAGAGAGGGAGGGAGGGAGAGAGAGAGAGAGAGAGAGAGAGAGAGAGAGAGAGCGCAAGAAATAGAAAAAGAAAACAATGTGTTCAACCTGTACTCTGAGCACATCAGCTCTCTTTCTAGAGGGGGGTATCATACCTGACCGTAAGTCTTTTGGAATTGTGGTGAGGTTAGCAAAGTTGCAGGATATAAAATAAACCCACATAAATCCTCAGCATTCCTATATATTTTTTATGAAGTCCAACAGTAAGAGATAGTAAGAAAAACCCCATTTAAAGTTACTGTAGACATTATAAAAAATTTGGGAATCTACCTGCCAAAACAAACCCAGGACCTATATGAACACAACTACAAAACACTTTTCACACAAATAAAATCAGATCTAACTAATTGGAAAAATATCAATTGCTCGTGGCTGGGTCGAACTAATATAATAAAAATGACATTTTTACCTAAATTAAATCACATATTTAGTGCCATACTGATCAATCTACCAAAACATTACTTTATAGAGCTAGAAAAAATAGTAACAAAATTCATTTGGAAGAACAAAAGGTCCAGAATATCAAGGCAATTAATGAAGAGAAATGCTAGGGAAGGTGGCCTAGCTGTACCAGATTTTAATCTGTATTATAAAGCAGCAGTCATCAAAACTACTTGGTACTGGCTGAGGAATAGAGTAATGGATCAATGGAATAGATTGGGTACAAAGGACTCAGTAGTCAACAACTATGGTAGTATACTGTTTGATAAACCCAGAGACCCCAGTTTTGAGAATAAGAACTCACTATTTGACAAAAACTGCTGGAAAAATTGGAATATAGTATGGCAGAAACTGGGCATAGACCATCATCTAGCACCATACACTGAAATCAAGTCCAAATGGTTACACGAACTAGGTATAAAGGCTGATACTATAAATAATCTGGGGAAGCAAGGAATAGTTTACCTAGACTTTATGACCAAAGAAGAGTTGGAGAGCATTATAAAACGCAAAATGGATAATCTTGATTATATTAAATTGAAAAGTTTCTGTACAAACAAAGCCAATGTAACCAAGATTAAGAGGGAAGTGGGAAATTGGGAAAGAATTTTTATAACCAGTATCTCTGATAAATGCCTCCTATCTAAAATATACAGGGAATCGAGTCAAATCTGTAAGAATACTAGTCATTCCCCAGTTGATAAATGGTCAAAGAATATGAACAGGCAATTTTCAGAGGTAGAAATTAAAGATATCTATAAGCATGTGAAAAAATGCTCTAAATCGCTATTGATTAGAGAAATACAAATCAAAAGAACTTTGAGGTACCACATCTCACCAGTCAGATTGGCCAAGATGACAAAATAGGAAAATGACAAATGCTGGAGAGGATGTAGAAAAATTGAAACACTAATGCATTGTTGGTGGAGTTGTGAACTGATTCAGCTATTCTGATTCTGGAGAGCAATCTGGAACTATGCCCAAAGGGCTTTAAATAATTGCATACCCATTGACCCAGTAATACCACTACTAGGTTTGTATCCCAAAGAGATCATAGAAGTGGGAGGAAGACCCATATGTACAAAAATATTTATTGCAACCCTCTTTGTGGTGGCAAAAAATTGGAAATTAAGGGGATACCCATCAATTGGGGAATGGCTAAACAAATTGTGGTCTATGAATGTAATGGAATACTATTGTGCTATAAGAAATGAGGAGGAGATGGA
>CM053588.1:45588602-45685249 GCA_028646515.1 Pseudochirops corinnae
ATGTATGTGTGATGACCAGTTTTGATAAACTGGACTCTTCTCAGCAACACAAGGTTATAAGACAACTCTACAAGTCTCAGGATGGAAGGAGATGTCTACATTCAGAGAAAGATCTAGAGTTTAAATGGAGACTGAAGCAAACCACTTGCTCTCTCTTTTTTTGTTTTGTTTTGTTTCTTCTTTCTCATTGTTCACTCCATTGTTTATAATCCTTCTTTACAACTTGCCTAATGTTTAATGTGAAGGTATTTGTAGATCCTATATTTGATTGCATGCCACCATGGGAAAGAGGAGGGAGGAGAGAGAGGGGGAGAAAATTTGAAACTCAAGGGATTGTGGAACTGAACCTTGTAAACTAAAAGTAAATAAACAAATCAATTAAAATTAAAAAATGTAAAAAAAGACTTGTGGTGGGGCTTATTGTTTTGATCAGAGTTACGAAGTCTTTCACAGTTGGTTATCTTTTTTTTTTTTTGGAAAGGAGATGGTAGGGCAATTGGGGTTAAGTGACTTGCCCAAGGTCACACAGCTAGTAAGTGTTAAGTGTCTGAGGTCCGATTTGAACTCAGGTCTTCCTGACTCCAGGGCCAGTGTGCCACCTAGCTGCCCCCTGCAGTTGATTATCTTTACAATATTGCTGTTACTATATAAATTCTTCTCCTGGTTCTCTTCACTTCATTTTGTATCAGTTCATTGAAATCTTCCCAGATTTCATCTCCTTCTTTATTTCTTACAGCTTAGTAGTATTCCATGACAATCATATATGACCACTTGTTCAAGCCATTCCCCAATCGATGGGCATCCTCAGTTTCCAGTTCTTTGTCACCACATAAAAAGAGATGCTATAAATAGTTTTGTACATATGGGTCTTTTCCCTCTTTGTTTGAGCTTTTTGGGAGAATATAGACCAACTAAGGATATTGCTGGGTCCCTCCAAACTTTCTAGTCTTATATTTTAACCCACACTGTATACTCTGTGATCCATTGACAATTTCCTCCTTACTGTTCTTTGAACAAGACACTCTCTCTCTTCACTCCAAGCATTTCCTCTTGCCTGGAAGACTCTCCTTTTTCACTGCCGCCTCTTGGCCTCCCGGCTTCCTTTCAAGTCCCAGCTAAAATCCTACCTTCTCCAGGAAGGCTTTTCCAATTCCTCTTGAGTCTGTGGCTTCCCTCTGTTGATAATTTCCAATCCATTTTGCATGTAGCATGCTTGCTTGCATGTTGTGAGCCCTCGTAAGCTGTGAACTCTGAGGGCAGAGATTCTCTTTTACCTTTCTTTGTATCACTCGTGCTCAGCACAGTGCTTACCCCATGGCAGGTGCTAAGTAAATGTTTATTGGCTGACTGACTGATGGGAGAGACTGTAGCTCTGTAGAGACATTTGTTTTGGATACATAGAGGAGAGATTCATCTGCATAGAGAAGAGAATTAAATCCATGGGAGCTGATGAGATCACAAGGTGATGTAAGACAGAGGGAGAAGAGAACAAGGTCCAAGCCAAAGCCCTGTGGCAGTCCATGGTTAGTAGGGGTGACCTGGATGAAGATCCAGCAAAGGGAATCTCATAGGTTGGATGAGTCAGAAGACAGCCCTGTCAAGACACCCAAGAGGGGCTCCATTTTGTGTAGAGTGGGGCCAGAATTTTGTAGTGGATCTTGTCAGTGCCATTTTGGGATTGGAGGTAAAGTGGCCAGTGATGGCAAGGTGAAGGGTGTGTTCTCTTTGTAGTGGTGATGGAGTGGAAGAATAGATCATGGGAAAGCAGAGAGGCAGGGTGTTGGAGGGAGGATCAGTGTGTGTGGTCAAGTCCTCTGCAGGCACTGTTTTCTATAGCAATGGTGTTGGATTCAAACAGAAATGGTGGAGAGGCAGCCTTAATGGTATAAAAGGATCCCAGTGGGCTGCAGATTGATTTAGAAAACCATATATTAATATCACACATGTTTTATAGTATTTTTTATTTTAAAAACTATTTCCCAATTACATTTTAATCTGGTATGGGAGTGATGGGGAAGACTGTAGACCTGGTGTCAGGGGAGGCCTGGGTTTAAATCTAGCTTACGTCATTTACTGGCTGTTGAGCCATAGGCTGTGTGTTTGACACCTCTGTCCCAAAGCAGACAGGAACAGGCAGAGGAATGGTCCTGGAGAGTCCAGTTAGGAAGCAGGAGGTAGAAGAGGTGGATATGACCTTGAGAAGGCTTCTGGAGCATTGCTAAAGGCCCCGGAGCACAGAGGCTGGATGTGGGCTATTTCTGAATGGAGATGATCCATCCCTAATGCCATTAGATCATGAAATCTAGCTGGGTGTGATGGTGCTGGCCTATAGTTACTGCTGTTGGGAATGCTAGGGTCACTAGGTTGATGGATGTGGGGAGTTCTAGGTTGTGATTGAGTTAGATGTGATGTCCCCATTGAATCCCTCTATGGTGAGACCCTGGGAGCAAAGGGCCACCAGGCTGCCTAAGGATGGTCAGATGGGCCCAGGTCAGAAAACCTAGAGCAGGGTTAGCTTCCATGCCAATCAGTGGCAGGATGAATCCCATGAGTGACCAGTGCATTTCCAGTCTAGGTGAGAAAGGGGACCCAGTCTCCAAAAACCAAAACCAAATAGAGGAACAAGATGTGCGCTGCCTTATGAAATGACTCCTTTTCATTCTTTGTGGGCTGTGCCCTATAGGGCTCATGATGCCTTGGTAGTAAAAAAAAATTATGTGTCACACTTCTCCCTACTCCTTCGT
Organism: Pseudochirops corinnae; assembly: GCA_028646515.1. Lineage (NCBI taxonomy): Eukaryota > Metazoa > Chordata > Mammalia > Diprotodontia > Pseudocheiridae > Pseudochirops > Pseudochirops corinnae. The sequence goes on from CM053588.1 coordinate 45,591,347, forward strand.
AAAGGTGGGCAGGTCTACCAATGTAGAACACTACATATACTGTCAGATTTTTTTTTCAAAGTATTGATCAGTATTGTTGATTTTTTTTCTTGAATTTTTTTAGCCTCATTTCTCAAATATATAACTAAGTCAACCTAATAGGAAACATTCCCCACTTGATAAATGATCAAAGGATATGAATGGGCAGTTTTAAGACAAAGAAATCATAGCTGTCTATAGTCAAATGAAAAAAATTCTCTGAATCACCGTTGAGAGAAATGCAATTTAAAACAACTCTGAGGTACCACATCACACAACTCAGATTGATTTACAACAAAACTAGCACCACTTCAGGAAAGAAACCATCTTGCTTCCATTTGAATTGACTTAGGAAGAGAAGATCACCTCCCAGGATAAGATACCAGATACTGAGGTCCTTTGTTGAGCTGAACTGCCGGCAAGCATTCAGACTGCAGAGAGCCAAACTCTGATGGGCTGGCCACATTGTTCTAATGTTGAAGTACGTTTGCCAAAAAAGGCTGTTTTATGGAGAACTCACGTAAGGCAGGTGCCCACGTGGCAGTCAGAAGAAGTAATATAAGGACACTCTCAAGGTCTGTGAAGAATTTTTGAATCAATAGTGAGATGTGGTAAACTCTGGCACAGGAGGAAGGCACTGTATTCTACATCAAGGAAGGCACTGTATTCTAGAAGCAAAGTGAAATTGGAGTAGCTCAAAAGAAATGTGAGATGTGCAAATTTAGGCGCATCTCCACTCCATATGTTCATCTAGACTATTTAAGCCCAAACCTGGTAGAGCCTTCCAAGTTCATATTGATCTGATCAGCCACAGCCAGACACGCTGTTGACTCCAACATAGTCATGTCATCAAGAATGAAGGACAATAACTAACCAACTACCAGATTGGCTAATATGACAGAAAAGAAAAATGACAAATGTTGGAGGGGATGTGGGGAAATTGGGACACTAATGTACTGTTGGTGGACTTGTGAAATGATTCAACCATTCTGGAGAAAAATATGGAACTACGCCCAAAGGGCTATAAAACTGTATATACCCTTTGACCTAGCAATACCACTACTGGGTCTGTTTTCCAGAGATCATAGAAGACTGGAAAGCACAAAAATATTTATAGCAGCCTTTTTGTGGTGGCAAAGAATTGGTAAGTGAAGGGAGGCCCATCAATTGCAGAATGGCTGAACAAGTTGTGGTACATGCTTGTGATGGAATACTATTGTGCTATAAGAAATAACAAGCAGGATGGTTTCACAAAAACCTGGGAAGACTTAAATGAATCAGTGCAAACTGAAGTGAGCAGAACCAGAACATTGTATGTACACAGTAACAGCAATATTGTACAATGATCAACTCTGAATGACTTAGCTAGTCTGAGAAATACAGTGATCCAAGAGAATTCCAAAGGATTTATGATGAAGAATGCTCTCTCCACCTCCAGAAAAAGAACTGATCGAGTCTGAATGCAGATTGAAGCATGCTTTTTCTTTTTCTTTTTTTTTTTTTTTTTGCTTTTTGGAGGGGGGAAGGCAGGGCAATTGGGGTTGACTTGCCCAAGGTCACACGGCTGGCAAGTGTTAAGTGTCATACTGGATTTGAACTCAGGTGCTCCTGACTCCAGGGCTAGGCATCTATTCACTGTGCCATCTAGCCACCCCAAAGCATGCTTTTTTAAAACTTTCTTTTCTTTTTGGTCTGTATTTTCTAATATGGTTAATGTGGAAATATGTTTTATATAATTTCACATGTATAATCTATATAAAATTGCTTGCCTTTTCAAGGAAAAGAGAGGGGAAGGAGGGAGAGAATTTGGAATTAAAAATTTTTTAATGAAGGTATGGCTAGGTGGTTCAGTGACTAGAGCACTGGCCCTGAAGTCAGGAGGACCTGAGTTCAAATCTGGCCGCAGACATTTAACACGTACTAGCTGTGTGACCTTGGGCGAGTCACTTAACCCCAATTTCCAAAAAGAAAAAAAAACACAAAAAATATTTTTCATTAAAAACGGTTTTTTACATGTAATTGAGAAATGTTTAATGAAATAAAAAATATATTGAGTTTTTTTGTTGTTTTATGGGAGGGTTCTCTGGGAGGCAGAAAAGGTGGGGAAATTCTAGCATTGTAAAAAAAAAAAAGATAGCACTAAACATTTATTTTTAAGGAGACGGTCATTTTAAGCAACTTGACCACAGATCCCTTGGAATGGAGGGGACATAGTAGGTGCTTAGTAAATATTTATAGCATTGGTTTATTGGACTGGATTCATTTCCTTGCCTCCATGAAATCACCAGGATTACTTACTCTGTATTTACAGATTTTCAAGTTTTCCTAGTTGTCTCTGGTCACTCGTTTTCCAGCTATGTCCAAAAGTTCTTCCTTAAATCTGACCTAAAACCTTTAAGGGCACCCCGGGAGAGCAGAACCTCTAGACCTCTCACATACTAAAGGAAGGGCTCCACAACATTTGCTCACGCTTAATATTTTGTAGATCCTTCCCCTGCCTTTTCCCCCAGCTCTTTCCCTCTAGCTTCCTCTCTCTTAACTGTTTTTCCTTCTTTTTTGCATTCTGCTTATGAGGTTGATTAGCTTCAGGGCATTTTAATATAAAGCAGTTGCCTAAAGTCATTTCAAATATTGCATTCTGAGGGGGACATTTGAAATATTAGGACATGTACTTGAGGTGTAGTAGGGTTAGTGAGCTTGGAGGCAAGGCCAGGGAATGGCCACTCTTTCTGGGGCCTCCTGGGGCCTGGTGGAAATACTGGATGATCTGGCGATTCCAGACACCCACCAGAAATCAGTAAGACAATAAGAGGCTGCAATGTGCAGGGGCCTGGGGTGGCACTCCCCTGTGGGGGGAGTGCCCCTGGGAAATGACTATTCCAGACCAATTATCTTGCTCCAAGCACCTGGAGTGGACAGCTTGTTCTGGGTTGGCTGGCCAGCGAAATGGCTCTCTTTAAAAGTGGGGCACGAAAAGCCCTAAAGAAAGGCACTCGGGAACCAGATCATGACCACCAGAGGGTGGGAAGTCTAGATTTCAGACCTTCCTAGGAGAAGCTGAATCCCTTACGGGTTTTAAATGATGAACAACTTTCCCTTTTAATTCCATTCAGTAAATACATCTTAATCCACGAGAATACATAATCCTTTCGGATCGCCCCAAGTTTGGGGAAGATCAGATTCTCTGATGGGAAGGGAGAGGTTGGGCTGAGCCATATTTTGTGTAAATTGCGAATTATTGCTTGGAATGTTTTCATACCCTTAGTTTACAATAGATTGAACCTGGGGCTGAGGCATGAAAAGGAAAACTGGGAGCTGAGGATCCCAGGCAAATCCCAATCAAATGCATTTAAGAAGGGTTTGGGATAGGGTTTGGAGCACCATCTGGTGGCTTACACAGAGATGGCACCCTGAGTAGCTTCCTCGCCTCTGTCACCTGGGGGCCATGTAAAGCACTGTGTGCCCCTCTCTTCCCCTTCTCCAACTCTAGCCATTGGTGTCAAATTCATTTAGAAAGGGGGGGGCAAGGAACTGCATGGAAGGACCCCTTGGGCTGCATCTTGACTTAGAAAACCACGTATTAGCTCTATTTTCTTGTATTTTATTTTTCGTTAAATATTTCCCCCATTCCATTTTCACCTAGTTCTGGCTGTCCTCAGGACCTGGTGGGTGCAGGCCCCTATGCCACATTATCCCCTATTCTCCCTCTTGCTCTGTTCTCTGCCATTGTCAGTTCTTATACATTTACCTTAATCTTCTCCCTTGCTGTGTGTCTATGTGTGGTGTGGGGTGTGTGTGAGGTGAGAAGGAAGGAGGTTGCCTCTTTGACCATTCACTCTCTCAGCTTCCATTGTGACCTACTAGCTGCTCCCTTGCTTAACTGCAAACATGTCTGGGGCCTCCCCATCCTTGGGAAACTTTCATTTGTCTCTGTCATTTTCCCAGGCTGTTTATGCTCTTTTCATTCTTCTTTTCACACTAGAAAAAGGCATCCACAGGAAGGCCCGACCTGTCAGCCCTCTCCTGGTAGCTCTGTGTGCTTGTCCAGGTCCTGCCCAGCCATGCCGTATAAGAACAACCTGGAGATCAGATGACTGTTGGCCCTGGGAGTCTGAGGGATTCCATACCCAAGGAAGCCTAGGGGTTGAGGCTGGTGGTGGGAGTAGGAAGTGAGAGGGCTTTGGAGCATGGAATGCTGACACTCCCCCACTCCTAGCCCCCTAGGGCAGCCCTGGGAGTCATTCATCATCTCATTACAGGAGCAAACAGTGCTTGGAAGTGAAGTCTGATGCTCTGATTTTGTCATTTGGCATTAAAGAGCTTAGAAACGGCACCAGAAACTTGGTTAAGATGGCATCCAGTTTGGGCCTAGATCAAGGGGCTGGAGCAGAAAGTAGTTTGATGGCCAACTATTTGGAAATTTTCAAGGCCTAGGCTGAGGGACCTGCCTGAGGCCTTCAGAGCCAGAACTTGGGCTGGGGATGCCCGCAGAAGGCACTTTGGCTATGGTGCTGACCTTAGCTTCAGTGTGGTCAGATTTGTGCTTCCCATAAGTTTTCTGCAAAGCCCTGGCTAGCTGCCCTCAGGTGCCTTGAGGCTTGTCTTGCCTTGGCGGCTTCTTACCCATGAGGCCTTTTCTCAGCGCTCAACCAATCTGATTGCTCTGCAGCTTCTGACACTGTTGGCCACTTCTATCCAGCAAGGACCTGCCCTCTGCTCCTGTGCCATAGTTCTCTCCTGCATCTTCTGCCTGATGGCTCCTTCTCAGTCCAATCTCTCTACCTAAGCAAGGATGCTCCTCAAGGCTACATGTTGGACATGCTTCATCTCCACTCTGCTGGTGAGATCATGTTTCCACTGAGTCCAGGCATTCTCTGCTTCTATGGCAGTCAAATCTGTATAGCCAGCCCTGACTTGTTCCTTGAACCCCAATCTGGTGTTGCTTCCTTCTAACCCAGATCTGCTTCTGAGGCTCAGCTCCTTTCCCAAATGGGAAGTGTTCCTACCCCCACTGCCCCCTCCCTCCTCAGGAACCAGCCCAAGCCATTCTCCCTTCTAGCTGGGCTCCACTTCTGACCCTCAAGGCTTTTCCACATCTGCCTCTGTTCCCTTTCAAGGCATGCATTTCTCCACCCTAAATGCTCCCTCCTCCAGAACCTCTGCATTTGAAGATGGCCAACCCAGCCAGGCTCACTTCTAACCTAGATGGCTGCACCCCCTTCAGCTCCCTTTTATTGGATGTCTTTGCCTATTCACAATTAATCTCCTTGAGGGTAGGGACTGTCTTTCTTTTCCCTGTATTTGTATTATGAGCACCTAGCACAGAGTGCTTATCTAACTATCCACCCACCCATCCAGCTACTTGGATGTCGGCCAGCATCTTGAACAAAACAAATGTGTCTGAAACAACTCATCTTTCCCACCAAATCTATTCCTTCATCTTCCCTGTTTTTCTGGAGGATACTGAGGCTCACAGCCTTGGAATCATCCTGGTCTTCTGCCTCCCTCCAACCATCCCCTTCTCTCCACATCCTCTCCTGTAGGTGGGACCCCCATTGCCTCTTGATGTTTTATTACAATCCCTAATCCACTGCTGCACAGGAGGTGCAGACCTGACCCTGTCACTACAGGGGCTTTTAGCACAATGAACATCCTCCTCAGCCTGGCCTTTCCACAATGATTTCCTATGACTTGCACTCGACACCTCTCCTTGGTGGAGCTGATCTTGGGCAGGGCATTCCTCTCTGAGCCTCCCTTTCCTCATTTGGGGATAGGTCCTTTCCCATACTTTACGGTATTTCAACAGTTAAACGCTGATTAGATGAGCTTATTTTCTGGAATGATCATTTGACGGTTAATGTACTTTGGCTGCCTTTCTCTATGGTCTCTCCTTCCCATTATGGTTGGGAAAAAGAATCTACTCAAAGGCCTTTTATAACATTTTGGTGTTTATTGGCACAAAAGTTTTTGTTCAGATACATCATGGCCTCTAGACGTGGCTATACTTTATACTTTGTGCACTTCCTCTTATATTTACTCAGAATTCCCTCTTTGCTCAGACCTTTCATCCTTCCATATGACACCCATCACCATTTCATGGTACGCCACCTTCTTCTTCATAACTCCTCTGCTCTGACCATGGAATGCTCAGGTCTCACTCGCTGGTTCTGATCCTGCTCTGTAACTGAGCCGGGAGGGACAGGGTAGCAGGTAGACCCCACCCTAACTGTGCTGTGCTCTCCCCAGCAGCGGCAGAACAGCCTTGCCAGTGCACTCTGCTCCGCTTGCTTCTGGCCCCTCACCCAGGCCTTGAGGGTGGTGACTGATGTGCAGCATCCCTGGGCTGGGTAGCTTCAGGCACTGCCACTTGGCAGGGCCAGGGAGGGAGGCACTGGCAGGCTCTCGGTCCATTGTCCCAAATCTGTCCCTTTCCCTCCCTGTGACTGACTGTGCCAAGTCTGCAAAGTCCAAGGATTGGGCTGACAAGGCTGTTCTTTAACTGGAAAACATTTATGATGAGTTTCTTTGTGAGTTAAGTCGAAACCCGTATTTCTAAAGTTATGGACCATCTGACCCCAAAGACCAAGTGCTTTGTTTAGGTGTTGGTGTGTTCCTCTTCACTGTCCTGGGAACCAAGTCAAGTCTTATGTTTCTGACAATGTATATTCTTCGACAGCAGCTCTAAAGTTGGCTGAAGCCAACTGTTAATATACAGTAGTTCTCTTCATTTACATTGCAAACTATCTGACAAAGGCTATCTGGCCGTTGTTTGGTTTTGTGGAAGTGTACACTTGGAGTACAGAAGCCTCCAGAGAAGAATTGTGGGCATCTGGGGACCTCCAGTTACCAGAAAGGACACCTGAGAAGACAAAGACAAGCCTTTAATAATGAAGGCTTTTTCAAAACGTAAAGGGAAGAAATTGAAATAAGAAAGATCAAGGTCTGACAGTCCCGTGGGCACTCCCTGCATTCTCCCATAACTAATAGTATGGGACAAGCCCATCAATACCAATCAGGGACTCAGGCCTCCTTGATATCCCAGAACCACATTTAACTGCTAGCCCCTTCCTCAACTTCCTGCCTTTAAGCACGCCTGGGGCGATTACCAAGGCAGGCCGAGGCATGGTCCTTGAGGTCATAATTAGGGATCACAGGCTGCACTTTCCCAGACTCCCCTCCTGTCATTTTTCTGCTCTCCCATCTCTGAACTGATGGTAAAAGGACAACCAATTCCTTCACACCATCTTTCCCTTTCCTATTTTAACTGTAGGGTTTGTTTTCTCAATTGGTGTTTATTATTGTTCTGCTCTGTATATGTGAACTGAGAAAATCTAAGCCCATTGCAGTTATGGGACTTAAAAAAATGATAATTCATTGCTCTTGGTGCCCAGATGAACAGTATGGCCTACACTGACTTTCCGCTGGATTTTTCACCCATCTACAACACTACCTGGCGCTCCTGTAGGGGGTCAGCACCATCCCCACCTGCCTTCCCACCTCCATGTTTCCTCTTTCTCAGGCAGTTTGGGCAGGCTTACCAGCCGATGTAGCACTGGCAGAGGTTCTCATGGGACGTGGCCTGCTTGATCAGTAGCTCGACTTGGGTAGGGACATCCAAAGTCTCATCATGAGAAAAATCTCGACCTGGGAGAGCAGGAACAAGAAAGCTCTGTCTACACCGGATTAACAAAGCATCTCAAAGACCGTCCTGTCCCTTGTCTAACCCCCTTGTTTCTTGGTCCATAGCATGAAAGATGCCAGGGCCTCACAGTAAGGGGGATGAGGCTAGGTTGTAGGGAGACATCCAAGCTCCCCTAGGTCACACAGAGTACTTGGGTCTTGAACATCTCTGAGGCTTATGTCATGAATGTGAATCTCCATGGAGGATCTACAATTTCCTCAGCTGTGAATTCCCAAAGTGAGCTGATCGGACTTCACATGTGATGTAGGAAGTGGCCTGAGGCACACAGGTTCAGTGACTTGACCATGGTCAATGTTGGCAGAGTGGTGTTTGGGGGGGAGGGAATCAGATTTTGTTGCTGTTTAGTCATTTTTCAGTCATGTCCGACTCTTTGTGACCCCATGTGGGGTTTTCTTGGTAAAGCTACTAGAGTGGTTTGCCATTTCCTTTTCCAGCTCATTTTACAGATGAGGAAACTGAGGCAAAGAGGGTGAAGTGACTTGCCCAGGGTCATACAGCTAGGAAGTGTCTGAGGCTGCATTTGAACTCAGGTCCTCCTGACTCCACGCCCAGGGCTCTATGCACGATGACACCACCTTGCTACCCTGGGATCAGAACCTAAGTGATTCTGACTCCAAGCCCAGTCCTCTATCCACTGAAGCTTATTTATAATATATTTTATGGTTTTATCTATTTTGGGGCCTACCAATCTCTAGCCCAGAGAAAGGATAGAGCAAGCAAGGAACCCTCTGCCTGGAAGTCCAACCTTCTGTCTGAGGTCCCCTCGCCTCTTCTCTGTAACTTCAAACAGAATTTACACAGGGAGTGATCACACAGCTGAGGCATCAGCTGCCCTTCATGCTGGTGGAGTTCATGGAAGGAAAACAAATTTAGCCAAAGTAAAAGAATCTTCTATGCCTCAATTAAAGTTATATTCCTGTGACCTTGACTTGTACTACTGACACAGGCCATCAGCAAGAGAGGCCTGCAAGCCTCCGTAACTGCTGACCTCAGAGAAGCAGCACCATCTAATTAATTAGCTAATTGGCAGTAAAAGCCTAGGCCCTAACAACGAGCCTGGAAATCATGCCAACCATCTACTTAAAGAAATGAAAGGCATTCTATGAAGTCTATGCTCCTTCCAAGTAAACAGAAACACACACTCACCAGTGAGTTTATCTCGAACCCTGTTAATAATCTGAATAGCCTTCTTATTTAGGGCCTCTGGTTTCACCAAACCATCCCCAACTGAAAGGCAGAAAGGAGAAAGCAATGTTCAGGGCGCTGTCAGAGCAGAGCTTTGCTGTTCACCTCTGTTAGCAGGAGATAGCGAGAAGAAGCTTGAGACCCTCCTCCTCTTCCTCCCCAGGACTGGTCACCTCTGCTGACCTCCCCAGGCAGCGTGTGCACACATGCACACACACAACCACACACACACACACACACACACACACACACACACACACACACCCCACACGCACCTCTTTTCATCACACCCTTCATAGCCTAAGACACCCATGGCTGTACTTACTAAAAGAATGGATGGATTCAGGCACTGTGGTCCCCGTTTTCTTATGGGCAGTCTCCCCAAGCTCCATGCTGTCCAATAATTCTATGGGAAGAGCAACAGAAAAAAAAATCAGACCCAAGATATGCTTGTGTTATAAGGTCCTGACCAAACCCTTCTTGGCTCCAATCACCTCCTGTGCACAGAATACTGGGCTAGGGAAATAGGAAACCTGGATGAGACATGTTCCCTACCTACAAACTGTTGCATTCATTTTGGGCAGAATGGAGTGTTTCATCAAAAAAGAGGCCAAGAAAATAGAAGGAGATATACTAAGACAGAAAAACAAATACCTTTTAGACTCCTGCTAGATGTCACTGATATGACTTATTCAGAAAGTGACAGCTTTCCATCAAGCAAAGCGAATTTCTCAGAAGGTCTCAAGCTATACAATGGGGGCCAGAGAGATGTGGAAACAGGAAGACTAGGTTTAAATTTGAACACAAGATGCTCACCATTTTAACATTTCTGAACCTTACTTTCTCATCTGAAAAATGGGGTTGCTGTGAGGTGTAAAAGATTTAAAGTGTGGCTAGAAATGAGGGCTGTTGTCAGGAGCAGCCCCTTTAACAGTGCCACACATATCACCTACTAAGCCTTATTTCATTGACCAAACCCAATTCAGAATTCCGAGCAGCACATTTCTACAAGGCAGGAGAGTTCTCAAATTTTGGAGGTTATATCTGAATGATTAAGATCTTCAGCAGAATGTGAATTATGTGGAATTACCCAAGTTAGATATTATATGTCTTAGATAAGATTTTTTTTAAAAATTGAGAGTAGGGAGTGGACCTGTGATTTCACTGGAAGAGGGAATTCCCAGGTTCATCTTATGAGTAACAACTAGATTTTCTAGAATTCTGGGCCTAGAGTCAGGAAGACCCCAGTTCAAATCCCGCCTCAGATACTTACTAGGTGTGTGACCCTGAGCAAGTCAATAACCTTTGTTTGCCTCATATGTAAAGTAGAGATAACAACACATACCTGCCAAGGTTGTTGTGAGGATTAAAGGAGATTAAAAACTGTCAAGTGTTGGGCACAGTGCCTGCATGAGGTCAGTGCTATTTAAATGCTCATCTGCTTCCCTATCCCCTGGCTGCTACCATCACCAACATTCTCTGGGGGATGTCACAGTGCCAGGGGCAACCAGAGGAGGACTTCTCGTGAGGAAAACACCCTCTGTGAATTTGATTCAGCAAAGATAGGCCAAGTCCCTTAGATATGCAGAGTGCTGGGGAGCCCTCAAAGAGCTTGGAATTTAACAGGGAGAGAAGAGAGGGCATGGCCGCGAGGCAGAACGGGCCACGTTCCAGGAAGAGATCCAGACCAGAAGCTTGGGAGAACAGGGAAGGCATCATGGAGAAGGGTACACCTGAGCCTTGCCTTGAAGGGAGGAAGGAACTTTAATAGGTGGAGACGGATGTAGAAGGAAGCCGGTGTGAGGGAAAGGGTAGGAACAGGGAAAAGGAAGCAGTCAAGTTTGGTTGGAGAGAAACTGACAAGAACAGAGATACAAAAGTAGGACTGGGATAAAGGGTGGAGGGCCTTGAAGGTCAAGCAGTAAGTGTATATATAGGTGCCTACTGTATAGGATGCACTGTGTTAGACACTAGAAATAGAAATACAAAAACAAAGGCCCCTACCCTTGAGGAGCTTATATTCTATTAGGAATGTGGGGAACTCCTTAAAAAGCAGAAATGGTGAAGAGATAAAGATGTGCAAAAATTCACTGAAGAAAAGAACTCATTAAAAATTAAAACTGGCCAAATGAAAAAGGACGAATAAAAGCTCACTGAAATGAAAATAATTCCCTAAAAATTAGAACCGGGCAAGTAGAAGCTAGTGACTTTATAAGCAACAAGAAACAATTTAAAAATTCAAAAGAATGAAAAGAGAAAAAAATGTAGAATACTTCATTGGAAAAGCAACTGACCTGAAAACAGATTGAGGAGAGATAATTTAAGAATTAAACTAGGGGCAGCCAGGTGGCACAGTGAATAGAGTACCAGCCCTGGAGTCAGGAGGACCTGAGTTCAAATTCAGCCTCAGACACTAGACACTTAACTAGCTGTGTGACCTTGGGCAAGTCACTTAAACTCCAATTGCCCTGCCTTTCTCCCCCGCCCCCCCCCCCCGCCCCAAAAAAAGAATTACTGGATTACCTGAAAGCCAAAAGAGCCAAGATACCATTTTCAAAAAATTATCAAGGAAAACTGCCCTGATAATCTTAGAGCCAGAAGATAAAACAGAAATTGAAGGAATCCATTGATTACCTCCTGAAAGAGATCCCAAGATGAAAACTCCCAGGAATATCATAGCCAAATCCCAGAGTTCCCAGGTGAAGGAGAAAATATTGCAAGTAGTAGAAAGAAACAATTCAAATATCAGGTACCACAGTCAGGATTACACAAGATTTAGTAGCTTGTACATGAAAGGAATGGAAGACTTGGAAAATGATACTGCAGAGGGCAAAGGAGCTAGGAATTGCCACCAAGAATCACCTTCCCAGCAAAACTGAGTATAATACTTCAGGGGAAAAAAATGGAGGACTTCAAGCATTCCTGCTGAAAAGACCAGAAGTGAATAGAAAAATCTGACTTTCAAATATAAGACTCAAGAGAAGCATAAAAAGATAAACAAGAAAGAGAAATCCTAAGGGATTCAATAATGTTAAACTGCTTACATTCCTTCCTGGGAAACCTGAGATGGCACCTCCTAAGAACATTATTATTAAGGCAATTAGAAGGAGTATACATAAACAGAGGGCACAGGTGGAAATTTGACTATGATGCAATGCTATCTAAAAAAATAAAGTTAAGGGGTGAGAAAGAGGGCTCAAGTGGGAGAAAGGGGAAGGGAGAGACAAAATATCTCACATGGAAGAGGCAAAAAAGAGCTTTTACAGTGGAGGAGAAGGTGGGGGGCAGGTGAGCTGGTGAACAACATGTGAACCTTAATCATCAGAATTAGCTCAGAGGGAATAACATACATACTCAGTTGGGTATAGAAATCTATCTTGCCCTACAGGGAACTAGGAGGGGAAGGGAATATGAGAGGGGAGATAATAATACAAGGGAGAATGGATTGTGAGAGGCAGTGGTCATTTTTGAGGAGGGACAGGGTGAAGGAAGAAAGAAAGAGAGAGAGAGAAAAGAATACGTGGAAAAATGAGATGGAGGAAAATATGTAGTAATCCTAACTGTGAAAACATTTTTACAAAAGTTTCTCTGATAAAGGTCCCATTTATCAAATATACAATATTTGAACTGAGTCAAATTTGTAATACGAGCCATTCCTCAACTGATAAATGGCTAAAGGATATGAACAGGCAGTTTCCAGACAAAGAAATCAAAGCTATTTGTAGTCATATGAAAAAATGCTCTAAGCCACTACTGATCAGAGAAATACAAATTAAAACAACTCTGAGGTACCACCTCACACCTATCAGATTGGCTAATATGACAGAAAAGACAGAAAAGAAAATTACAGATTTTGGAAGGAATGTGAAAAAACTGGGACACTAAAGAACTGCTGGTGGAATAGTGAATTGAGTCAACCATTCTGGAGAACAATTTGGAACTATGCCCAAAGGGTTATATAACTGTGCATACCCTTTGACCCAGCAATATCACCTAGTGGTCTGTACCTCAAATAGATTAAAAAAAAAAAAAGGAAAAGGAAAAGGACCTACATGTACAAAAATATTTATACAAGCTCTTTTTGTGGCGGCAAAGAATTGGATATTGAGGAGATGCCCATCAATTGGGAATGGCTGAACAAGCTGTGGTATATGATTGTGACAGAGTACTATTGTGCTATAGGAAATGATAAGCAGGATGTTTCAGAAAAACCAGGAAAGACTTACGGGAACTGAAGCAAAGTAAAGTGAGCAGAACCAGGAGAACATTAATACACAGTAACAGAAATACTGTATGATGATCCACTGTGAGTGACTTAGTTGTTCTCAGCAATACAGTGATCCAAAACAAGTCTGAAGGCCTTATCATGAGAAATGCTGTCCGCCTCCAGAAAAAATGCCAATGGAGTCTGAATGCATATCGAAGCATACTTATTTACTTTCTTTTTCTTTCTGTGTTTTCTTTCAATATGACTAACGTGGAAAAGTGTTTTGCACGACTGCACATGTATAACCTATATCAAATTGCTTGCCTTCTCAAGGCAGGGGGGAAGGAGAGAATTTGGAAATCACAATTTTAAAAAATTTAAAAAACAAATGTTAAAAATTGTCTTTACATGCAATTGGAAATAAATATTCAGGAGGAAGGTAAAAAAAAATTAAATGGTCCCTTCTTCCTTTGACTGTTGTAATTTCTATTTCACTAATCACTTCTTGCTCCTTATTCTTCAGAATCAACTTCAGAATAGAGACTTGCTTTCTCATTTTCTCTACCTTTATTTTAATGTTTTTAATGAGCAGAAATCAATGTTCTCTATCTTTTCCTCCCTCCCTCCTCTCTCTCGATCTTTCTCTCTCTTCACTACCACCACACTGAAGAAAAAAGAAAGAAAAAGCAATCTGGTATAACAAATATGCATAGTTAGGCAAGGCCAAGCTCCTCCCTGGCCATGTTCAAACATATATAGGTTTGATTCTGCACCCTAAATCTACCACCTATGTCAGAAGAGAAGAGTATGTATGCTTCAGCATCAGTCTCCCAGAATCAAAGATGGTCATTTATTTGATCATAGTTCTTATGGTTTGCAATGTTGCTTGTCTTTACAATGTTGTTATATATTTTTGTTCTATTATTATATAACTATAAAGTTATCATGTTTTTAAAAAATGGTGTTGGGGCAGCTTGGTGGCACAGTGAAAAGAGCACTGGCCCTGGAGTCAGAAGGACCTGAGTTCAAATCCGGCCTCAGACACTTAACACTTACTAGCCTGTAACCTTGGGCAAGTCATTTAACCCCAATTGCCCTGCCTTCCCCCTCCAAAAAGAAAAAAAAAAGGTGTTGACCTTTAGATTCTGTGTTGGCACATGACACTGAGGCAACAAGTACCTTCATTAAGTGCTGGAAGAAAAGGCCTGTCTTGCTCTTGTAATGCCCCAAGGTCAACTAGAACCACATCCCGCTCTTCCTATATGATACACCCACCTACAGACTGGCCGGCTGAGTAGGAGTCTGTCCGCGTTCGGGATCGCTTAGTGCCTTTCGTATTTGCTGGGGAAAGAAATAAAACTAACATTGAAGAGGGTTTTATGCTTTCATTTGAGGTAAAGATAAATGTGGACATTCTCTTAGAATCATGAAGCCCTGGTCCTTTCTCAACAAGCAACACTCAGAAATAGACAATTATCCCTTATTTGACACAGGAGGGTGTAATAGGACATGAAGTGTTAATTCTCCACTTAATTCATCTGCTGCCATATGTGGACTCAGAGAAGGTGTGAAAGATGGTAGGAACAGGATCTGATGGTAGATAGGGAAAATTTCCATCAAAAGGCAGAAAAAAAGAATTGAATAAAATATGATTCCCCTAAGACAAAACTCTATTTCCTACTCAAACTTAGTTTTCTGCCTTGTAGACCAAACCAGAGGGAGATCAATCCTTACTAAGGGAGTGTCTACGGTGAGAAAGAAAGAAATTCAAAGTGATTTAGGGTAGCCCTTGAATGGTTAATAAGCAGTTCTTTAGTTAAGGATGTAAGGGGAGATTTTAAAAAGTGAATACTTTGTTGTGCACTTAAAAGCATAATTTTAGCAACTATTCCATGATCTTAGGGCAGGAGAGAGGGGTGCCAAGAAGCTGCATTAAGTACCCCACTGCATCCTAATGATTTGTAATGATGCTTGCTTATTAGCATTTGGAGCTGAGAACGCACCTTCTCCTGCCCCAGTCACCCTAGGAGAAAGGGATATATCTTCCTTTATAAAGTTCTGGGTTGGGGGAGTAGCTCCAGTCTAATGGGTGGGAGTTTCTATTCTCCTATATTCTTGAGCACTTACTGTCCATAAGCCTCCAGTTCAATAAGGGGTCATAGACAAAGGCTTCCAGCACGGCCATCACACTGTCCTTGTGCTCCCGAAGCACCTCCATCACTGTGTGGCAGGTGATCCTGTAGTTGCCATCGAGGCCTGTCACCTGTACCACAGACCCAGACCCTGTTTAGGAGTGCCACAGGTTCCAGGTGTACTCACTTCCACCCCAAGGTATTCTATTGTATTCGTCCGGAAGAGAAGTTAGTCATACCGCTTACTGACAGAGAGGAGCTGGGAGTTAGAGGGCCAGGACCCCAGGAGGGCAAGAAACTGCTGACTAGCACTCTCAACTAGACAAAGGATTGACTTAAAACGTGCTGAAGAGTTAGTATCCGTGATTTGACTAATATAAGGAACTTGTGAGTGAGGGAGCTCTTTCCACATAAGTCGTCACCCGCATGTGTGCAGTCTTGGAGCCCAGGGCTTGCCCAAGGTCACAAAGCTGGTCTGTGTCCCTTTGTTAGAGGCCCCCGAGGGGGCCTCCCTGGGGCAGATGGGAGGCTCTGTGGCCTGCACATGCCACCGGTGGGGCTTGGGGAATAAGTCTCTTGGCCATTCCTGATTCCCACTCACCTCCATGGCATTGGTCAGCATCCTCGTCAATCTAAATGGGATCTTCTCGGGGAACTTCTCTCGAGTCATCGCCACCTAGTGCATGAAACCACTGTCTGGTTCACTTCCTCAAGCTGAAACCAGGCCAAGAGTAGCACCTCCCCCAGATCATCCTGAATTACCCAACAGAAACTGCAACCAACTAGCAGTTACTAAGCACCCATCATGCCCCAGGCCCTGTGCTAAGCACTGGGGATAGGGAAAGTTCCAAAAGGATCATGTGAAGAGCACAGAAAGTCTGTCACCGAACTTCAGTCTATAGAAATCAGACCAACAAAACCTGAGCGCATCCTTTGTGCATGCCACTATGCTGTGTGCCAAGGGGGCTACCAAGAGGGCTGCTTTGCAGGGAAGGATGGTGGGAAGAAGGTGAGGAGGAGGACATGGTGAAGGAGTGACAGGGTGCCTCAGACCCTACCCCGCCTAGTGGGCCTAGGGAAGGGGTACTCGTTCTTGGCTTAGAGCCATCCTGAAATGCTTAGGAAGGAAGGGCTGCAAAGGGGAAAATCTTGCCCTCTACATGCTTCAGGGCCAGCAGAATTAAGGCCACCTCCTCACCTCAAAGCAATCCCCAAAGTCGATGTGCAGGATCTTCCCGCTGAGTCTGTCCAGCATCAGGTTGGATGGGTGTCTTTATTCCAAGGAGAAGAGACCAGAGGCACAAGTTATTAGAGCAGCACAGACAGATCAGCCAACCAGCAGGTGATGGCCGTGGCCCTGAATGAGAGTGTCTCTGGGCAAGCCAGAAATGGCCCCTGACCATATGCTTCCTGTGGCTCCTGGCTGCCTGGCAGACAGGCCCTTCTCTCAGAGCTCTGCAGTGCCATCTGACCAGAGAACAGGGGCTCTGCACCAGAGTCAGGGTGTGTGCATTTTTAAAGATTTATGGCTGATCTGAGGATAAGGTTATTAAAGCCTTGAAGGAGAAAGCAAAGTGAATAATACCAAGAGAGGGTATGTGGATGTATGTGCAGAGGACACAAGACCAGAAGACAAACTCAGGGGGCAGAAGTAATGCCTTCAGCTTTGAATATCTACTACAAGCATTGTCAGATTCCTTTTTTTCACCAACACAGCTAGAGAACTTAATAGCACAGAAGTATAGAAAATTCTGTTTTGGTGGGTTCTAATTCTAGGAAAACACACCTAAAAGCAAAAAGGTCTCATTTAAAAATGTGTTTTTGAATGAGTTATATCAACCTACTACACTGAGAGGCAGCAGGAAGGGGCAGCTAGTGTGATGGGCCTGAGAGTAAGGAAGGCCTCAGTTCTAATTCTGCCACTTATCACAATGACTCGTCACTCAGCCCCTATGACTACACAGAGAGAACTGTCACCTAAGTCATACATGGGTTTCCCATCCTAATAAAGTGACTCTAGGGGAAGGGCTTTGTCTAACCGATGCATTTTTCTTCTCTTGAGCCAATTTCACAGTGTATGACAGCCCAGTCTGGAGCTGGTCAAAATGCCAGATATAGGATCACAGCACCCAGAGCTGGACTAGAGGCCATGGGGCCTTTACTTAACAATGAAGAGACTGCAAGGCAGGTGCATGCTCCCTATTCCCACAGCAGTAGCACCTACATCACATCAAGAGGCACCATTGGGGAAATGCCTAAGGAAGGATGTTCCCTGCAAACATCTGGATGAGGCTCTGGCAGCTGTGGGAGTTTCTGAGGAGGGGGCTGCCAAACCAGAGCCTTCTGTGTACCTTTCTGGTTGGGTTCAGAGGTTGGCAGCATGGGTCCCCATGGATTTGGAGAATGTAGTAACCCAAGAGTAGGGGTCCTGAGAACATACCACACTAGGCTCAGTTGAGGGAACTGGGGAGATGAGCTTCAGAAGAAATGCTTGAGGGAGGCTTGAGAGGGAAGGTAAAGTACAGCATGAGAACACTTGAGGAAGGGCTACCCTGTAGAAAAGGGACTGGCTTTGCTCTTCTCAAGCCCTGGGGGCAGTCCCAGCAATAAAGGCTAGCTCCATGGGGAGAGTCCCTAAAGCTGCCCAATGGGGAATGGGCTACCTGGGGAAGGAGGGCTCTGTCTCCAGCAGAGGCAGGATGGCCACCACCTGGGTTGGCTCTCATAGGTCAGGAGTTCTTGTTCATATATGGGCTGGACTACATGGCTTCTGAGGCCCTTTCCAACCCTGTGATTCTGTGAGAAGCCCAGAATGGCTAAGTAACTTGTCTTGAGTCACACAGCGAGTAAAGGAGCAGTGTCAGGATCCTGAGAGAGGGTTTCTGATTCCAAATGCAATGCTTTCCCCTCCCCCCCCCATATTGCTTTTTGTAAACTATGGAATTCCTAGAATCAAACCAACCTTAAGCAGCAAGTAATAATGAAACTGAAATACCCAAGTGTGTCCCTTCATCAGAAGTCCTTAAAAGGCCCATTAATAAGTCACTCTTCTCACACTTTGAGGATTAAAGCAAAAATACCACTCCCTACATAAAAATGTTGAGTTAAGGCAGCAAGTAGCAGAGATTTTTTGACTCCAAATCCAGCCATGGTGTATCAGAAAGTACAGAAGGGTACATGGCAGAAAAGGTCAAATGGAAATACTTATACCAAATTTAACCAGAAGGCCAAATAGTGACGGTTAGATGGTTAAAACTACAATGGGAAAAAGAGGACTGGAAGGAATGAGAATGAAAGTCACTGACCTGTCTCCTAGGCCCAAAATATACCCAACCATCGACATCACTGCTAAAGAACGGGTATAGTTGGTTCTTCGGTCAAACCACACCTGGAATACAGCACAGAGAGAGAGAGTGACCCCAGCTGGCCTCAGAAGGCTACAACCAGCGCAGTGCCAAGAAAGACAAAGCAGGTCCAAACGGCTGAGACATCACAGGATCATCAATGCATTCCTGGGGCTGCTGATCACAGTGAGCCCCAGTCAATGACTCCATCTGGAGATGGTGAGGTACCTCGGAGCTGGGGCTCTTCAGCCAGAGCAGTTTGGCCAGATCGTCCCCGGCAGTGTTGTTGACAGCGTGCTCAAACACTTCCACCTTTTGCATCAGAGTCAAGTGGTCATAATCTGGAGCCATCTGAAATAAGACACACCCTGCTCAGTGAAGGGTGGGCGTTTCTGCCACAAGGAGACAGGGCGATGACCTGGAGAAGGGCCTGCTAGCCTGAGGGATCACCAGAGAAATGGTGTCAAAAATGAGGCCCTCGCCTGCAGTCTGAGGCCTCCTGGAGCGGAGGCTACAGTGCTGATGAACCCCTCTAAGACAGTCACCCACAGCTGTGTCTGGGGTTGTGTCAGCATTGCCTGCCTCCCTGGGGTGGGAGAAATCAGCACAGCTCCCCCAGAAGGGAGAGCTCCCCTTCAGGCTGCCTTCCTATGGCACCTTGGTCCTCCAAGGGCCCTCTCACAGCCTAGTATGGGTTGGAGTCTGAGGCACGCTAGACTGTAAGCTCCAGGAGGTCAGGGACCATGCCTTTTTAAGATGTTGTATCTTCTAGACTGAGAGCAATGTGATGGG
This sequence comes from Pseudochirops corinnae, assembly GCA_028646515.1. Lineage (NCBI taxonomy): Eukaryota > Metazoa > Chordata > Mammalia > Diprotodontia > Pseudocheiridae > Pseudochirops > Pseudochirops corinnae. The sequence continues at coordinate 45,610,727 of CM053588.1, forward strand.
GTGGACAGAGAGCAGGAAGACCTGGCTTTAAGTCTGTACGATTCTGGGCACAATGCCCCCAGGCAACTCTCTGTGACATCAGTGGCAGAGATGGTACAAGTCTGCTATGGTGGAGAGAGGTTCTCACAAGGAGCCCCGTTTCTAGGTTCTTCTGGCTCTCCATTAAGGAAGCTGGTTATGACACTTATGCCATAATAATAACCCCAGAGTGAACCAGAGGCAGGAAGGCCCTCCAGAGCACCCAGTCCCACCTAGAGAAACATGCACCCAGAAAGGAAGGGATGCCTCCTACTCCCTCCCACCCAGGGGCGCCCAGGCTGTGCCTGCCCACAGGCCTGAGCCAAGGAAGGGCACCTGCCATTCTCCTCCCCCCACGTCCTCAGGATTTCTAGAAGAAGAGAACCAAAGTCACCCCCCAGCCTTGACTTCTGGGCTTGGGAGTGTGTGTATGTGTGTGTGTGTGGGTGTCAGACTAGCCATCTGTCTCTTACTCGTAACATGATTCGATGCTCAATATTGAGAAGGATCTTCTTTTTCTCCCGATAGTCTCGGATGAGTGCGTGCAGCGTGTCGCAGTGGGGAACCCAGCCAATCAGGCCTGAGTTGGTGGATAAGGGAATGACAGCGTATCTCTGGATGCTGGAGGGGAGAAGACACAATGTGAGCAGCCTAAACACATCTTCCTTAAACAAGTTCATCTCCCTGTGGGGCTCACTCTGGTGCCAACACGAGTGATCTCTGGCCCCTCCTACCAGGCAGGCATCAATGACTAGGCCTGGCTGGCTAGGCACGGGCCCATCTTCAAGGCCGTCAGGCTGCTGTTTGTATTCTTAACTGGAAGCAGAGGGACACTGAACTGGAGCTCCAGAGGGAGTCTCTGGCTATAGCTTCTCAAGATCTGGCTATTATTAAATTGGCAGCTCCTTCAGGCCGGAGGTGTCACATATGTGGTCCCCAACACTGTGCAACACCCAAACCAGATTAAAATGCAACTGGGAAACATTTAACCAAGCAAATAAAAATACAACAGAACACGGATAATGTCAATATGTGGCCACCTGAGAACCTTATTCACGATTTCGTGGTCCCACTAAACCACTGGTCTAAAGGGATAACAAACACTGTTCCACTGTGGGCACTCCAAAGGACAGTGAGGACAACTCAACTACAAACTATACACTTATGCCATAATAATAACCCCAGAGTGAACCAGAGGCAGGAAGGCCCTCCAGAGCACCCAGTCCCACCTAGAGAAACATGCACCCAGAAAGAAAGGGATGCCTCCTACTCCCTCCCACACAGGGGTGCCCAGGCTGTGCCTGCCCACAGGCCTGAGCCAAGGAAGGGCACCTGCCATTCTCCTCCCCCCAGCCCCTACGTTCAGAACATCACCAGACTTGACGTCTTGGCTTCCCGTGACCCTCTGCCAGGTACACAACTTTACCACTTAATTCTCAAAGGAGCTGGGGGAGCACCCTGGATGGCGACTCACTTTCCCCCCACATTTCCTCCTTTCCAGTGGTCCCACATACCTGAGATTTTTCCGAAGGGATGTTGGATCATTGGCCAGCAATGTGTTGACAAGGCCAAAGAGCTGCATGACTCTCTCATCCTGCCTCAGGTCCTCGTGGCCTTTCAGAAGGAATACAAACTCGTGCCCATTGCTGCCTGGAAGTGAAGAGGGAGATGAGAGTTCCGGGGAGGGCTTTTCAGGCTCTTCTGGGAGGTCAAAGGCTCTCCCAGATCACAGACCCTGCCCCCTCCCCCACTTATCCTCCCCCACTCCCACCTACCAAATTTAGTTCCCTAGAATGAATGAGAAGCCCACTGGTTTTGGTAACATCCCAATGAAGGAATGTTGATTCAGAAATTTTTTATTAACTATAAATTGATACCAGAAATTTTAAAAAGAGATAATAAAGAGATTCATGTTATCAGAGACCAGCCAATGGACCACTAGAAGTGATCATATTTTGGGAGCTGGCCATCTAGCTGCATGAGGGCAGACATCGCCGATGACCTAGAATAACAGGGTGGGAAGTGACGTCGAGAATACAACCAAGCCCCATGCTTTCAGGCATGATCACACCTGAGCTGTCTCAGAAAAGTAAAAATCTACCCTGTGTTTCTTTCTTTCTTCCTTTTTTCTGGAGTGAACCTGTGATTTAATTGGTAGAGTAAACTCCAGGGGGCAGGTAGGTGGCACAATGAGTACAGTTCTGGGCCTGGAGTTAGGAAGACTTCAAACCCTGAGCAAGTCACTTCCCCTGTCTGCCTCAGTCTCCTCATCTGTAAAATGAGCTGGAGAAGTAAATGGTGAACTACCCCAGTACCTTTGCCAAGAAAACCCCAAATAGGGTCACAAAGAGTTGAAGCAGGACTCAAGTAGCTTTTCTGGACACAGAGGGAAGCTCTTACTCTACCTTGGGAGCCTTGAGCCTCTAACTACCTCCAGGGGGAAGATAAGAGTCCATTTGTTGAACTAAGTTCATTGTACAAACCTTATAACCTTCACACCATAGTTTAAATTAATCTTGCAACACAATTCCCCACAAAAAGCAAGTAGCCCTGAGCAGCTCTGGCCATGCCCCAGAAGCATCTCCCAGGCTCACCAATCTTCTCCAAAGCCTCCACTCCAGGAAGCCCTCCGTGCTCCCTCAGGCTGTGACTTTCCTTCCCAGACTGCTCACAGTACCTGCTCTATAGCTTTCTGAGGCTTAGCACAATGCTCTGTATACAGCAGGTGCTTAATAAACAGATACCTTTGCCAGTGTTTGAGGCCTCCTTTCCCTCCCTACCCACCAGCACCTCCACGTGCCCAGCCCTTCCTCCTGTGTTGCTAGGACTGACTGCCCACTGCTGCGGAGCTGAGCTGCTGAGCTTGGTGGGTTGGAGAACTCAGGTCCCAGGATCAGCAAGGAGTCAGAAATAGAGTGACGGAGTCAAGATTGACCATCCCGACACCAACTTTCCTAGCCCTTGAACATGTCCAGCCAGGACCTGGCCCTGGTCTGCTTGGATGCTGCCTGAGGCACTGTTCGAGACCCCTGCACTTTGGAAAAAGGAGCAAACAGCCCCTGAGAGCTGCTTGGGCCAACCTGGGGAGAGCCCCTCTGGCCTCCTCCCCCCATTAGCCACTCCAGTTTGGCAAGCCCTGCCAAGGCTGGAGCTCCACTGCCCTAAGGGCCTTGGAGACCCCACAAGGAGGCCTTAAGGAGAGCGGAAGCTCTGCAGCAGGGCATGACCAGTTAAGGGGATTCTTACCCATTAACGTCAACTTCCTGGGTCTCTGCTTGGATGTAATGACCTGGAGAGAAGGCGCTATGGACTGAATTCGGATGACAGGCTGGTTGGGGTCATAGGTGCCTGGCACTGCTAATTCCAGGTCCCGGCACATCAGCAGTTTGGGTGAGACATACTGCAGCTCCAACGAGGTGAGCTGGGAAGAAGCAGCACAAGGTGTCATTTTCTGCTGCCTGAGAAGAATGCAGATACAGCTATAGGCCTTTCTCCCCTCCTTGCACGGATGGCAGCCATGAATGCTGCCTGCACTCTTCATGGACACATGTCCAAGCATAGGGCTTGGCATTCAGTAAGAGCTTTATAAATGCTTTTTTCAACCTTTCTGATGCCCCAGGATATTCTCAGGGTCTGCAGATATGGGGGCAAGGACAGGGATGTGGCCCTTGGGGGCTCTGGAGGTCCCTACCTGAGGCAGCTGCTTGGAGATCCGCCTGAACACATGATAGTAGAGGTCCCACGCCTGGGTCAGGTCCTTGACGTTTCCTGACTTCATGTACTTTCGGCACCACTCCTGGGCCTCCATCAAATCTCGGCCATAGGCCTAGGAAGAAAGAAGGGGAAAGAAGCTGGTTCAACCTGGGGTGCTTTCTAAGCCAACTCATGGCCAGAACCTCAGAAACGAAGAGCAGTTCTGCTGTGGAGCACGAGAAGGCTTGTTTAATGGGAAGCAGGATGTCCTAGAGGAAACCTCAGAGTCAGTGGCCCAGTTGCAAATCCAGGCAAGTCACTGAGTCCTTCTGGGTCTCAGGCTCCTCATCTATAAATTATGTCACCAAAAGCCTGGTCCCTCTTTCCTTGAATCACACTCATTCTCCTGACAACCCATGGGGCTCTGAAGAGTTCTTGTGGCTCTCGCTGCCTTGAGCATAGAAAATAGGCCACATTGTTGGACATCTGGAGCTCTTTGTGAGCCGGCTCCTGTATCCTTTCAAGCCAATCACCCATCACTCTCTTCTCCTAACTCCTAACTAGAGCTGGGGTGTGCTGGGCCCTGGCCAACTGGACTTGCTGGCTTCCATCTAGGACACCCGTCTCCTGGCTGACACCCCACCTCCCTCCAAGGATAAGCTCCAGGGTCATCTCTTGAAGTGGCCTTCCCTGACCCCCCCGGGGGGGGGGAGGAGGAGCTGCCCCTACACCCCACCCCAGTGCTGTGGACCATTCTGCAAATGTTTCTTATCTCATGGTAGCTGCCTGAAGACAGGGACGAACTCACTTTTTTATCTGCACCCCTACCACCGTTCCTGGCACATAACAGAGGCCTAATATGCTTTGTTGACTGAGAGTCATTTGAAGCACATTTTCAAATAGTCACTTGGAATTCTCTTTTTGGAATCTATTCATGTCGATCATTCATTTACCAACAAATGGCTCTTAGTATTGTCTGTTTTTGTCAGGTCGCTCTACAATCTATATTAGGATTACAGATCTGCCAGGAGCCACAACACCAAACAAACCCATTTCACTGGTGAAGAAACTTGACCAGGGCCTATGTGAGTCACAAAGGTCGTGTCAGAGGCAGGAGCTGAGTCCAGAAGCTGCCCCAGAATGTCATGGTTCTCTGTTCTAATACTCTTCCCCAACAGACAGCTTTTGGTTGTGTTCTATCTTCCCTGCTATCATTTATACAAAAACCTAATTTTACGTAAACAAGACACTCTATTTTTGTCATTGAGGAGCACACCCCGCCCCCCCCACCTTGTGAAAAGCACCTTCTCTATTTCCCTCTAACTTTATCAAGACGTGACTTTCTGCCATCATACCACGTATCCCACCTGATGTTTACTGGCTAAACTGCTTTCCAGTTTTACCCGTCATTAATTTATTCCATTATTAAAAAAGAAATTTTTTCACAAGAAATTGATGCTCTTGGGTTTACCAACAGTGAATTACTGTTTGTTTTTTGCTTATCTCTTTCTGTTCCTGGGACTGACTCTTTTTGGAACCCTCTGGTACTGGTTAAAAGTTCTGATGACCGCTACTTTATATTACAGTCTGGGGTGCTCCTTCATCAGTCTTTCACATTACTTTCCAGATGTTTTTGTTCTTTCAAATGAATTTTTGCTTAATTTCACAGAGCGTCCCTTTGGCAATTGGAGGTAGAATTAAACTGGACGATTTTGAAAGCAATGTCCTTTTGATTACGTCACCCTGGCCCAACCATGAGCACCGATGACCTCTCCTGACTATACGTCTTTATTGTGTAAAGAGCGCCGTGTGGTGTAGATGTAGTGACCTTGTGCGCGGGTCTCGGCAGGCTAGCTCTCAGATGTTCCGCATGTTTTGTAGCTATTCTGAACAGCGTGTCTCGTTTTTTTTTTTGTCAATATGGTATATATAATGCTGTTTAACATAGCCGTAGTTTATATCCTGTTACTTTTCTGAATCTAGTAATCATTTCTGTCAGAATTTTCATTGATTCTCTGAGGTTTCCCAACAGCGTTGTGTCAGCTGCCAGTGGTAAGATTTTGCTTCCTTTTGGTGAAGTCTGCTGTGTAATACTGATATAGAGAACATTTCTAGAACTAGGCCAAGAGGGAAAAGGAGCGGCCTTGCTTTCCTTAGGTTTCTACTGGGACACTTTCTAGTGTTTCTCCATCATAAAGAATGCTACTTCTTGCTTTTAGAGAAATACTTCTGATTGTATTAAAGAAAGGGTCTTTTATGCCTATAGCTTTTTTTTCTTTCTTTAAAGCATAAATGAAAGCTGTATTTTGTCATAGCTTTTTCCCATATCTGCTAAAATAATGATGTGGTTTTTGTTGTTTATAAGATAAATGACACTGATAGTTTTTCTAATTCTGAACCACACTATTCCTGGTATGGATCCAACATAGCCACAGTTAATAATTTTCAGATACATTTCTATAGTCTTCTTATAAGGACTTTACATTTTAGGGACATTAACATTCATCAGGGAGGCTGGCCTATAGTTCTACACTTTCCTTCTTCCTGGCTTGCGTATCAGAACCATATCTGTCTCATAAAATGAGTCTGGTAGAGGACTTCTAGCGCTGTGTTGGCCAATAATTTTTGTAGGACAGATAACAATTACACTTTAAATTTCTGGTAGAATTCAGTTGTCCCCCCCAGGTCAATTCCTCCATGGCTTCTTTAATTCCAATGGCTGTCTTTGTGATTTCTGTTTCTTGTTAGCTTGGGTAGTTTCTCTTTTTGCAGAGATATACTTCCTCTGAATGTGAAGTTTTACTGGCCTAAAGCATCTTCTGAGAATGACCCCTATTTCCTCTATGTTTACAGTGGCTTCACCTAGTTAATGTTTTATCTTCCTTCCTTTTTCTCTGGGAGATTATAATGATTTATATGGCTGCTCAGTTTTGTGATTTAGCACTATGCTTTATGTTCTGTCTTACAGTTTTGGGGCCCTAGTACTTTGGTACATTATCTACTTCACAGGGTGCTTGTGAGGCTGGCCTTAGGCAAACCATAAAATATGAGAGAAATGTGAACTATTACAAGAGCTGTCAAGAGAGCCTGTGGAGCTCCTTCCTAGCTAAGGCACTGATGCATTCTGACCAGAATTGCTGATGAGGCAAGACTTATCTAAAGATTGTCAGAGGCGCAACATAATCTCAAAGGGTCTCATAAGAGCCCTTGGTATTAAATGAGTCTGGGGACCTAAGGTTGGAAGAGACCAACTTGTCCAAGCCCCTCACTCTGAAGATGAGGCCAGATGAGAAGTCATGGTACACACTAGGATTCACAACAGGTCCCATGGGATCCCTGGGACCCCCCTCGGGTGAGTCCAGGGCCAGTGCTCCCGCTGTCTTCTTTCCACCTTTCTTATGATTCAGCATTTTTAGTGACCTTTGCCCAAGGGTGTGCTAATAAAATAGGTATCCTAGGCGAGGGAGGATGGGAAGAGGGTCTCATTAGGGTCTCAGGTTTGCTCATTTCACGTTCTTGGGTCCCTACCTGATTGAAGGATGTTTCTTTCAGTGTCTGGGGTCCTCGCTCCATCATCGCATGAAGGGGTTCGAGCACCTCAAACATCCCTTTCACGTTCCTCTCCCCAAAGTACAGACGAGAAGCTTCCTCCAGACCTTCGTGCCACATCTCATGCCAGAGGATGGCCACTCGGATCAGCTCCTCACTCACCTGGAAAGAGCAAGAAGTGAGCCCAGGCACTTGGCTGGGTCGGGCACTAGAGGGCACACTTAGCCTTTCCCTCAGGAAAGCCTGAGCACGCACCATCATGGCCTGCTGGACCAGGGTGTTGCTGTGTTCACACATGTTCTTCAGGATTTTGTTGGCTGCATTGTGGCGGGCCGTGGTGGTGGACTTGGAGGCCACAGTTAGTGGGTAAATCAGAGCCTGAAACAGAGTGAAAGGGAAAGTGGGTATATGTGCCCAAGGTACAGCCAACACAGCTTATGTGGGGGCAGAAAGAGGAGGGCACTGAGCTAGTTCAGCTAAGCTACTGGGGAAATCCCCTCTCCCTGGGGAGGGATGCTCTTGGCTGGAGTAGCAGTGACTGCCCCTCTCCTGACCGCTCCAAGCCTTCCTCCAAGGCCAGGGTGTGTTAAATAAAAGATCCGCCTGAAGCCCCTGCACACCTGTGGATGGTATCGACCAATGTCTGTGAGCAGCTGGTGAATAAGGCGTCCCACCAAGGGCCGGGGCGTATCGATTCTTGCAATGAGCTGCGGGATGACCTGGGATTCAACAGGAGACACAGAAGCAGGCTAGTGGTGGGTGGGGAGCAGTGAGTGTAGTTTGCTTGGCTCGACATGGCCAAGTCCTTCTGAGGTGCCTCACTGTGGTATAAAGGCAACCCCGGGCTTCTGGAGGCTGCGCCTATCACACCAAAAGCTCAGCGGAGGTAGGCAACAGCCGCTGTTGGAGGGCCAGACTCATTGGATGGCACGAGGTTCGTGCCTCGCTCAGGGACAGGGTGAGGAGCCATGTAGTCACAGCAAACACACAAGGAGGGGCTAAGGTCAATGGTGGGGAGAGTGAGCCCCATCTACAAAGTCATGAGTCCCCAAAGAAATCCTGTGAAACAAGTCAGCATTTTCCCTGGCCCAACAGCTTCCTGGGAAAGTGTTCCCTAAAACTCAGAACCAGCTTCTAATGGGTGAAGACTCCGTTTCCTTTCCTGATGGGCAGGTGAGCTCCCAGGTCCTGTGTAAAGCTTGATGCCAGATGTGACACGATTCCAAGAGAAGAGAAAAATCAGCCCAGCCTCACCTGTAACCAGGTATCGATCTGTATGGCCTTCACCCCTTCCACGAGAGCTTCATTTACATCTGGCCAGTGCCCATAGTCAAACCACAAGGTGAGGACTCTGGAGAATGAAAATGAGTAGATGATGAGGGGTATCCCTACCCCCCTCTTGCCGTGGATATTGGGAGAAGGGGAGCCCTACTGATCCACAGCAATGGCTCTCAGACACTGTCAGACTGCTGGACTGCTCCAGGATGGCAAGAGGCCCTATGGCCACACTCCTGCCCTCATTTCTCCATGGACAGAATAAGAACCCCATGTCAAATGGATGACAATGACAGCTGCTGCTCTTGATTAAACACCAATGAGGAATGTGATCACCACAGAGGTCCCAGCAGGCGCCCCCCTCAGATACATAGACCCGAGAGATAAGCCCAGGGAGAAATCAGCCTGCAGACCTTCCTGCTCAAGGGCTCTAAGCAAGGAGGGGCAGGTAATCTATACGGGCTTGGAGGGAATAGGAGAATCAACCTGCTATGGTTAGAAAGCTCAGATAAGAGGCAGAAGCCGTCCTAATCATGTGCAGCTCCTGGGCTAGTTTTCTCCAGTTACCCAGTGTTCTCAGTGGCTCAGGGGCCTAGAGGAAGGGGTTTCAGAAACACTGTCACTCCCCCTGGGCCCTGCTTTGCTCATCTGCCAGGGGGTCTGGGGTGTGCTCCAAGGCTCCTCCCTTCACTTCTGCACTAGGACACAGAGATGACTACACATCACAGGTCAACTTTGTGTGTTCAAATGCATGTCAAAGGGAGACTGCGCGCATGAATCCTGTGGACAGTGAGCAGAGCAGGCGATGTGCTCAGCTGCTGCTGTTCTCTCGGGCCACGCAGGGCTTTACATTCTCTCCTCTCATTGCTGGGTACCTGAGAGTGTCCTGAAGGTTGTTGCCCCGGGACAGAGAGATGGAGCGGAAGAAACCCTGCACAGCAGGCACTGTATACATCAGGAGCGTCTTGGACAGATCCTGCTGGAACACACAGGTATTAGCGACATTTCAGGCTAAGAGAAATCCTCCACTGGGAGGCTGGAGGTGGGGTCAAACTTGGGGACATGTTGTTCTGAGGGTCTGCCAGCTGCCCCCGATGTGGTCTGAAGTGAGATCAGGAGAAGCAGAGGAGCAGGAGTATGAGTCACGCCAGACTACATTCTCTGAGTGGAACTGCAGACACGAGCCCACCCACACATGCAGGTGCACACAGACAATATGGTCATTCACTCCGGACGGAGTTCAAGGAGTTTGTTTCTCAGTTCTGAGGCTAGGTCTCAGCCAGCAGCCCCTGCCATGCAGCAACCCCTTCCCACGTACACATTCTGATTGATGCCCAGATCTGGAATCACCAACATGCTCTGGGACCTCTTTCTGCACAGGTAAGGGGAGGGGGCTGTCTTACAGCGTGTGTGCACACACACACACACACACGTGCATGTACCTCAGTGACCTTTTCCCATCACACCCACCCAGACACACCTCGGTGACCTTTTTCTGCACAGGTGAGGGGACGGGGCTGTTGTCGGCACTCTCAGCCTCACTCTCGCTGTTGCTCCCCTCTGTGTGGGCACTCGTGACGCTGGCCCCACTGGCATGACGGAGCTTCTTCTTTTCGTCTCGGGCCTGGTTCTGGTGCTTATAGTGCAGCACAGCTTCAAAGTTCATGACTGCCCAGGCATGCCAGGCCTGTGGGGAGGAGATTGGACATAGGTACAGAGCCCTGACGTGGGACAGTGGGAGGCAATGCTGGTTTTCAAGGGTCAAGGTTTCAGAATCTAGAGGGACCTCAGGTGCCACCTTGTCTCATGCCTAATCCAACATCCCTTCTATAACACTCCAGACAAATGGTGAGCCAGCATCTGCTTCTGGATGGCTTTCACTGCTCACAGGCCTTTCTGCAGCTTCTCCTCACTGCTCAGAGCTCTGCCCTCAAACAAGCCTGCCTGTTCTACTCACTGCTCTAGACTGCACTACCATGGATAGAGGTGACAGAGAGCTCCTCCACGTCTGGCTGCCCAAGTTCAGAAGCATGTTGATAAGAAGAAGAAAGTCTAGAGGAGGGCACCTAGGATGGTGAAGGGCCTTGGTTCACAGCCACAGGACTGTGGATGGGAATCTGGAGAAGAGAAACTTTAGGGTGGCCTCAGCAGCTGTTCTCAGGGGTGGGAAAGGCTCCCTTGGAGGAGGGGCTGGACTTGTTGGGTTTGGCCTCGGAGGGCAGGACCAGGAGCTGTGGTGACAGTTACAAAGCACCTCGAGCTCTTAGAGAACGGGAGAGGCTGCCTTGGGAGGTGGTGGGTATTTCAGAAGAGGTCAGCACGGTGTATCAGAATGCGGAGCTCTGTTGGATAAGGGCTGGATTAGTTGGCCCCCCAAGAAGGTCCTTCTAACCCTGCATGCTGATTCCTAAGTCTTTGTGTTTCCAGGCTAAATATACCCAGGTCTTCCCACTGAACCTCATGTGGCATGGTATCCTGTCCTTTACCAGCCTAGTCTATTCCAGGGCTCTTCCTGCCCTTGCTATGACGCAGCACTCCCAACCAAATACAATGTGGAATATTGATGCGTCCAGGTTCAGAGTCCAACAGGACCATCTCCCCCCACCCGTCTCACCTCCTGGACAGTGACCTCCTCAGTCACATTCACCTCAGTGTCCTTGTGCTCCCTGCACTACAGTGCAGTAGCTGCTTAACAAACAGCATTTCTTTAATAACTGAAAATGTGCTTATCTGTTACTATACAATGCTATGGATGCAGATGGTGTGGGACCCTGGAATGTGCCTGTGCTGACTTAAAGATGGATCTGGAACCTCAAGGAAATCGCCAGCGAACCCTAGCCTTGATTTTGGTATGTTTTCTTAGGCTCTCTGACTGGTGCTCAGCCAGCACCTACTACTCTCAGCAATGGCGGAGCTGCTGATTTGTTCCGGTGGTGGGGCCTTCCTTACTGGGTGGGCCCTACGCAAGGGAAAGCACAGATGGCCCGGTCCCAGAATCCTGGATCTAGAGCTGCAGAGGGGAGCTGGCAGGGCAGCAAGTTCAAGCCTCTCACTTCATAGAGGAGGAAGCCGGGCCCCAGGGAAGTGAAGGGCCTTCTCAAGATCATTCCCATGTCCCATGCAGTCTCCCAGAAAGATGTGGCTATGTCTGTCTGTGCTCAGCCTGGCATGTTCAGTGACTCTGGCCTCTGAAGCATCCCTTGCTTATTTCAGTCTGCCCCAGTACATCAGTACATGTACAGCAGTACATCTGGAGTTTCTCTGTGTTCATGATATTCACTATTTCTTATCTGGCACAGTATTAGCCGTTACATTCCTGTACCACAACCCCACTGAGGAGCATCTATTTTATTTCTACGTCTTTGCTACTCCCCAAGGTGCATTTATAAATATTTGAGTATAGAGGGGGCCTTTCTTTGTGTCATCGATTTCCTTGTATTTTATACCTAGTACCAGAATCTCTAGAGTCAGAGAGTAGGGGCATTTTACTTGCAAAATTCCAGACTGTGTTCCAGAGTCCCTGGATTCAATCACAGCTCCACCAACAAAGCATGAGTGTGCCCATCTTTCCACAATGCATCCAATACTGACAACTCCCACCTTTTGTCATCTTTACCCATTTGCTGGGTATGAGAGGAAACCTTAGACTTGTTCTGATTTGCATTTCTCCTATTAGTAGTGATTTGGAGCTTTCTTTCATGTAGTTACTAATACTGTGTAATCCTTCTGAGAATTGTTCATGTCCTCTGACCACTTCAATGAAGCAGGTTTTGAATAAAGAGTATTATTTTCAAAGATTTTTAGACCTAGAAGGGATCTCAGAGACCATCTATTTCAACCCCCACATTTTACGTGAGGAAATATGGGCCCTCTGGGGCAAAATGCAGTGCCTTGCTAATCACTGGCAAAGCTGGGGCGTGGCCCTCAATCCACCAGGATAGCATAGCGCATGCACCTAGATTTGTTTTTGCCTGTACAGGGAAAGAGGGAACTCCCTAAAGCAATGTTGGTCAACACCTTATTGTCTTAAGAGGACTGACTGGGCCCCTGAGAGGTTATGGACTTGCCTAGGGTCACCCAGTCGGGATATAGTGGAGGTGGGACATGAACCCACATCATCCTAACTCCAAGGCCTACTCCTCCTCACATGTTAAGGAGTGGAAATATTAATGCACTAAGTGCATTTTGTCAGCATTTCACTACCACTTTAAAAGTCTACAAAGTGCTCAACAGATCTGTTCCTGGCACCACAAGGGTCTGGGATAAGGCAGCCTTGCCTAAAGAGATTCCTAAAGAAGAAATTGGTGTCTTACGAAATACACCGCTGAGAACCAGCTCTTCATTACTGAATAACATCTTTCATATGTTTCCTAAATCTTATTTATTTTTTTGAGACATTTCCTGTGACCTAACAGGATGCTTTTCAGAATCTTCCAACATAAACAGAGAAAGTTAACTTCCAGGGCAGAGCACAAGGTAGGATTGAAATATCCAAGATTAGGGGGAGAGAAGAGTTGGCCTTCAGGAAGTTGAGGTCCTTGGGATTCACTCTGGATCCCATGAGGTGAATAGGCAGCCAAAAATGACTGCTCTCTTCCTCCCCTGGCTAGGTCCTTCCTGCCACCCACATACGGTCTAGCTGAAGTGACCCCAGGGAGCAAACTGAACCCAAGAAGGCCGGTCATCTCTTGTGAAATTACTAACACAGTGACCTGTGGTCAGGAGTCTATCAGTGCCCCCCTGAGATGAGTGCAGAAGGCAGGCCATCACAGGCCCCCAAGAGCACATAAAAGCACCTCTGAGGTCTCTCCCCAGGGCCTCTGTTGCCCACCAAGCAAGGTTACCTTGTACCAGCTGCGATCATGCTCCGTAGAGGCGCTATAGTACTGCAGGACCTTGGGGATGGTGCTTTCGTTGATGCCCTGAAGATTCAGCTGCCATTCACCCAGCTTCAAGAAGCACCTAGCGAAGTCAAGACATACCATAAAAGGATTCCTTTGTCAGGACAAGAGGCAAAGGCTCAGGAATGGGGGAGGTTCTTTCTCTAAAGGGCTGAGGTCCTTCTGGCGATGCATAAACCAGCAGGGTTACCTCTTACTTTCGAGAGGAGGAAACAAGCCCAGAGGTCTGGGGACTTGCCAGAGGCCACCCAACTGGTGACATCACCTAGAATTAGAACCAAGGCCTCTGGGTTCTAGGTTGGCAGGCTGGAACTCCCCAGAACTTTTGGGATGTCTAGAAAACATGGGGGTGAAACAGAGGCTTAGGGAGGGGGCTTTGGGTTAATGATCACTTCCCTATCCTTCAGAGAGCACAAGTTGCCTAGCAGCTGATGAGAACTGGCCATACAGAAAAGGCTTTTCTGCTGACGAGGTCTTAGGGAAATTATGTCTGGCATCACCCTTCTTTTCCTCTGTTTCTTCTTTATTCCAAGCACCAAGGCTGAGGGCATGCTAGGCATCTACAGAGGTCCAAGCCAGCTGGCCATTTTACAAATGAGGAACCAAGACCCAGAGAGGTCACAAAGCACTAAAAGGCTGAGGTGGGATTCAAGCCCAGAGCCAAACTCCAAATCCAGGGGTCCTCCCTCTGCACCACAGGGGAGTATGTGCTGTGACTGAATGGGCCCCACCAGAGAAAAGAAGCCGAGGGCCTAGAGCTACAGGGGGGGTGCTGTGGGACCACCTTATGGGGAGTGCTATGGCTGGGGGGAGGGGGCAGAGGGAGTGACTGGAGGGGGCAGAGGGAGTGACAGACCCGGAGGGCTCTGGCTACAGCAGTGGCCTGTCGTGCTCTGCACCCAGCACCAGGGGAGCAGGGGAGAGAGCAGCAATGTACCGGGCCATGAGCTTGTGGAGCTCGTGCTTGCGCTGCTGGTCCTCGGCAGCAATGGCGTGCTGGGCCTGCTGCTGTGCGGTCTGCACAAAGTGCTGCATGTGCTGAAAGGCGTCAATCTGGAACAAAGCAGAGTGTCAGAGTGACAACAGCATTGTGGGGGGAGTTCCTCTGAGGCTGGGTTCCCACTCTGTGCCTCCCTCCCAGGTTCGGGTTTCTGCAGAGGGAATCCAAGTGGCCAGTTTGACAATTCAACTCTCTGCCCATCTTTTCTTTGAACTGCGACAGCGCTCTGGGTCAGTCTGAGAAAGGGCATGCACACAACAATTTGTGCAGTTGGCCCATGCCAACTCAGCATGTGACGAGGGAAGGAAGGACAGATGGAAATGGGGGTGGGCCTGCAGGATCTCTGGGCTTTTTCACAAGATTGGACTGTCCTAGATGCCCAAGGAGAGATGTGAAAAACAGGCCAAACTGGGCTTGCTGAAGAGAAAATGAGGCAGATGAAGTCTCTCCTTGTAGAGGCACTCACTGAGCTTGCAAGATGGTAAAGGAAAGGAAAGGCTAGCTAGGGAGAGGTCCAACAGCATTAGGACTGGGGGCCAAGAAGCAAAGAGCTTTAATATTTCTTAAGACATGGCGACCTCAACCCCAAAGTCCAAAGTGAGGCATGAAGCCAACTAAGGCCAAAGTATATATGACTGTGTTGGTGGGGGGGGAGGGAAGAGAAGGGAAGAAAGGAGAGGAGAGGTATGCGGCCAGTGCCTCCCCTACAGAAAGGCCTAGGAATGCCATCAGAGATAGAAGGGATTTGATGAGGTTGTCTGGCCAAGCCTCATGCTTCTAGACAAATAAATTGCTAAACTACCCATGACAATGTATGTTAAAATACTCATGACAGATGGTGTCTATTCCATTTTGAAAGCTCTCCAGAGGCTAAGATGAACAGAACATGCAAGTATGGAACACACAAAGGGAGAAAGCATAATCCAAATTTACTGATATGGAGAATGGGCAGCAGCAGTGGTAACAATTCTGTGCAAAAAGGGAAGATTTCTAATAGAAACCATTTATGCCTCCTTCTTTGGAGAAGGGAGAAAAAAACCAACCACTGAAATAAATACAACTATGAGCTCCATTATCATCATTAAGTGGCCAAGCTGTATTTTTTTTTCTGTAAAAAATGGTTCCCAAAGAAGTCTTTAAGGAGGCTAAGACAGAGATCTCTTAGCCAGAAATAACTTGTGGCTTTTTGGGGGGATGAGGAGCTGGGGAAGTCAACCGCAATTACTTTCCAACATGATGAATTAATTCACATCAACAAACAGTGTTTTAACCCAGATCCAGAACAGCATGGTAGGCAGTTCACCAGGCAGTGAATCCACACATGGGGATGGAGCCACAGCACAGATGTTAACAAGACACCTGTCTTCAAGAGGGGGCATAATCACTTAGCATAGGCACTTGCCTTAGAGGCAGGCAGAAGGGTTTTGAAAAGAGAATTGTATTAATATCCCAGGTCTGTGACAGGACTTTAAAGAGAGCAGTCTGGGGAAAACTGAAATACCAGGGGTTACTGGTCAAAGGAGATACTGTTTATTTGTTAAGTGTTTAGCACAGGGCCTGGCACAAGCAGCTGCTAAGCAAATGCTAATAAGCATTATTCTTATTATTAAAATGAAGAGTCAGCACAAGATGGTTTAAAACCTAGAAGCAGGGATAGATTTCTAAGTATGTGTGTGGAGGCTGTATGGCTCAGGGAGAGGTCTCTGACTCCAGCTGCATTTCCCAGCTGAGAAGATCCTCATGCCTTTCACACACCTGCCAAGGTGTCCAGTGGAGAACAGATGGCTGAGGATCCCCCTGGCAGGGGCAGTGAGGAGATTAGATCTTTTCCTTCCTAGAGTACAGAGGCTAGCTATTGTACCCCAGAAGAGGGGGCTAGTCCCAGCAAAGCATGGGAGTTTGCTCTCATGGGATTTCTTAAGGGATCAAGATTATCTGTACCTAAAGCAAGTACAGCAGATTAAAGTCAGGTACTACAAACACTTGGGAGGCAAGGCAGCACTTTCTGTCAAGGAATGACCAATGTTTAATTGACAGTTTCCTCTTTCCAAGGTCTCTGTGAAGCAGGAGGAGAGTGGGGATAGATGAGCACAGCTGGAGAAGCTTACACTTTGGAGCAAACTGGATAGACCATTCAATTTTCCTCCTTTTCTGGGTAAAGATGGTGCTGCTTAGGTCAGACTTAGCAAGTCTGTAGTGTGAGTATAGCATGGGTGGGGAATAAAAAGTGCACAGGCCAGCTCTTGAGACAACTTTCCCCAAAGCTGAATCTCCACCCAAATAGATCAGCAGGCACATCCAGAAGTGCTTGTCCCCATGCTGAAGGAGAAAAAGGTCTGCAGTAAAACGTGGTCCCACACCCCAGGCCTAAGTGCTGATCTCCATCCTTTTCTCTGCCATGGATAATCACAGTGGAGAGGGAAGGGGGGTGGTGGCAGCAGCATCATTGTCTCCTCCTCTTGACTGAGAAAATGGCCAAAGCAGGTGCCAGTTTTGGCCAGTTCTATCTGAATTACTCATTGGTCAGGCTCCAGGGGAAAGACTGGTCTCACATGGTGCCACTTATTTTTTGTTAACACGATCATGGTCTAGTGTTATTTTAAAAAACAAACCAGGGAGAGACCCATTTCCAAAGGGCATCTCTTTAAAGGGAACAGGAAGAATGTTGTGACCCCGGCTCCCAGAGAGACTTTCTCCCTGGTTCTGGCATCATTACACCCTGAGTGTTGTTGCTTGTGAATTCCAGTTTGATGACAGAAAAAAAGAGAACAGTGAAATCCTGAACAAACTCAATTGGTCTTAGGAAGGTTTCCAGGAGACGGCTTCAGGGCCTGTGCTTTTCAAAATAGATGACTGGAACATCTCGCTGCCTCATTTGTTCAGAAAGAACAAGGACTGGGCTTTCTCTGTGACTTATCACACTTTGGACGTGCAAACCTAGAAAGCCTATGGAGCATGGACAGCTATTTCAGACATATATGCTAACATGCCTTCCGAAATCTGTACAACTACCTAAATATGAGAGGCAAAGTCCTGATGGCCTAGTACTCACTTTCCTTCTTTAAAAAGAGAGGTGATGAGAAGCAGGTCAGGTGGGAATGTTAACAGGTCAGATCAGGAGCCTACTCTGTGATCACTGACCCATGGCCATGGAAAGTGGAGCCAGACCAGTGAAATCACAGATGGACCCGATCCAAACTGGTCAGGTGATTTCAGGGACCAGGTCGGGTAGAGAGTCCTTGGGAAGGGAAGGCCGAGGAGGATACAGACCTTTCGTGCACTCTTCCACATGTGCTTCATGTAGGCGTAAGTCACCTGAGGGTGAACAGTTGGCAAGGGATGGTCTAGCTGTCGAGAAGGGTCAACTCCCAGGAGCAACACTAAAGTTTTATGAGCAAGTGCCTTAAAAATAAGAGGAGGAGAATAGGTTACAAAGCAGTTTGGAATAAGAGCATCATCTGCTCTTCCCCAGCTTCCCCCCAATACCAGCCTGGGTGGGAAGCACTTGGGTAGAAGGTACTCACCAATCTTCCACTCTTGCCACATAAACTTGCATATTTAAGCCAAGTTCTCATGTCCTCATGGGGGTTGACAACAAGAGACCGCACCATGAGGATTCTCTGCCAGTCTTCAACAATCCGCTGGCAGCCCTGAGTGATGGCAGGTTTAGAAGAATGAATTAGCTTCTTCCCAGGGTCTCACATCAATATTCTACCCTGCCCCTCTGCCTTCAATCCCAGAATAACAAAGAAAATTCTTTATTAAATAGATTTCATTTTGTTACCTTCAGTTTTCTCAGTCTTATAAGATCTAACAAGCATATATGTAGTAATTCCCTTCTTGTGTGCAGTGGAAAAATGACTATATAGTGCTAAAATACACACACATGCACACGCACACAAAGCCCCCCCCCCACAGAAGACTGAAATTCAATAGAAGAAAAGGTGCCACCTTTATGTACACATGCAGACTATTTTTCCATCTGAAAAGGAAAATAAAATCCCACTAAAGAGGCTAAATTCTTTTCATCACACAATCAACAAGAATTTATGAAAGGCCTACTATGATCTGCAGCTTCTGTGTTAATCACTGGAGATCAAGTACAAGAAATGTGAAATAAGCCCTATTTGCTGGGCATTCACATCCCCCCAGGGGAGAAAATCAGCGCGTACATAAAGGATAAATACATGGATATGAATACAAACAAATATGAGTAGTCAAACACAAGAGTCAGGCAGAGACAGCTAGGGGTATCAGCTAGGGGTATGGGGGCAGGGGGTAGGGGGACAGAAGGAAATCAGTAAACGCCTCACACAGAAGGTGAGGCCAGAGCCGCTTCTTATAGACAGAGAGGACTTTCATGAGGCAGCGGCAATGTATGGAGGGCATTCCAGGCCTAGGGATGGCCACAGCAAAAGCATGAACACAGAGAAGAGACTGGATTGGCCGGGTCCTAAGGCGAGGGCACAAGAGGAAGGGTGGGGACGGCTTGTAAAGGGCTTTAAAAGCTAAACAGGAGTTTTCTACTTTATCCCCGAGGCACTGAGCTGACTGGAGGTGGTGGTGGTGGATGGGTATGTGTGTGTGTTTGTGTGTGTTTGTGTGTGTGTGTGTGTGTGTGTGTGTGTGTGAGGGAGAGAGGGAGAGGAAGAGAAAGAGAGAGAGAGAGAGAGAGAGAGAGACAGACAGACAGACAGACAGACATGGTTGCATCTCTGGAGTCAGTGTTGAGGATGAACCAGAGGTGGGAAGATCTGCCGGGAGGCTACTGCCATTATCTAGGTGAAAGGTGATGGGGGACTGAACTGAGGTGGTACGTAGGGGGGAAGAAGCATTAATTAAGTGCCTACTGTGTGCCAGGGACTGCACTAAGCCCTTTACACTGAGGAGAGGAGAGAGGTGTAGGAAACTTTAAGGGTAAAAAGAAGCATCTGTGGGGAATGAGATAGAGAATCAGTTGGGGAGGAATGAAAAAACTGCCTTGGTTCAGTGAAGCCCCTGCGCGAGTGAGGTATGACAAATGGGGATGTATTCAGTCAGCATGGCTGGGAATGGAGGAGGTGGAATGTTTCAGGATGGGGTTTGTCACCAAATGAGTAGAGACAGGACAAGGGCATGAAGGACTCAAGGACAGAAGGGGTGGTGTGGTGCTGAAATGGCTAACTATCAAGGTAAAGGCTGGAAAGAGCGGAAAGCTGGGTGGTGGGATCGTGGCTCTGAAGCTGGAAGGGGCTTCTGAAGCCAAAAAGTCCAACCCTCTCATTTCACAGATGACAAAATGGGAGCCAAAAGACACTAAGTGACTTTGCCAGAGTCACACAGCTAGCTAGCATCAGAGGCAGGACTGAAACTCAGGTCCTGACTCCAAGTCCCTATCCAGAGGCTCTGCCCCCTCCTGCTGGGGACGGGATGACCAATGACCTAATAGTCACAATTCTCAGAAGAGTGACACCATGAGCAGGAGAAGAGCTGCATCTTAGGTCTGCTTGGCTATGGGACCGGGCACTTCACTTCGCACTAGGGCCTCCATGTCCTCCTCTGGAGAATGAGGGAACAGGAGCTGATGGTCTTCAGAATTTATTCCAGTTCTAGAATTCCATGAATTCATCAACTTTTTACTTCAAAAACCAGAGCCCTAAACGGCAGCTCCCTGGCCACGACAACTCCTTTCTATTTCCATAGAATCTCATCAACGAAAGCCACATTTTCACACCATATGTCATGCTTTATTTTGGGGCTGGGTCACAGTGTCCTTCCAATCCAAGAAGTACAAAAACAATGGTTTATAAAGTTAGAAAAACAGAAAGTACAAAGAGTGAGCTGTTTGTTGTTATTGAAACCCACTTTTGTCAGTTTCTCCCAGATGCTAAAATAATTTGGCCCCTTCTAATGATGGCTTAGGGAAACCATGTTGGATTGAGCCTAGTGGAGAAAGGCATGAGCTCCACCCAGGACTGGCCCAGTGCTCTCACTCCTGAGTCTGTCCTGGGACAAAGTTTTGCTTATTACACCATGAAGAAAATCATCAAATTTCTGATTTGGACACTGTAGCACCCGAATCATTAGTCGCACTTAAAAGTGAGGGTACATGTAAGTCAGAAAGGAAATATTTGCTTCATGGAACCTTTTTTCCAGTGCTCAAAAACTTTCCACCAAAACATTCAGCAGGCATTTCATAATTACTAATAAAACGCTATAAAAAATGTAAAAGAACTGTATGTGCTTTTTTTCAGGACCATAAACAGTTGTATTCATGGATGTCCTCCCTTTCCAGTGGAATGTGCTGGGAAGCCTGCTCGGAGTCAGGAAGCTCCAGCCAGTTTTCTGTGTGGCCCAGAAAGCATGGAGCCACCTCTGGTCAGCACTCTGCAGACACAATGCGAATGAGGAGCAGGAGAGAACCTTTGGGGAGGGTGTGGGTGCTGAAGACTGACAAGCCCAGGGCATGCTCAGTTCCCGAAGAAGATAAGAGGTTTCAGGAGGCGAATGTTTTTTCTTTGTCTGTCTACCCCTAGCCAAGCAATGGAAGGATTTTTCTGTCATCAAGGGACCTGCCTTGAAATGTATAAATGAGGGAATTCAAGGAACTTGACTTGGCTGTCTATGCTCATTCAGATGGTCTATGTGATGCAGTGAACGTGAGGAAAAGCCCCATCCAAGTGAGAGACCTCTCAGTAAGTCTCGATGGTGGCCTGGAACATTTTCAGCTGAGGAGGCTGTTGAGTGAGGACAGCACCACACCAGAGAGCCTGGGGAGTGGCACGAAGGTGGACAGCTCAGGGAATGCACCTCTCCTATGGACTGGGGGCTGAGGATTCTAAATTCAGGCCTATTTGCCATCCTTCTCTTCTCCCCTAATAGCCCAACAGACAGAGGCAAGGTCTTCTGTCCTGGGAAGGCCTCTCAGGAATGTTGCTTTAAATCTACTAGAGTGTAAGTACCAGGAAGGTGGACAGGACACCTGTCTGAGCTAAACTCTGTACTCCCCCCAGCCCTCTGCCAAGTGTTCGCATCAGCCACGTATTTAATAGATATATATTGCCTTCAACGTAAGTTAAACAATCTTGTAGCTATGGCAAGGGTAAGCATTCAGCCAGAATGCCGGAGAGGGCAGAGGGGGCAGAGGGTCTCAGTGGACAAGCCCATGTAACTCCTTCGTACAGGCTTCCTTACCTGCAATCTCTCCCACCATATCTGCCGGATGATCTCACGCCTTTCGGGGACAAGTTTATACTGGATAACTTCTTCCAGCTCGGAGAGCATATGGCAGGAAACCATTGCCTGAAGGAAGCAAACCACATTCCATCCTAATCACTGCATGAGGAATCCAGAAAGGAGGATTAGCTTAAATCAGGCCTTCTGATGTCAGGTTATCTGCTGACCAGACCAGGCATAGGCATGTTTCCAAGGGCCTAGAAAGCCCAAACAGCTCATTTTGTGGAAATATTGCAAATGGACCAAGAAAAGAAAGCTATCTTGAGGGTCTCCCACTCACCCCATAGGCCCGGCTGTAGCTTTCTCCTGCCATGGCCGTTAGCTCGGCATCCAGCAGGTCCCTGGCTTTGTCGATGCACTAGAAGAAAGAGAAAGATAAACTTGCTGAAACTGGGCTCTGGACTCAGGGTGCGTCTTATTTCAGGGCTCCCCAATGAGATGCAGAGACCTCCCTGCTCCCAATTCATTGTGGGGAAGTGGAAGACAAAGGAAAGAAATGACCCAAGAGGGAAAGAAACCTTGAAAAACAAGTCAGCGTTCCATCAAAGCAGGAAACATGAGAGGAATAGGATGAGACATGAGGAATCTGCCCCAGCTCGAAAGGCTTGTAATGATGGGGCAGTGACACCACTATGAACATGGGAGAGTCCCTGATCAATGCTTCCAGGCCTGGGGATCTCACCAGAGTGGGTATTCTCTGCACAGTCACAGGGCTGGGCACACTCTCTAGGATTTGGTGGGAGCTCTTGGGGAGCCACTACAAACATGTGAGGGTGAGCTTCTCCACTCAGCCAGACTGGTCCCTGGATGACAGAAACACGTCAGACTTGTTCCTGGGTCTGTTCTCAAAATCTTCATGCCTCATCGGGACCAGCCAGAGTTTGCTCTCAGTGGAACAGCATTCAAGAATGAAGTTTCACCTTTAGGCCATGATGGTATTGGAGCTGAACCTCAGGAGGGGCTACAAGATGATTAGTGCCCTCTATTGTCTGGAGCAGCAGTCTCTGGATCACAGCTTAGCTATATGATTTCCTAGTTGTGCATACTAATGAAATAGAAAAGGGTCTAAACCAGCGGTCCCCAACCTGTGGGTCGTGACCCCTTTGGGGGTCGAATGACCCTTTCACAGGGGCCACAGGGATCGCCTAAGACCATCAGAAAACACATGTTTCCGATGGTCTTAGGAACTGAGACACTGCTCCTCTATCCGTCTCCAGGCGGGTCTGCTCACATGCAGATATGCCCACATACAAGTATTAAAGGGTTGTGGCATTAGGAAGGTTGAGAATCACTGGTCTAAGTAAAAACCCAAATGGGCTGAAGCCCTGCTCACTACAGGCGTCACCTCTTCACTTGGCTTTCAGAATTCCTCAGCACTCTTGCCTACGTGGGCCCCAAGGCCCTCCTTCTTTCTGTACACAGGAGTCCTGGGTACAGCTGTGGGACTGCAGCTACATCCTAGTCTGTGCCATCAATTTAAAAACCTCTCATCCATAGCTTTTCCTTTTTTAAATGTTTAAGGTTAATTACCAAGCCCTCAGCCCTTAAGTGCTAGGATCATTTATCCAGGAACCTCACCCAAAGCACGTTTGGGGCCTGACAGAGCTGATTTGATTACTCCATTATCTAATTCTGCGAGTCAGCACAGAATTTTCAAACAAAGTATCAGCTTCCCTGCAAAGTAATCAAGGCACGATACAAGTGCAAGGCCAAAAAAGGGCCCAGGGATTGACATTCGCTGCAGTGTGAGACTGTCCGTCCATTCTCTGAATTCTACTCAAACTAACAGGCTCTCTCTTCTCTCCAAGGGAAGTGAGGACAAAGAAGATTAAAGACAAGGAGAGTCAGGATCAAAAAGGCCATGGGTACTTCTGGGCCCACAGTGGGCAGCACCCATGAAGCTTAAAGGCTCAATAGGCCCAGGAGAGCCATAGACTCGCTGTCTCTCCTGGCATCTGAACTCACTGGTTTCACTGTGGGCTTCAGGCGTGGGACCCAGAATACAGGTCACTGGAAAGGAAACTCTCCAAGAAAGTTTGAAGGAGAGAACATCAGGGCTTAAGGGGGAGAATGAGCCAAAGGAAACGGGAGGGATATGGATTTGCTTATGAGGACCTTGAAAGAGAGGGTTTTTATTGGCACATTTTATTTATCTGCTTTACACTGGGCAGGCAGGGGAGATGATGGAGAAGGTGACTCTAGCTCCAGGAACTCAGCTGACCTGTGTCAGGGGAGGTGGGTCTTTACCTGTTGAGCCAGTGAGAAGAGATCCTGATGCAGAGCCAGCACGGCTCTGTAAAAAGCCCCATCGTGGGTGTCCCGTGGGATCATGCAGGTGTACTCCTCCATGCTGTCCCACTGACCTGCACCAACGGCAGAGGGAGAAACTGAATGATACCTTCTCACCAGGCCCAGGCCTCACAAACAAGTGAACCCCAAGTGTCCTGACAGGCCAAGTGTCCAAACGCTGCTTGACTCTAAGGACTGAGGAAGCAGATTTCTGACACTATCAACAGCAGAATGGGAAAGCTCTTCTCTTCACCATTAAGGAGTGTGAGATGGCTCTGGGGAGCTGCAGAAAACCCAGCTACACCCAAATGCACTTGTTACATGGATGAGACGTTGGCCTAGACAAAGATCCTCCCTCGGTGCTTGGGCTACTTCTTCACCCCACTGGAGGCTCTTAGAAGGCAATGGAAAGATGGGCCAGGCCATAGCACAGAGGGCCCTATGTCACGCTAGGCTCCTGAGAGCTGGGGAAAAGACTGTAGCCAGGAAGAGTTATTCACTTCCCCGAGGGGAATGAATAGACATCAGACTCCAGTACTTCCAAAGCCATCTGCTGAAGAGATATCAGCCTCATTAGCTGCAAAGTGCAGGGCTGCCTATTTTTACAAGGCATTTCCCTGACTTTTACTCAGGAATGTCAGCTCATCCATTCTCCCTGCCCCTGGGCAAAAGCAAATAGTGAAAGATGATTTGTCAGGAAGCAATTTGTTTTTGAAAAATGTTTTGGATAGATCCCAATGCTCACTAAAGGAAAGGGACCAACTTTGTGACTCAAGTTAGGCTGAAGAGAGGTGAAGGTGAAGCAATCTTTCTCTGGGTACCACTGGCAAAGCACTTTGCCTGTAACCTACCATCCTCCTTCCCCCTCCCCCCCTCCCCAGTCTGCTTTGGACTGGACACTACTAATCATCCTCTGTCTGGGGTCTGAGGACACAAAGCTGCTAATTACAGCGAAGGTTCAAACTAAACCCAATCCTCCTGACGTGTCTACTCTGGTTTGGTCATTTCACCAGGGTCACATTAGTTACGTGAAATGAGCCAGCACATAGAGTTCTGACTCTTCTGCAGAGCAGGCCCTTGCCCAGGGTGCTATGGTGCCCGAGAACAACCCCACTGGCCCCAGACAGAACACTTTACCTAAACCCCAAGCAGCTGCAGCAGCCATCCGGGCCATTTTAGCCTGTATCTCATCGTTGACCAGGGTCCACTTTTCACAGCACTGTTGGTGGAGCTGCCCCCTTGAGGAAGAGAAAGATTCAGCTTAGGCCAACAGAACCCATGGCTGGAGACTGCCAGCCTGCCTTTCTGACCGCTCGGCTGCGGGTGAGAGCTTACACAGGAATCTCAGAGCAAGAGCAGGGTCTTGTGGGCCGGGCCTACTTCATCTCTTTACTGTCTGCTTCTGTGGCCCAATTCTTGAATTACGACATTTGTCTTGAGGGTAAGCACATGTTCTCCATGGAGTTTTCCTGACACTCCAGCTGCTAGTATCCTTCCCCCTCCAACATCACTCTGTGCCTATGCTGTAGAGATGCCAACAGATGTACAAGGAGTCTCCCTTGATAGAATATAAGCTCTCTGAGGGCAGGGACTGTTTGGCTTTTGTCTTTGTATGCTCGTAGCTGGCACACAGTAGACTCTTAATGCGTGCTTGTGGATAGTGCACTGTCTTTGATATCTGGGCCCCTTCTGAAATGTCAAAAGTACCATCCCAGCAGACAAAGAATATTGGAGTTTCTTCCCGTAAGGGGGGCCGGCAAACCTGCACTCTGAGGATGCACATGGCTTAAGGCCATGACTCTGATGGGCAAATTCTAGTGAGGCCCAGGTCAAGGAAAGACCTTCCACACTGAAATCAGTACTTAGGTATGGAGTAACTTAATGAGGGCCTACATTGAGAAGTCCATCAATGTTGCTTACTCCCCAGGCCTTTGAATACTCAGAATAAGACTGAAACAGGACAGAAATGATTACATGCACGGTCTTCACTCATTACTCAATGAGCTTGTGGTCAGTTACTCAATTAATTAAAATCAGATCATCCAAAATCAGACAGTAGAAAGCACACTCAAGAGCAAAGACCATATTACAGAATCACAGACTCGTACCTGGATCGGACCTCAGAGATCATTGAGGTTCTACGGAACAGTAAAAAGAATGCTTAATGGGAGTTCAAACCCCAGCTGGCATTAACCACCTAGGTAACTGGGTGACTTAGCTGATGTGGGCCTCAGTCTGTGAAGTGCGAGGGTTTGACTGCCTGTTTTTTGAGATCCTTGGATGGGAGAACGTGTAAGGCCCCTCCTAGCTCCAAGTCAGTGATTCTGACCCTGCCAAGAGGAGGCTTCGGTATGGAGAGGTGAGGTCACCTGGTCAGGCTTTCCCTGCAGCAGAGCCAGCACCAGGCCCAGGGCTCCCAGGCTCCAGTTCAGTGCCTTTTCATTATACCACACTGCCTCCCCACGACTCTTGGTTACCTTTTGCAGTATGTCTGTTAAAACCACCCACCTTGAATTTTCTGCCTCTCAACAAAAATTAATGAAATCGGTTAGAGTCTACTTGGTATAAGCAATTTTCATATTATCATCAAGAAGTGCCCAGGACAGAGGTTCTTAACCTGAGATCCATGAACCTCCATGGGGGTCTGTGAATAGATTTCAGAGAGTCTGTGAAATAGGATGGGAAAAAAAATTATGTCTATTTCAATATGATTAGTTTCCTTGCAATTGTGTGCATTTCATTTTTTGCATTTAAAAACACTGTTCTGAGAAGGGGCCTGCAGTCTTCACCAGACTTCTAGGTGATCCAGTGGACAGGATGCTAAGCTGGGGAGTCAGGAAGACCTGAGTTAAAACCCTGCCCCAGACACTTCCTAGCTGTGTGACCCTGGGCAAGTCACTTCCCCTTTGTTTGCCTCAGCGCCCTCATCTGTAAAATGGGGATTAATAACAGCGCCACCTCTCAGGGGTGTTGGGAGGATCAAAGGAAGTACTATTTGTAAAGCACTTAAAGTGCAGTATAGATGTTAGCTATTATTATTACCAGACTTCACTGACACAAAAAGAGTGAAGAACTCCTACTCTGAGGGACGTTCTCTTTGCCCGTCCCCTCTGCAGGTGACCAGCTTGGGGACCTCTCGAGACCCGCGGAGCGGCCCATCACAAGTGCCAGGAGGCTGCTTCTTGGTGTCCCTCTCCCCTGGACAGGGCGCACTGGGCCTTGGCCCAGCACTGGCCGCCACTGCCCGGGCCTCAAGTGACCAACAAATGATTTGGAGCTAAAGCAGCCAAGCCAAAAGAACCATCACCAAGACGGCTCCAACAATGGTGATGAGAAGCTCCCTGACAGGACAATGGTCCTGGAGAGAAGGAACAAAGAGCTCCCTCAGCTGGGGAGGACCAGGGCAGACGGTGAGATACATTTTACCGGGTGTTCCTATACTGGGGGTTCCTGCAGAATAGTTTCAGAGGCTTTCTGTCATAAGGAAGAGTTTGATTTAGAGCAGAAAATGACTGTGATGTAGAGACAAAAGACTTCAATAAAACGTCTCTTTAAGAAACTGGACTTCCTAATGGTTTTTTTTTACATGCGATTGAGAAATAAGATATACAGGCATTGGGGTATAGAAATCCATCTTGCCCTCTTAGAAAGTTAGGGGGGTGATGGGGGAGGATATAAGAGAGGACAGATTGGGGGAGGGGGTATTCAGTAGGCTTGCCATCTTGGGGTGGGGGTAGGGGAAAGATGGGGAGAAAAAATTGTAACTCAAAATCTTGTGGAAATGAATGTTGCAAACTAAAAATAAATAATTAAATTATATAGCTATATTAAAAAAAAAAGAAACTGGCCTTCTCCCAGAGAGAGAGAGTTCACTAGCGAGAGGCCAACACTCTTGTGGCCATACCTGAGAAGCACTGTCCAAAATCCACCTATCAGTCAATCAATAAGCCTTTATTAAGCACCCACTATGCGTCAGACTCTCTGCCAAGCACAGTCTTTGTATTTCCTTTCAAAAATTAAAAACCAAATGCCAGGCCTTGAAATTTAACTTTTCTCTACAGATCACGGCCTGTTTTAAGGCCTTTAAAAATGCTCTTATGCTCAACAGCTTTGAGTGCATTTACAAATATAAGAACAGCCAACTGACAGATGAATCTTTGGGACATACTTCTTACCCCTTGACCCAACAATACCACTACTAGGCATTTGGCACAAAGGTAAAAAAGACAGGAAAAGGGTCCATATATGTCAAAATATTTATAGCTGCACCTTTTGTGGTACCAAGAAACTGGTAACACAGAGGTACTTAGTGGGTAATGGCTGAACACAATGGCATGTGAACATAATGGAATTTTATCATGCCATAAAAAATAACAGCAAGGAAGGAAGCTTTCAGAGACACTTCAGAAGATTTGTATGAACTGATGCAGAGTGAAGAAAGAAGAACCAAGAGGACAGTTTACAGTAAAAAAGAACGCTGAAGACTCTGAAACTTCAAGTAAAACCATGAACAATCTTAACTCCAAAAGACTGATGATGATGATGAAGCCTACTTCTAATTCACAGAGCACAGGTATGGAATGAGGTACAGCTGTCAAACACAGTCAATCAGTATCACTTTATTTTCTTAAACTGCAGTTATGAGATGGGGGTCTATGGGGTGAGGGTCAGTGGGATTCTGGTTTTGGGAAACGGTAACAATGTTATATAGAAGACCAAGTCAAATAAAGTTGAGATGGGTATTTAACTAATGAGTGGCTTTAAGAGTCCAAAGGTCAAAAAGGTAAATCTCAAACAAACCGTTCATATCATCAAGTAAGCTTACCATTCTCCCAAGGCCTCCAGGCAGCGCATCCGGCCCAGCATTAGCTCAGGGTCATCTTTGTTTGTGTCCATCTTTTTATCATAGGCAACCAGGGCATCTTCCCATTCATGGAGTTTTTCATACCAGGTAGCCTGGATCTCCTGTCAGGTGGAGAAGACAGAGAGGAGTTTCAGCTGCCCCTTATGTGCTGGGGAGTTTGTAGTAAAGCCAGGACACATTGTATGCCACACATTCTTCTGAGGTGCTGGATTCTATGCTTGATTTGAAAAGCACATTGTGGATGCCATTTAATTTCCTGGTTTATTCAAGTTTGTATTTGGGCAAAGAGTTTCAACATACTTGGAGGCATCTGATTTGGTACAGACCTGAAATGCTGGTGCCTCTGTAGAATGTCAGAAACTATGCCAGGACATTCTGAGAGCAAATGCTGGCCTGTGTTTCTTCTCTCCACACTTCCCTCCCTCCCTCCCTTACTCGAGGGCTCAAGTCAGCAGAGCAGTAGGATATAGGGCCTGAGGCTGGTGTGGGGCAGAAGGACAATCCTTCTCTGGGGACAGCAGACACCCGGCAATGCTGCCAGGGCCTCACTGGTACCAGTGCTAGAGCTGGGTCAGGTAGTGGGAGTGGCAGCTACTTTCTGGGGTTTGTGGTTAACCTCACTACTCTAGAAGACAGGCTGTGGTTTGCACGATCACTGGCCATAAATGAGCACACATTTGCTGGAGCAGAAGCCTTACTCTTTTTAGCTCTTTAATCTCTGGGCTTCTCTTAATGGATTATAACTTTGAGGAAATAAAAGAAGTATGCTTGGGAATCTTTGAAGATTTTTTTTCCCTGTCTCTGGATGTTCCACCAATGTTCCCTCTCGCTGAGTCCTTGGCAGGGAGCAGAGGAGGAATTCCATGATGGCCCCGTGGGTCCTGGGCAGAGCCAGTGCCACGCTGAAACTCGGAGCCCTCCACATGAGCGGCGCTGAGTCAAATGAAGTCTTAAAGCAACAGAACCTACTCTCAAGGGGCAGGTCCAAAATTCAGTAGGAGACTAGCTTGTTTTTATGTGCTTTCTCTGCCTAATTCCCACCCTGGCCCCACTTCACATTCCCATCTGAGTTTATCTTTTGGGTTCTGGCACCATTAGCTGAAGAGCTTCTGCCAAGAGATGGCAGATGCCGCCCAGAGATTTATTCTGAAACAATATGGTTCTGTATGGACAATGGAATCCTGGGCCCGGCTCGGGAAACAGAAGCACCAACAGTGTCTCAAAATGTTCTCAGCTTTTTGAACTCTTCAGAGTACTAAGTCCCTTGCTATCCCCAGGCTCGACTCTGAAGAAGAGATGAGAAAAGGTACCTCTTTCTCTTCTTTGAAGGGGTGTGACTATGGGTGTGGAACAATGAATACATACCGGACTCGTTCCCTCCCCTTTTCTTTCTTTTACATTGTTTATCACAAGGGATGGTATTCTGTGAAGGGGAAGGGCATGGGAAGGATGGATTTTGAAATGAGGGTGGTATAAAAACAAAAGACATCAAAAAACTAAAAGACCAATTCATATGCCTTCTTTATCTAGGAAGAGTCCCAGGCTAGGACTCCTCCTCTTGTCCCTTGCTTGTGTCTTTTTCCTCTGGGGGAGAGGGCAGGGTATTTGTGGTTTTCTGGTGAGGTCAAGACCCAAATTAAGGAAAGTGGAAGTCACCTCAAAAAACTATCTTACTTTTTCAAATGCAGCTCTTAAGAGTATACAAACTACATCTGTACATGTATTGATAAATCAACTGAAAACATTTCTGGGGCCGCTAATCTGCCTCCATGGCCCCCCAGGTTGTGGAATATTGTACCACACCCTTCTTAGCGCCTCTCCTCCTCTCACACAGGAGGCATTTTGGGCCTTTTGGGCTATGCTGCTATGGGTGGTCTGGAGGTCCAGCTGGGAAATAGGTCCATTTTTCTTTTTTCCTAAGGTTCAGCAATGGGGTTTGGTTCTCACTAGTGCACTTATAATAAGTTATCAGGTATTCTAGTTCTGTGCTGGCATCCTGGCCTACTGGCCTGGAAGCTCCTTGAGCACAGGGATGATGCCTTATCCAATCTCTGTGGTTCCTCTGCTTGCACCAGGCTCTTACTGAGTTTTTGTTCGAACTCTCTGCTCTTCAGAGAGCTCACGGGCCCTCTCACTTGTGGCAGAACTCTTGCTGAACCAGACCTGTCTCCCACTGTTCCTGGACTAACCTTGTAGCCATCCTGCTTTACTGATGTTTGTTGGAACTGGGCATTTTGTTCACTGGGGCAAAACCCCTTGCAATGCCTGCATTCCCCACAGCCCGGCTCTAACTGGCACAAAATGGAAAAACTAGAGAGCAGACTGACTGCAAAGAGACCACCTAAGCATTTAAGTCACAAAGCACAATGTTCAGAAGGTTGCTGAAGTTTCTTTTCCAAGGTGCATTAGTGACTTTGTGCTCTGCCAACATCCCTGAATTCCTGGTATACTTCTGCATGCTACTGAGCTCTGTAGGAGTAGGTGGGCAGCAGGGGAGCTCAGATCCCCGATCAGGTCAGGGGCTACAGGGAGAAAGAGGAGGACAAGATTCTGAGACAGCAGAAGATTGCAAAAATGCTAAGGTTTACATGATGAACCACACTGAGATCTGATGAGAAGGTGCTTAGGTCAGTTGTGCCGAGGGAGGCGGGCTCTGCCAAGAAATGCAGTAAGAGCTGCTACACATAAAACATAAAAACTGAACCGGGGGCTTCTTTTTGGCCATGGTAATAACTCCTTGAGGTTAACAGCTACCTCTGGACCCTTGAGACTGAGCAAACTTTCACTTGAAGCTGACATGTGGGACTGATCTCCAGTGGACCATCTTTCTGTAGAGACCTTCTTTCAAGCAATACATCCTAGCCTAGCCTTTGAGGAGGCCAAAGGAAAATGCAGCCTATTCTGGTGGAGAACCGAGCATCTTCTGAACCCTGTGCTTCCTTCCACAAAATGACCTGTGGTCAACAAAAATGTCAGATGCTCTTGGGAGCCCATCAGCACCCAAAGATGTGCTTTCTGAGCTTAGTTACACAAAGAAATGGCCTGAAGACATGAAGGATTATCAGGGTTCGTCATCTCCAAAAGCTCATCAGACATGTAGCACTAATCTCTGCTCTCTCCCAACTGCAGAATCTCCTTGACTCCCAAAGAACCCAATATAAAGTCAATGGAGCCCATACTACAGGAGATATCACCAATCCAAAAGATAAGATCATATAGACTAATGGAAAAACTTAAGGATAATAATAACTACATTATTCCATTAGATTGTAAGCTCCTTGAAGGCAGGCGATGATTTTCTTTTTTTCATATTTATATTCCAAGCACTTAGCACAGAGCCTGTCATGTTTACAGAATCACTGACTAAAAAACAGTGGTGGTGAGGGAAAAGCAGAGAGCATATAAATAATGGAAGAGACAAAACCAAGAATATATAATCTGAATTATTCTTTTTTTCTGGCAAGTTTGATCTATGGCATTTTAAACTCATAGTGCTTCATTACTCCAACCAAATAATGTCAGAACTGGGATAGACCTTAGAGGTCCTCTGGTCCTACCCCATCATTGTACAGAGGAAGAAACTGAGGGCAGAGAAGGAGAATGGCTTGTTCAAGGTCAGACTGCCAGTAGGTGGGCCTGAGCCCAAGGTCCCTGACTCCTGGTACAGCTAAATGGCTTAGTGGACAGAGGGCCAGAAAGCCCCAAGTTCTGGTCTCGTCTAAAGCATGTACAAGTTGTGTGATCTCAAGCAAGGCCTCAGGAGCCTCTCTGCCTCAGTCTCCTATTTACAAAATGGGCAGAACAGTGCCTATCTCCTAGGAGCTGTTGTGAGGACCAAATGAGATGGCAATACAAAGTGCTTCACAAACCTCGAAGGTGAATGCTAGTCCTCATCATTTTTGTTATTTCACACACCATGCTTATCAAGGTTCTCTCTTATACAAGGTGGGGAGAGCGATGGCCAGTGAGGGAGCTCACAAACACCCCAACTCACCAGCTCTCCAAAGTGCTTCATGGCGTACTCCAGTACCCCGGCGGCTGCCTCTGGCTGCTGTAGCTTATTGTTGATGCTAGGAAAACAAAGAGAAGGCAGTTATCCTCACAGGGCACAGAACCTCACTTGCCCTCTCGGCACTGATTCCGGTAGAAGTGGGGAGAGAACATCAATGGTTTCCTCCTGCCTGGAAAGGTTAGCTTTGGTGATCTCAGCTGGGGAGTGTTTCCATCTTGCTCAGTTTGGGGTGATACAATCCAGGAGGCCCTTAGTTGTAGACTTACAACCAGACACTCCCTGGGGCCTCCTTTCTTGAACCAAGCCCATCAGTCTGGCCTCCAGGATGCCGGCCACAGGTCAGAGACCACCTAGTCTTCAAGAAACAGAAACTGGGGCCCTAGAACTTTCCCAGTGAAAAAGTGAGTCTACATAAACACCCTCCTCTGTGGCTTCACAGACCCAAGGGAGGCTGATAATTCAACTCCTCAACTGCTTTCAATAATCAGGGCAGTTGAAAATGAAATGAAAGCAGCCAAGCGTGTAAGTGACCTGAGAGCGTGCCCTGGACAGTGACACAGAGCCACCTGGAGGTGTTCCCCCTTTTCTGCAGCCAGGGGGCTCTCAGCATGCTCTCCAGCAGGGTCTCTTGGAGATCCTGGTCACTGTCCTTCCCAAATGCAAAACCCCCCCCCCCCCTTTATCAGTGGTGCCCCTCTCCCTTCTTTTCTGGATCAGGCAGGGGCAGGGGCAGGGCTGCTGTTCTGTTCTGCACTCTGCCATCTAGGCCTGGCACACAGTGGGCTGATTATTCACTGAATTGAGTTAGAGAGTCCATATCTGCGACTGGGACAGAGTGTGGGTTTGGTGCCGGAGGCCTTGGCTTGCAATCTTGCCTCTGCTACTTAATGCTTGAATGATGCTGGGCAAGGATGCAGGCCTCAGTTTCCTCTCCTGTAAAATAAAGGAGCCGGACCAGCGGCTCTATGAGGTGCTCTCAAGTTGCAGGACTCGGTTCTCTTAGGAGTTTCCTGTCTTTTTTCCTAGTACCTTTTGCTTGCATAGACTCATGCTGCCTCCCTGTCTTCCTCACAGGTCTACTAGCTCTAGAAGAATGAGGCCAATTGAGCGACCAGCGTATCCAATGAAGGAATGGTCAGGGCCTTGGGAGAATGGATGTGGCAGAGGAAAGAGGCTGCTAAAGCAGAAAGGCCGTGCGGATCAGGGAAACTCTGGGAGAGTGAGAAGTTCTTAAATCTAAGCACGAGCCAGAAGCCGGCGTTCCAGAGGGAAGAGGGAGAATAAGACTCAGATAGCCTGAGAACAAGCTTTTTCTAAGGGGGGAAGAATGGGTGAAGTACTAAAATATAGTTCATCTCTGGTCACTAGGAGGTGCTGTCGATAGTACTGGACTTGGAGTCAGAAGACCAGAGTTCAGATCATTCCTAGTTGTGTGACCTTGGGCAAGTCACCGCACCTCCTTTTGGTCTCAGGTTTCTCTTCTGTAAAGTGGAGATAATAGCACCTCACACGGTTGTTACAAAGATGAAAGGAACTAACTTATGTAAAAGCGCTATAAAAAACAAAGCCCACTGAGGATCCCAAGACAAGCAAACATGCCCAAAGAATCAGCAAGATTACAACAAGCTAATATTTTTAAGTGCTGTTAGACAAGCAAGTCCTCTGAGCTGTAACGTGGTGGGTGGATAATGGAGGTCAGGGCTACCTTCCCCCGGGGGGGCGAAGCAAGGGGGCCTGACGGCTCTGTTTGATTTGAAGTACAGACCGGCACGTGCAGGCCACTGGGAGAGGCCATGAGCCCTGCCATTTCTCCAGTGCTCTCAGATGGTCTGAGCACCTTCCTCCCTAATCCCAGAAAGCCTCCTTCTCCCCACTGTACAGCTGATGAGACTGAATGTGCAGGGGACACGACACTAAATGGCCTGGAGAGCTGGCAAGTTTCTTCTGCTGGAGGGCAGATGGGGATCCCAAATGCTGGACGGGCTTGCGTGAGGGGACAATCTAAAGAGGAAGTTTAATCAGGCAAATATAAAATCCTGAACTCAATTTAGAGCAAACCTCAACAGGACAAGCACAGGATGGTAAGAGGCCGTGACCCACGCTGCTAGGGTGGAATGAATATTACAAAGCACCTTCCTCACAGCAGCTCTCTGAGGAAGTGTTCTCATCCACATCTTGCAGAGGAGAAAACAGGTCCAAAGAGGGTCTGGGTGACTAAGAAATATCAGAGCTGGGATCTGGACACGGATCTTCAGGCCTTTAGTACATGGCTCTTTCTGCCTCTTAGGGCATTGCCAGATAGCAGTTCTGGATGAGGAAGATGGGGGGCTCCAGCTAGGTGTTTTCTCAAGGCAGTAATAATGGAAGGGGAGTCCCCAGAATGAAGGAGGTAAAGATCTCATCATACTCTGCAATGAACGGCAATGTGGCGTAGGAAACAAGGCCTGGCCTTGGCATCCAGAAAACAGGGGTTCAAGGCCACTTTGGATTCAGAACAGCAATAGGCGGCTGGGCAAATCACTGCTCAATGCCCCAGGCAGCTCCCTGGAGGTGCGGGGGGCAAAGGTGTCACACTCAAATAGAAAGGCATCCTTGTGGGGTCACTGTACCCTGTCTGTCTCAGTTTCCCCATCTGCAAACGAGCTGGAGAAGGAAATGGCAAACCACTCCAGTATCTCTGCCAAGAAAAGCCCAGATGGGGTCTCAGAGAGCAATAAAAGCTTTCCAAAGTGCTTTACGCGCATTATCTCACTGGGTCTTCCCTCCTAGGAGGTAGGCACTATTGCTATCCCATTCCCCTTACAGATGGGGAGATGGAGGCAAACAGGGTGAAGTGCCTTGTCCCAGGTCACACAGCGAGGATGTGTTGAAGGCCGTGTGTCAATTCAGATCGCTCTGACTCCAGGGGTGTATCTGGTTATGATGATGGCAGCAGTGGCATGAGCGGTAAGTAGGAGGCGGGTGTGGTACAATTCTGAGTCAAGGGGACTAAACTGGTTACAGAGTGCCGCGCAGACAATTTAGAAACAATTAGTGAGAGATGAAAGCCCTGGGGACTCCCAGCAAAGGAGCCTTAGATCAGTTCCTGGGGTCAGGAGCAAAATTCTTCTGGCCCAGTTCCAACGGATGACTGCAATGCATGGGGATCCAGTTCAGATGAGTAGGGCCTAAGAATGAGGGCTGTATCCTTTACAAACAGAAAATAGTCTAGTTGTGCAGGTAAACAGGAAAACTAACACACTGCAACCACTTCCAGAGGTTGGGGGACAAGCCAAACACCTGCCCTCATGCGGGGCTCCATCGGCTGTGGCTCACAGGGAGTCCTTCCCGGCCCCACCCCCCTTTAGTATTTCTCGTGTCTATCTTCACATCTGGGTATGTGCTATTTACAGGCAGAATAGAGGCTACTTGCGGGGAGGAGCTATTTTGTGTTTGCCTCTGCAGCCAGCCCCCAGCACACAGCCGGTGTTCAGTAAATGCTGACTAACTGGCTGGGATGCACACCCATCTCAAGTTCCAAGTCCCCTTTCCAGCTTTAAAGGCCATAGCAAACGTGCTCCGCATCCTTCTTCCCTCCCCGCGTCCTCTTCTCGAGTACTGAAAACTAGAAGAAAAGTGCCTAACAGTTCCCTGCGGGAGTGTTGTGCGCACACCAGAAGGTTCATTCCTAGCCTCTCTCTGTCCCTCAGCTGTCATCTGAGGCGACAGTCTGAAGGAGGTGGCTGCCTTTTTTCTGAGAGACACCCCTAGTGCTGAGGCGTTACTAAGCAGCCCAGATGCCGCGGGTCTCTTTTATCACTTCAATTTCCTCCAGGACACTTTCTCCTTAAGCTGCATTTTCCCTTTGGCCTTTTGCCTTTGTGGACTGTCCATGTGCACAGAACTCCTGCAGAATCCTAACAGGAGCTCTGAAGTTCCAGCAGATTTTAACTGGATCGAGTTACCGACCTGGGGATGAGCTGGGGCTGACATTTCAGCACGTTCCCTCCAGCGTCGCCCTGCCCGCCCGGCCCCTGACCTCTTCCCTCTAGTCCTTGTCCAGCTGGGCACTGTACTGATAACACAGGGAACAGCAAAGATGCAATCTTCACATTCAGGGAACTTATAACCTAATGGGCTCTCACATATACTATATGTGCACATATATAACGTTTATACAGTTGACATTTTATGTCTATATAATAAATATATTTTTGACGTGTTTATGGGTTGGATGCTGTAAATTAGCGAACAATGCTGTAAATTAGAACTGTGTGAGAGTGTGAGGAGGGCCGGGGAGAAGTTATCCACTTTCTCTTCTCGCTCATTTACTCTGAAATCAATAAGGCCATCTCCATCTATCTCACCTTCAGCCTACGCTTCTTGATTCTTCCAGTTTTTTTTATCTCCTAGAAACTACCGATACATATCCTAAGAGTCTTTCTTTGTGACAGTAAATCAGGCCACTAAGGCAGGGATTTCTATGGGCAAAGGGAAAAGGAACAGAGCGGCTCATACAAGATTTATCTGGCCTAAAGAGGGTCCAGAGGGTTTTCTCTTCTCTGAATTTGGGCGTGGGTGGTGGGGGGAGGGTCAATGAGCCCTTTTAGAACTCAGGAGGCCAGGGCTTCCAATTCACTCAGTCTCCTGCCTGGTGGACACATGGCCGTCCTTTGAAATATGCCTGTTTCAAACCCAAAAGGAGTTTCATGAGATTAAGGGGAGGAGCCAGAGATGGCTCCTGCTGAGAAAGGGCCTTTGCTCAAGAGACCCCTTAATGAGGACCTGCCATTTTATGGGGCAGCTGGAATTGTATAAAGCTCTTGTATATAAGCTCTCCTGTGGGCTTCCCTGCTAATACTGGAGGACTTCTAAGGGGGCAATTGTTCAAAGTAGCAGAGGGGTGTTTCACAACACAAACCAGACCTACATGAACAGTGGACCAGCAAAAAAGACCCAAGAAAAACAAACTAGCCAGGGAGAGAGAAGGGGGAAGGAGAGGGGCATGGGGAGGGAAAGAGGAGAGGAAAAAGAGGAGAAATGGAGGGAAGAGGACACAGTGGGGGGGAGGGGGGAGACATACAGAGAAAAAGAGAGAAGGGAGGGAGAAAAAGAGATGAGAGAGACAGAGAAAGGGAGAATTGGAGAGATATATACTGAGAGGAAGGAAGAGAAAGGGAGAGAAAAGAGAGGGGAAGTGGGGGGAGAGGAGAGAGACAGAGACAGAGAGACTATGAGATTTTAGCAACATCCCCAGGGCTTCAAGGTTTAGAAAAATGACAGGCAAACTACATTTTCCACAAACAGCCTCCCTCTCTTGCATATACCTCCCAGGGGCCAGAAAAGCAGTAGATTCCTCTCCCAAGGACCTTCTGTGTCAGCAGATACTGAGGCTAGAGACAAGGATTCCACTACCAAGATACGATGAGAAGTAGAGGGCTCTGAGGACTTGATGTTGTCTCTAGCCACTGACTAAGGACTGTCAATCTACATACAGAAAACACAAGTGCCCAGGGAAGAATGTCCCCAGAGCACAGTCCAGAAAGAGGTGACAAATGCTGTGCCTGATGACAGGGAAAGACTGGACACAAAGAAGGGAGGCTTGGGTGAACCTGATGCCAGAGAGGACAGGGAAGACAGGCATGGACACACACCTATGTGAATGGGAGCACCAACAGCTCTTGGGGACTTAACTTTCATTATGGAAGTTCTGTTAAAACGGTGAGAGCCTGCTAGGCTGCTTGGAGTTCCAGGGGACAGACAGCCTTCCCATAGCTCCACGGACTCAGAAGCAGCGAAGAGGAATTCTTCTGATGCTTTTGATTCTATTTGCACGAGGGGTGGACCACTTTGAAGTTTCTTTTGTCCCTATCAGTCGGCCCAGTCCAACGTATACAAGAATGTCGACCTCTTTTCAACACACCAATCCAATCCATCCAAACAAAGAAATGAAAAAACCCTCCAGATGCAGAAGAGCTCCCCACAGGCACCTGCCCCTTTCAACTGTACTTCATTCCCAATACACCATGGCAACCAGGATTTAAGTTTGACATAATGTCTCTTAGCAGCCTATTTTGTAAAAAGGAGGACGAGACCCAGAATGTCTCCTGGCCGTGGCAGAGCAGTAAGGGTAACCCCAACTCACACTCTCTCCTCCAAGCTACGCCCCAAGTGATACCCTTAAAGGGCAGTGGTACTAGTCTTACACTTGAGAAACAAAGAATGTCATGAACCACCTTTTCCCCTTCAGTGGGTTTCCTAAGCTATTACCTCCCAGGGGAGCTTGAATGATGTTAAATTGTCTCTCTCTGATTTGTCCTGGTCATTTCCCTCCTATGGCTCCAGATTTCAACTCTATCTCTTACAAAAGTCCTTGCCCTTCCTGATGACCTTCAGTCTATTAAAAGCAAAGTGATGCAATGACTGGTTTACTCAACCCCAACACTGCTGCCAAGTCCATAGTCAGGCAGGTTACAGTCACATCTGGGGAGAGCTCCTAGGTTTTACCAGGGCTATGATTAGATTTTTATGGGGATGTTCCTGTCTGCTGCCCAAGTGTCTTTGGGCCCAGGCTCTCTTGGCTATTTCCAGGGTGGACCACAACCTGCATCTCATCCGGTCTCCTGTCAAGTAAGAATGCTCTGAATCCTCCTGGTGTTTAGCAGGGAGCACATGGAAGCCAGCTGTTAGGGGGCTGCTGTACAATCTGGATGAGATTTCAAACCTGCTAAGTTTGGGGGACAAGTCCGACACTGCTTTTTAGGCCTCAGAATGTTCTATGCTGGTGGGTATTTTCCATCATATTCTTTCTGCCACTCCTCTCTCATGAAGACCTAGTTCTGTTCAGTATATTATAAACATCATTTTGTTATCTCTACATGAGCCATAGTAGAAGGCTGGGAGGCTGGGTCCTGTCTTCATCAGGCACCCAATTAACTTCTCGAGGACTTTGGTAATGGAGTAGAAGGAAGAGCCTGAGGAAATGAAAGGCAAGTTGGTCCCCTTTTGATTGGGGGTGATTTGAAAAGGAAAAGACAGCAATTAAGGGAGAAAGTGAAGTGAGAGCTTTTGAAATGTTACAAGGAGGGAGAGTGTGACTTGACATGTATTTCACCCATTTAAAGGTAGACTGCAATCAAAAGCAAGGGAGAGCCTGAAAATCCTCAGAGCTACCCAATTTAAATTCAGAGGAAGGTGAAAATAGGACTCAGGGGTCTGAGAGGATCATAATTTCATTGATTTGTGTCAAGAATTTTACAAGAATCACTTTTTACCCCTCTAACAGGAAGGGAAGGAAAAAGGGAGGCATTTTCAGTAAGGTGTCCAGGCAGGAGAACCCTGTGTCCTTGGAGTTCTAAGTGAACCTAACGACTAGGCTGCTGGAAATGAGATGAGATAGATTTGTTGTGAGGTGCCCAGCCTTGGACAAATGACAACAGATTCCCTAAGGTTTGGCCCCAGAGTGGCCCAGACGCAAAGGAATCTTGCTGTATATCTTCACCTTCCTCTAAGTAATCTCAGATGTGGCTAAATGTCTGGAAGAGATGTAAAACTGGCAGCTGTGGTGGGGGGTTTTAGAGGAAGGACAGGAGGGAGGACTGAGGAGAAAGAGAAAGCATAAGAGAGGGATTGCCAGTTGTCTGAGAGGGGAAAAAACCCATCTGTTTCCCAGAGGACAAAGGAGCTCATAGCACGGAGGTGGGTGAAGTGCTATTGAGGTCAGACCATCAGGCTGTCCCAGGGCTAGACTCTTTCCCTGCCGCAAGTCTAGTAGACTTTCCTTCCAGAGTGAGAACTGCCTAACTAAAGGTGAGCTCTGCCAAAGATGAACCTGGTGCATCAAAGTGAGCCAGGGAAGCCGTGCCCTCTCTAGGCATCTTTAGCTAAAAGGAAGGCTCAGGGGGGCTGAAGCTAGAGCAAGGTGGCTGCGCCATCCTCTGACTGTCGATGAACACAATCTGGTGGGCTTGGTTTGCAGCTGAGGGCCCTGTCAGAGGCGTGCTGTAAAAATGATGAATGCCTGTCACATCTCTGAGGCTCGGGCTGATTTAGGGAGCTATTGGCAGGCGCGTCACTCCCAGAGTGTCAGCCAGTTAATTACTTCCAACTTTATCTTTCTTGTCACCACTTCCTGACAAATTGGCCATTATCTTTTATTCTACAACAATGAGCACTGCTCCTTTTTCTGGTGCTGCCTCTCCTTTCGCTCCCCCCACCCCTCCCTGTCCTTGCTGCTCTCTCATATCCAGAGGAAAATGAAGTGTTCTCTGCTTGGAAGGGGACTGTTGGCAAGTATCTGATGTCAGGAAGGAGAAAGGAAAGAAAAAAGGGGCTGACAGAGTAGGCCCTGAGCGGAATCAAAGGGCCTGTCATCCTGGGTTCTTTGCCTCCACTCTAGAGGCAAACAAGAAGCCGTGGAGGGAGACTGACGGTAGCCTTCCTGAAGCTTTGTTTCCACTGGGGCCTATTATTCCAGATGGGCTCACAAGCACTGTTTAATCAGGCAGGATCTGGCTAGCATCTGTTTGTTGCCAAAGATGCTTCTCCACCAGGCAATGATATGGTTGCTCCCTTTATCCTTCTGGATACCCTGCTCGCAGTCAGACAGATCCACACCCTTGCTTGACGGGCCTACCAGTACCTGATCAAATCTCGAGCCAGGGGCAGGGCAGCCTGGACCATGTCTGAGGGAGGGTTCTGAAACTACATGTACCTAGTTCAACCTTCCCCACAAAGGCCTGGGGGCAATCAGGGAGCCCAGAGAACTTTGTACCTGAATACCAGTTAACACCAGAAGACCTACCCTACAGCTGCACTCTGATGGTTTGGGGCGACGTGTCACCAATAAATTATATCGCGCCACAGAAAGAACAGTCTGCTTTGGGTCTTGAAAAGGCAATTTGTTCTCTCATGAGCCTACAGGAGGCTAGTAGGAACCAAAAATAAACTTAAGCTCTACTGACTATGGGCAAAAGATCTGATTTCGTGGGTATGGTTGAACAGAATGCACTTAAGTGTTAGAGGGGTGAAGCTATAAAATCACAATCTGTTGCTTGTGCTTTGGTTATATAAAAAGTTTCCTTTCCACTCTCTGCTCGCATGAGCTTTTCAAGAAGGGTACAGATTATTGATGGCATACTGACAGGCTATGAAATGAGTGAGTCCAGGGGCCTGGAATGTGTTTTTGCAGAGAAGTGACTGTTTTCTGAACAGATCCTTACTTCTCTGGACCAAATGCTCTTTCTCTGTGCTGGGGAGGAGGGGGAGCAGAAGAGAGTGAGGAACAGGGCTGGGTACTTTTCCTGGAAGCCAAGGAGCAAACTGTTAAATCCAGTCTTGCCCTTGCAAGCAGCACAGAGTCAACACCTTTGGGACATGTGTTTAGAATTAAGATGCTGTGAGGTAAGTTTTGTTCGTCTCCTGAGAGAGCTCAGTCCAGCTCCAGCTCCCTCCACACAGGCAGCCTAGCTTTCCTTGCTGGTGATCAGTTGTTCAGGCACAATCGTCTCAAGTTCTGTTACATTCTTAAAGAATGACCGGTCTGTTTTCCACTCAGTCCTGCCTCAGACAGGATGGCAGATCACCAGCCTGGAGGGAAGCATCCTCGCTCCTGGGAGCAGGCCAGAGCAGGAACTGCCTGTCCTCTGTTCGAGCTTCCCATTAAAGCTGGGCTGGGGTCAGCAGCCACTTCTGAAGGTTCTAGTGATGGAGGCAATCGGTCCCTCTCGGTGGTGGCATGGATATGTAAAGGACACATCTATCCCAGAGAAAAGGCTAGCTTTGTGGGGAGCTCTCATCTTTGTCCTGGCCTTATCACACCTGATGCTAAGATCTGCATTATCTCTGATGCTGAAAAGTAACGATATGATGAGTTATCTGCACATCCTGAAGCAAAGGTCCAAGACAGAGCAAAATCACTCTAGCGGGATGGGGAGCAGGAATAGGATGAAACTCCAGAATCAACAAGAAGTGCCTGTGCCTCACCTTCTTACTGGAGTGGACACTCCTGGAAGGCAGGGATTGAATCGCACTCATCTTCCTAGGTGTCCAGCATGCAGTGGTACTCAGTAAATGTTTAACTGAATTGTCTATGGAAGAGTTTGTTATGAGAAGGCTGATGACTAGTTCCCATGCCTGAAAAGGACTAAGGAAAAAATGAACAAAGCTGAGGGATAAAGGAAAATTTAGGGCTGTGTGACTCTGGGCAAGTCACTTAACCCGGATTGCCTCACAAAAAAACAACAAAAACAAAAAAAACCAAACCAACAAACATGGGGGGAAAAAAAAGAACTTAGGGCACGCAAGTGGTGCCATATGGCACAGAGTACCAGGCCTGGAGTCGGGAAGACTCATCTTCAAATCCAGCCTCAGACACTTACTGGCTGTGTGACCCTTGGTAGGTCACTTCACCCTGTTTGCCTCAGTTTCCTCATCTATAAAACAAGCTAGAGAAGGAAATGGCAAATCACTCCAGCATCTCTGCCAAGAAAATCCCCAATGGGGTCACAGAGAGTCAGACATCATTGAAAAAAGACTGGATGACAACAATGAAGAAGAATGTGAATATGTGGGTGACCAAACACCACTTTCCCTCACTCTGTTTCTCCCTCTCCAACGTTCTTTTCTTCTTTCATTTCTAGATTTTGAAAACTCCCCCTGAAACTGAAAGATCCTGCCCCCCATTTCCCATTCAGAGGTTGCCTTTTGTCTTCCCCAGCTCAGAAGAGAGCCAATCCTTGGGTCTTTAGCCACTTAGGCCCTCCTCACAAGACAGTCAATCCAGCCTTGTCAATGAAGCAAGCTGTGCATCTGGAAAAGACTTCCAAAGAGTTCAAGTATTAACGCAGTCACAGCCATTCAAAAGGTAGATTCTTCTAGGATGGCAAATATTTACCTGATCCTAGAATCTTCTTTATCTCAACTACTCTGAAATTAATACTCATTAAAGCGCTGGGAGACACGGGAATTCAATACCAAATTTCCTCCTCAGAGATGTTCAAGAATAGGCTAGACACATCTCACCAAAAGGTGGGAGACGGATGGACCACTTCAAGAACATTCCCAGCCTGGTACAGGTTCCAAATCTCTCTGTAAAAAACAAGCATTCATGTTGCCATGAAACATCTAAATCCTTCTGTGCAAAATGAAAGGAGAACTGGTTT
Source organism: Pseudochirops corinnae (assembly GCA_028646515.1). Taxonomy (NCBI): domain Eukaryota; kingdom Metazoa; phylum Chordata; class Mammalia; order Diprotodontia; family Pseudocheiridae; genus Pseudochirops; species Pseudochirops corinnae. The sequence continues at coordinate 45,654,684 of CM053588.1, forward strand.
TCCCCCCTTAAAAAATGTAAGGCTCATTTCCCCAGGTCCTTCAATGGTGCTTCATCACCAATGGGCGAAAAGGGGAAGAGCCACAGGATCTCCAGAATAAACTTCCCACTTTCCTTACTTTGCTGCAGAAAGATATGTCATGGCTATCAAAGAACAGCTGAGTGACGGTGTTAACCAGAAGTCGGGGACAGATTAAAAGAAAGTAAAGAATGCTCCCCTTTCCTCCCCAATATTTAGGTATCCTTGAATGGCTTCTGTTCCAAACCAGAGCTTAATGTTCACCTTTGGAGCAATGCAGGGAAGAGGGGACACTTGGTTTGCGTCTGCTTTGGAAAACCTAATTTTTTGGCATGGGGTGTTTCCTTCCCTGGCTCACTTTTCCAATCTTCAGATTTATTTACATTCAGGCAGCTAAACAACTTGGGAAGAAAACCTTCAGCAATTCAGGGAAAATCCAACTGCTGAAAGGAACCTTATGCAAGCATCGAGAGTTTGTTTCCAGGAAGCAGATGTCAGGAGACAGGCATGGTTGCTGAATTTGAGATACTTTACAGGCTCTAACTACTCATCACCGTTCCTGGAAAGGATTACTACAGGGCTGGCAGGTGTAGGTGTGAGTCATTTTCAGTATATACATGGGTACCCACCAAGAACCCCTTCCTGGCTAGAGGATATTAGAAACAGATGAGAAAAAATGGACAGTAAGTCAAGAAACTCCAATCTCCTCTTTAAATTTGTTTGCCAGGGCAAAAGCTGAGATGTCACTTAAGGATTTAGTGTTCAAAATGCTGTGGTGGAAAGAGACACAATCCCATCTGGCGGCTAGGAGATCAATGAAACCATCTTGTTGGGGCCTAAGGGACCCGAGGTGGAGGCTGACGACTTGAGTGCAGATTTTTGGGGGCATGGGGAACTAACGTTGCCAGAAGCTAGGACAGGCAGACTTGTTTTGGGTGCCCATTCTAACAGTGGCTTCAGGCTGTGGTGGTAGCCTGCTATAGGATAATAAGGTTCTCACTGCCAAGAACTCCTTACTTTAGCATACTGCGGCAGCCCAGGGATGTAGAAAACAAACCTGGGCATACCTTGATCATCTCTTGCTCTTTCTTTTAGATGAAAAATCACATCTAGTATCTGTGGTGGGTTTAGTATCCTAAGGCTCTGCTCCATGGAGGTTAACTAATTTTTTCCTTAAAAGATATTGAAACTGTCCTCAAGATCTAATTGGTTTAGAGGAATAAGGCCTGGCCTGTTAATGCAGCTTCCTGGGGGTCTGAGTATACAAAAAGCCAGCATATGAAAGGCTAGAGCTCCTCCTTCAGGTTTCTGACCAAAGACCAGTGGCGTGACGAACCCTGGCACAAGAAAGCTAGGCTCAGCTGAATCGAGGCTGTATAACTTCCATGAACACTCTTTCCTGCTCTGAATGTCCTTTTCCTGTTATAGCAAAGTAAATCTTTTGCTCATTAGGACATTCATCTTGTTCAATAAGACAAATGTTTTACTTCATTCTAAACTGAACCTGAGGTAAGAGACCAGCCCAGTCAGTCCTGGCCTATTAGGGTATCTCAAGCTACCTAAAAAGAACCTGCCCTCTGAGAGAGAGAGAGAAGCTCTGGATATGGACAAGGGCCCAGACTACGTCATGCAGGAAGGTAGAGAGGTCCGACTTTGGGGCTATGGGTACTACTGCAGGTCATGATTTTCAGAAATCTGCACGATTTCAGAGCTGGAAAAGACTCCAGAGGTCAATCAGTCCAAACCACTCCTGACCTCTGGAATCTCTTTCACATTCCATTCCACAAGCAGTGATCACTAACCACTTGAAAACCTCAAGTGAGGTGCAAGTGACGCCCAGGGGCAGACCATCCATCTCTTTTTTGGACAGCACCAGCTGTTAGGAGGCAGGGGCCTCCTCAACTGAACCAAAGCTCACTTTCCCTATTTGTAACGACCACCAAATTCAAGCAGGCCAGGCCTGGCCCCTCGTCCACCTGACAGCCTTCCAGACTCTGGGAAGATAGCCATCATTCTGTCATCCTCAAGTCTTCTTTTCCCCAGGGGAAACAAACACAGTTCTCTCAACCAAAACCAATCCCTATGAGGCAAGCTCTCAAGGCCTCTTGCCATTCTGGCTGTCTTTCTGTGGATGCTCTCCAGCTTATCAATACGCTTCTTTAAGTGTTTATTGGCAGCAAGGGGCACCACAGCACATAGAGCACTAAACCTGGAGTCAAGAATTGACTTATTGAGTTCAAATTCAGCCTCAGTCACTTACTAGCTCTGTAACCCTAGGCAAGTCACTTCACCCTATTTGCCTCAGTTTCCTCATCTGTAAAATGGGCTGGAGAAGGAAATGGCAAACCATTACTCCTGTATCTTTGCCAAGAAAACCCCAAATGGGGACCTGAAGTCAGATATGACCGAAAACGGCTGATACACAACACAAATGCTAAGCAAAACTGAACACGGTACTTTAGATAAGGTCTGGTCAGCGCAGAGACTATTGTTTCTGCAGTCCTAGACACTATGCCTCTTTTAATGTGGTCTAAAATTGTGTTTGGCTTCCATACCATACTGCTGACTCATTCTGTGCTGGCAGTGCACTAAAAGTCCCATGTTGTTTTCAGATGAATTGATGTACAGTCACGCTTGCCCATCTTGTACTCGTGAAGTCGATTTCTGGGGGGTTCCAGAACTTCACACCGTGCGTGGCACAGAGTGATTATTAACACATGTCTGCTGACTGTCTCCAATGGTGGCCTCTTTCCAAGCTGATATCAAACCACTAACAACCACTCTTTGGGTCCAGTCATTCCAGAACCTCCTAACTGTACTATCACCTAGAGCTCACATCCCTCTGTCTTTCCCACCCGAAGAGTACGGGAAGCAGTGAACCATTAGCCAAAATTTAGGCAAACTACACCGACAGGACCTGTGTATTCTAGCAAATCTAGTAACTTTGTCCAAAAAGGAAATAAGCTTAATTTGCCATGAGCTGTTCTTGATGAAGACAAGCTGGTTTTTCTAATCCCCACTCTCTTCACTAGCTGATTCACCAGCCGTCCTTTTAAAAAATACGCTCTAGAATTCTGCCGAGAATCCAAGCCAAACTCCCTGGCTCTTGGTCCCCAGCCTCCATTTTCTTCCCTTTTCTGAAAATGAGGACGTTTGCCTTCTCTAGTTCCATGGTGTGTCTTCTGCTTCCCATGATCTTTCAAAGATGACTGATGGTGGGTGAACACTCACATCGAGCACCCAAGGACACCTTTCTTCTGAGCCTGGGGCATTGAACTCAAAGGCAGCTGGGTGCTCTCTCTCCATCTCCCTACTCATTTTGGGTATCACTTCCTGCTGGCCCACTTTTGTTTTGGCCTTTCTAGTCCAGAATGTGTCCTCCTTAACAGAGAAAACAAATACTATTCAAATAAGGTTTCAGTGGCAATGCCTGGTATCTCTCTTCCAGGCTGTTCTCTACCTGCCCACCCTAGACAGTAGAGCGGGCCAGTCCTTCCTATGACCCTCCTAAAAGAATTTTTAAAAAAGCCTTTGTGTTGCCCTTGCCTTACCTTGCCCTCTCAGCTCATTAAGAGTTTTAGCACTCCTGAAATTCTTAAAACTGTGCCATACTTTCACACTCATTCTCTGTTATCTATCATCGTTTCTATAGTATGTGTGTGTTTTTTAAAGATCTAAATTGGTCAGTGAGTTCCCTGTGTATCCACATTAAAAAAACAAGACAATTTCCTTCTTTCTTTGTAACTGTCACTTTTTGTATCTCCAGAATTTCTTTCTTGAAAACTTACTATCCCTTCCAGGCTGACTTGCCCTACAGAATTTTTACTCTCTTTTCTTTGAATTCTTTAAAATTTACTCTGCCAAAATGGAGTCCATATCTCAGTCCATTCCAAACATTCCTTTCTGCCTTCAAAAATTCTAAAAATCCTCCTAAGGTTCTCCTGATTTCTACCTTCCAAAAACCTCATTATTAGTGAGAATCAGATCTGGAAGAGATGTTCCCCTCACTGGTTAATTCACCTTCTGAAGAATGAAGTTGTTATTAAAGGTATGCAAAGAAATATTAGATGTTCTGCTTTGGAGGGGTGGTTGTGGAGAGAAGAAGAGAGGAGAAAAGCAGAGGAGAGGGAAGAGACAGATAGAGGAAGAGAGAAAGGAGGAGAGGAAAGGGAGGATTGAGAAAGCATATGAGTGAATTCCGGCAGATGTCCAGATAACTGAAGTCTGATGACTGTTTCCACTCTGCTTCTGCTTCTACTGCTCTTCACCCCAGTGTTTTTTCCCTCTCTGTTTCTGGATTGCTTCAAACGAATATCTTCTTAATATACAATGCTACTGCAGCCCTTCTTTCTTTCTTTACTTAGCCTACTCCTTTTGAAAAAGGTACCCCATTCAAACATATTAAAAGTATTTCTGTCACAGAAGCTTCTTAAAATGTTAAGAGGTACATTCTTATGGGTAGGGTAGAGTCACTGTCCCTTACATGAAGAGGATGAAGGAAATCCTGAAGTGAGTTTAACAAAATTCAATGAACATTTAAGTGTTGAGCATGCAAGGCACTGGGGGTACAGACAAAAAAAGAAATACAGTCCCTGCCCTCAAGGAGTTTACATTCTCTTGGAAGGATACAACGTGTAAAACAGAGAAGCTGATACCAGATGACTCAAGGAGGAGAAGACTAACAAGCAGCGGGATCAAGAGCAGGTTTTTTTCAGGCTGACGAACTTCACTGAAGTATTAGGCTGTTGTTGGCGACACTCATCTCAGAGTGCGCCAGGGATCCACAAAGTCCTGATTTCTTTTCTGCACTAAGGCATAGTGATTCATATTCACACATACTCTGGTTTTGTACAGACCTTCTTGCAAGATGACAAGTCTTGGAAAGCTAATCAAATCCTATTTCCCAAGGAGACAGCAAGTGTAAAAGGAGAGAAATTATATCAAGAGGGCAGGTCTTATGGGACAAATTACAACTCTTCTTTTCAAAGACTCATCTCTAGTACTTGTTTTTGGGATTCTTCTAAGTCATTAGAAAGATTCCTAGTTCAGATTTCCAGAAAAGTTACAGGGAAGGGCAGCTGAGGAATATTTAAGTAAGTATAAGACAGTGTTAAGATCCAGGTAGAACAGGGATTTTGTTGCATAAGGAGTGATGATCAAACAAAGGAATAACTAATCTAGTTAAAAAAGCATTCAGTGCTCTGACAAAAAGTAACACGTACAAGAGAACTGATTCTGGTTAACACAACATGAATTACATTCACAGGACTCCCCTAGGTGAACGGAGATTCTCATTTCCAGTTGGATCCCTTTTGCCCTCACCTTACATAATTCTTAGAGCTGGATCTAGACCCTGTCCTGACCCCAGTCTGTTCTCTAATACAGACCAGCCAGGCCCTGGCAAGGGTCACAATCCAACAAGCTCAGCACTAGTTTCCAGTCCCCTCTCGGCCCAGAGATTGTTCCCGCAAGGGAACACACTCATGCCTTCTCTGCCTCTGTCCCTCCTCCCCCTTCATCTGGCCCAAGGCGTAGGACTCCACCCAATAGGCACCTGATCCTCCCAGATGGGGTGGGAGGGGCTAGCACCAGGGCCACAGTGGGGGCGGAGGTATGGAAAGCAAATATATTTAAGATGCTGGCTCTGTACAGAATGAAGGCTTTAGAAGGAGGGTTAAGGAATACCTCTCAGGAACTCAAGCTTTGGGGAAAAAAAAAGGGCCTTGCAGGGAAAAGAAAGATCACTGGATGAAAAAGAGAGCAGTAGAAAAAAAAGAAAGCCTGAGAGCAAACTGAGGGCTCCAATTTGCTAGAGTTCTTAGCAATCTCTAACAGTTTGCTTCAAGAGCTCCCCGTCCACACAGATCACATGCCCAACATGACGCTCAGCTCTCTGGCCTGGCTCCTTGTCCTAACCCTAAGCTTTGCCAGCCAGCTTGCGTGGCTACAGAAGCCCCCAAAGCGCAAGCCCCCTGCCCAACTCAAGGCTGCTGCCTGCTGTGAGGAAGCGAGGGAGCTCAAGGCTCAGATCGCCAATCTGACCAGCCTGCTGGGGGTGCTAAGCAAGAAGCAGGAGAGCGACTGGGTCAACGTGGTCATGCAGGTGATGGAGCTGGAGAGCCACACTAAACAGATGGCCACGCGCCTCACCGAAGCGGAGAGCAAGTTCTCCCAACTGAATAACCAGATTGACATGATGCAGCTCCAGGCAGCCCAGACGGTCACCCAGACCTCAGCAGGTAAGGGGGATGCTTCCCCTCCTCTGGCCCTCTAATTAGCCATGGCATCCCTCGCTGCCCCCACGCCAGAAATCCAAGATCCCCTGAGCAGACTCTTCACTCTCTGGGGGCCATGGACTCCCCATCTCTCTTTACAGAGGGGTCAGCTTAATTCTCCTGCATTTCTATTTCCTTTCAAAGATTGCCAATAACTTCACAGCTCCCTCTTGTCCTCCCGTCATTAGGAGACAGGAAGGTTCAAACATGGCTTTTTCTGTACTGAGAAGGGAAGCAATGGGTCCAGAGTTACCCAGCAAGTCAGTAAGGGAATAACAGGTCTCTGTGCCCAGTGCCCCTTCCTTACAAATGAAATAATTAGCCAAACCTTCTATCAGCCAATGGGGACCCATGACCTTCTCTCCTTCTGTCTACTGACTGGCACCCAGCCAAATGAATAGAGCCAAAACTTTTCTGAGTTAGCTTTCTGAATTCAGAATATCCTGGTACCCAAAGGTTTCCTATATCTCCCACTCCTGTCTCTTCCCTAAGCTCACCCACAAATGAAATGGGCATAAGGTCAGAGGGGAGGGCTTGTGTGGATCTGCTTTTACTGAAGGGACACACTCCTCCATCCCTCCCCCAATGCTGTCTGCATTCACTCTAACCTTTGAGACGTCCTTGTGAATTGCTTCATTGGGAATTAATCCATGATCCCACTGCCAGCACCCTGGGGATCAGCCTGATTTTAGCTACGCTCATCCTTGGGAGATGGACCTATATTATTCCCTCTCTGGAACCTTATGCAAACTCCTTCCAGCTGACTTCCTGCCAAAACTTGAACCCTGATGGAAATGTCTGAGGAATAAGAGTTACTTCCATGCCACGGAGAAGTGGAATCGGACTTTAGTAGCAGGGCTTGTTTTTAAATGATCAAATAAAATGATCTGCAGTTTCTGTCTGGCTCAGTTTAGTTGATGTTCCAAGTATTTGTTAGAACCAGAGAGAGCTGTTAATAGTACATGCTTATTTGCAAGCTGACAAGGGTTCTGTGGGTAACGTATCTTTCCCCATAATGAGGGAATTATGCTCAATATGGATCAAGGGGCAAAGAAAAACTTAATCTTTTGACATAGGCTAATTCTAATGAACACATCACTGGTTTCAAGTTGGCTCAAAAAGAACATATTAACATGAAATAATCTTGCAAACTGTTAACAACAGGCCAACATGCAAAAAGCCATTTCCAAGCAGCTGCCTCCTGAACCCATCTTTGAGGTCAGCTATGCATCGTCAGGCTGTTTTACAGAAGAGCAGCAACGCTACCTGCACTGGTAGCAGAGGAGTCAGGCAACACCACTTTTATCAGTACTTCCTCTCTTCTGGTCTCTTATAACTCACCCTGCTCACTGGACCCCCCCCCCCCAAAGCAGGCTCCACATTAATCACCAACTGCATCCTTGGAATCACTGGGAGGAATCCCACCAACATAAGGGGACCCTTTTCCTCCAGTGCCATATCTTCTGAGATTGCCTTTTCTCTACTGTCTCTCTTGTTTGGACCTTGCCTCTCTCAACTGTGAGCCCCTCAAGGACAAGACCTGTGTTTTTGCATTTTTCTGTACCTGTAGAACTCAGTCAGTACTGTGCCTGGCACGATACTTCTTGACTGACTGACAAAGCCACAGGGGATAGTGAACCCCTCCTGGGTGCAGTGGAAAAACAATCTCCCTTGGGGGAAAGGGCTGGCAAAGCCTAATGAACACATACACCTCCTACTAGGCTAGTTCTCCTCATAAGAGTTAGAGAAACGCTAAAAGGGACAGCTTGCTATCTGAGGGAAAGATCTGGAGTGTACCTTTCCTTGGGAATCGACCTCATTCACTCTTCTGCCAGGTTTCTTGCCCCAGGAGATATGTCATTTTATTCCATCATTACCAATCCCTAGGCTAGGGAAGAGATTCATGGAGACAGCCAACCTCTTGGACAACATACCCATTTGTTAGGCAAGGATACCATGCAGACTGAGATCATTTATGTAAAAATACTGCAGAATATGAAGCACTGTACATATACACATTATTATCTGTCCTCTTAAATGTTTCCATGCTTCTCTCTCTGGGTTCTGTAAAGAAAGTCAACAGAATGATACCCAATGCATCAAAAGGGCCCAAGGAATTCTTTCTTCCTCCAGGCTCTTCTCAGGGACCACTGTCCTTCCCACAATGTTCTCAGGTCTTGCCAACACAGAAAGGGAGGAGTGGGTGGACTGGTGATAAAAGTCTAAGTGTATCAGTGATCAGTGCCTTCAAGGACAGTCAAAAATCACTTTCATCAAGCCCAGAGGAGGTCAATCAAGTCAATGCACTGTGGTTTTCACGTTATTAATGATACTGCCAGAGTGGATCTCAAATGGTTAACCTGAAGGTGTTTTCACTGTGGCCTAAGAGCCTGGCATTATTAAAGATGTGAGAGAAATTAGGGTATTAAGTGGCTGAGAGATTAGATTTTAAAGGAGCGTGAAATCCATCTCCTGTAATTATGGCCTTGGTTTGCATTAACAGTTACCCTCTACAGAGAGGGCAGATGATGGAGGACACAGGCCCTCCTTGATAACACAGGATAGTCCAAGCCATTGAGATCCCTTTTCCTCTTAGCTAGTCAAGGATGCACCCTGTTTTACAAATGAGAGATGCGTCTTGGTGCTGCTCCATTTAATTTGATACTGAATTCACTTGGGAGATATTTTCTACTTTGGTACTTCGAACACTTGAAAATCTGATGGGAGAGGTTTGGCATTTTAAAGTCGGTGTTAGCACTTAAAAGATACATTTCTAATCCAAATACATTAAAGATAGAAGAAAAAGAAAACCTTAAATAAAATAAAGAAATCTGTCTGCTTTGGCCCCAACTAGAAGTAATCTACAGAGTACACACTGCCTTAAATCAGCCACTAGCAGGAGAAATGGAGCTTCCTGGCTCCATGCTAGGACCTATTTAGTGGGAGAATCTGCTATATTAAACAGCTGCATCTGGGGCCCTGCTCTTATTTCAACAGCCAGTCATCTATTTATGAAGGTTTTAAATCACTTGTTTACATCCACTGGTAGTACTGCCAGGGGAATCCTTTGTACACCAGCCCCCAATTCCGGTACAGGGATAGGAACTGGGCCTCCTTATTTCATTAACACAAGGGAACTCACAATCAGGAGGTTCCCTCTCTCAGGGCAGGTCAGTACCTTCTTGGTACTCAGCCTAGGACACTGATAGGGGAGAAAGTGACTTTTACCGATGGTCACACAGCTGGCGTACGTCAGAGGGGAACGTAAAGTCAGATGACTCCAAGGCCATCTCTCTGTTCACTGATAAGTTGCCTTATCACCAACATCAGACCGCGTTTAAACAAATTTAAAAACTTTTCATCTAATTAATGCCAATCTGAATTCCTTTGTTGTTGTTGTTTTTTGGTTTATTTTTTTTTGGAGGTGGGAAGGCAAGGCAATTGGGGTTAAGTGACTTGCCCAAGGTTACACAGCTAGTAAGTGTCAAGTGTCTGAGGCTAGATTTGAATTCAGGTCCTCCTGACTCCAGGGCCAGTGTTCTATTCACTGTGCCACCTAGCTGCCCCAATTCCTTTGTTTTAAACTGAGTCCCACACTAGGGAAGCACTTTCTGCTGAGATGCTCAACCTCCATGGTTTCTGCTCCACTCTCTAACAGATGCTGTCTATGACTGTTCCTCACTCTACCAGAAGAATTATCGCATATCTGGTGTGTATAAGCTTCCTGCTGACGAGTTCTTGGGAAGCCCTGAGCTTGAGGTGAGGCCTCTCAAAGCACATTACTGACATTCACCTTCCTCTTCAGTTCCCAACTCAAAAGAGACAGAGACTCAGACATTATTCACAGCCTTAGAGAGGGAAATGGAAGAAACCTAACAGGAAGAATACAATTGTATAAAATCGAGCCAATGTAACATTCTGTAGTTGCCCCTGAAAGGTGATTTCTCATCCAAGCCAAGACAAGGGGGCATTCTGAAAAGATTAGGCATCTTTAGGAAAGCCTCCACATGAATCACTCACTTTTTTGTACGTGGCAGGTAGACAACCAATTTAAGTCTGTGCCACCCTGTTCTCCACAGGTATTCTGTGACATGACAACTGCAGGTGGTGGATGGACCATAATCCAGAGACGGAAGAGTGGTCTCGTCTCTTTCCACCGAGACTGGAAGCAATACAAGATGGGCTTTGGCAACATCCGTGGGGATTTCTGGCTTGGGAATGAAAACATCTACCGGCTGTCCAGGCGCCCAACCACTCTGCGGATTGAGATGGAGGTAAGTACTAGCATGAACTCTATGAGGGGCAGGGATCCAGCATGAGGATAGGACACAGCCTGCCTCTGGTTGCTGGGGCAGGGCTCTGCTTATCTTTTGGGAGTTTATTCTGGTCAAGGGAACTGCTCCCTTTAGGACAAAATCATCTATGGAGAGCTATAGTCCTGCCCTCCAAGGTCCTCCAAGACGGCGATTTATGTTTTTACATTCATCTTATGACATCCCTGAGCAGGAGACAGCAACGACGGATTATGAGCTACATTCCACAGACAGGATAATGAAGAACAGAGAACAGAGACTAGTTCAAGGTTATATGTTGAATCCAGCTATAAAGCTGGGTCTAAAACCTAGGTTTCCTGGCTTCCAGTTAAGGAAGGAGCAGAGATAACCACGTTTTCAGAGATTCACTGCCAGAAAAGATACAAACCTAAGAAAAAAGACACAATGCTACGACTTCACTTAACCTCTGAGAAAAGGGCCATCTGGTAAGCCTCCTAAATAGGACTCCTTCCTCTCTCCACCAGGACTGGGAGGGGGACATACGCTTTGCCGAGTACAGTCACTTCACCCTGGGTAATGAGCTGAACAGTTATCGAATCTTTGTGGGGAACTACAGCGGTAATGCAGGGCGTGATGCTCTCCTTTATCACAACAACACAGCCTTCAGCACCAAGGACAAGGACAATGACAAGTGCTTAGACAACTGTGTCCAACTCAGAAAAGGTGAGTTGGGAAGGAAGGGTAGGAATCCTGACTGCAGGTGGTTCTGGCTGGGTAGAGAGAGGAATATGTCACTGATATATGGATCTAGTGTTTTTGTTATGGGCTACAATAGGTTGTCCTGTCCTTACTGTTCAAAATTAACATGGCATATCATTGGTACCATATGTCATCTAACCTCAAAACTCTTAAGACCCTAAAGGTCATCCAGTCTGACCTCTTCATTTTACAAATGAGGAAACTAAGGCCCAGAGAGAGAGAGGTGTCTTGGGTGCCCATGGATCCCATTTACTAAGTGACATGAATTTATCAGAATTGATTTGCTTCTTCTGACAGGTGGATACTGGTATAATTGCTGCACAGACTCCAACCTTAATGGGATTTATTATCGCCATGGTGAGCACAACAAGCACACAGATGGCATCACCTGGTATGGCTGGCATGGCTCCAGCTACTCCCTTAGGAAGGTAGAGATGAAGATCCGCCCTGAAGACTTTTAACCCTAAAAAGCAGCTTGTACTACTACAAGAGAGGTGCCGAATCCTAGGAAGACAAATAAGGCTAGGGGTGGGCAATGAGGTAGTATGGTAGGGGTAGGGATGGGAAATCACCTGTAATCAAACACCAATGAAACCACTCATTTCATCGAGAAAAGTACAAATCTTCATCGGATTCAACCAAGCACCAGCATCACATAATCAGTACCAGCAGTGGGGACAGCAAATAGGGAGAGGCATTTACAACTCCGAGGGCATTCTTCTCAATGGGTCAGAACTAGCCCTAAATGCCTGTGCCTTCTGACACAGCAGCAGCTCCAAAGGGATCCTGTGGTTAGTCTTTGCCCACATGATTCTTGTTTCAACAGAAAGTAATCGGGAGTTTATGCCTCATACTTTCTCCAGGGCCAGGATTGATTGAAGACAGAAAACACATCTCTTACTAAAATTAACTGTATTATTTCAAACTACAGGAGAGATACTGAAGGTTAGGGAAAGGGTGAGGGTGTCAAAGAGTTTCTATTTCAAAACCCAATGAAATTGCTTTTGGTCTCAAAGATTCTTTAACAGAGTAATTGTTCTGCTGAAGGTGAGCTAGCCCATGTCTTAGCTGTTCAGAGGAAACCCCAGGGAACTGGGCCTGCAATCAGAGTCTCAGCATCTCACCTCCTTGCCCTCCATCATGGTATATAATACAGAAAAGAATGAGGTACATAGAGTGATTCTGGGTAGGAGTCAGAGAGAAGCAGGCATAGGTCACTAATAGAAGCTCTTACAAGACTAAGTGGAGATGAGGAAACTGCTAGGTACATGGGCTGCTGGTGAGGAATTTCACCACAGTCCATTGAAAACACAGCACGTCTGAGCCCAGAAAATTAATACAGAGATCCATTCTCACTCTTTCGAACCAGGTAGCAGGAATTTTAGTCAGAGAATTTTGAAATTAGAAGTAGACTGATTTCTTTCAGAAACTTAACATTCTACTAGAACCCCAAACAGTTAAATGTTCCATAATGTCATAGCTCTTCTATCCTATCCTTATCTCAAAACTGTCATTTAAAAAGTGTCTAGTGCATATGTGCGAGTACACACACACACACACACACACACACACACACACACACACACAGAAACTCAGAGAAACATTGCTCTGATTTAGGACTTCACATTGCAGTGCAGCAAAGAACAACACTATTAAAAATCACCACCACAGTTACAAGCCAAGAAGAATCATGGAACCTCGGTATCAGAGAGAGAAAGAAAGCTTAAGTCACTTCACTGTACTTAAGTCATTTGTAAATAACAAATTTAGTTCTTGGATGCAGTCTTTGTTTTTAATTTAAATGTTACTGGCTTGGAAACAGTTAACAGGTTGAAACAGCAGTATACTTTATTATCTTAGGCGGGGATCTGAAGAATGAATTCAAGATTCCTTCAGAAAACAGACTCACTGCCTAAAAATGTTCATAGTTAATATGTCTAATTTTGTTCATTTTGATAGAAAAGAATTCAATTGGGGGCTTGACTCTAATAATAGTAGCTGAAGAACAGAGAAGGGCGGCACCAAGGCTCATACTGTACATAGACATCTGACTTCATAAAAACTTTGTGTTTTAAATGTTTCAACATTTTTCTGTCTCTACAATAAACTTTTAAACCCATGGCTCCTTTAAATTTCTGATCTTTCTCTGTCCAGCACATTTATAATACGGCATGACATAAAGCCTTCAGGAAAATCAGAGAGGCTTCAACACCAACAACCAGCACTTAAATAGTTTGTAAAGCATTTTCCAAGTGTTTTCTCATTTGATTTTTGCTTATTCCAACCATCTTGGGGGGAAGGCACTGTTATTTTTACAGCTGAGGAAACTGAGGCTGAAGGAGGTTATCTCCCTTGCTGGGGATCACACAGTAGTAAAGGCCTGGGTCAGGATACGGACACCGAGCCCAGAGCTCTAACCACTGTGTCTATTAGGATAAGGGGGAAGAACCTCTAAGTACTATGTAGTGCTCCAGGAAACCCAGAACACTGAAAAAGCAGGGAGAGACCAGAGATGGTACCAGAGAGGACAATGAAGGCACCAGTGTGCTTCTGTGCCTGTGGGCAGCAGGCCCTGGCAAAAGGTCAGCTACTGGTGCCCCTACATTCTGTGTTTCAATACCTGCTGCTGGTCTGTTAAAATTCCTTCCAGCTTTCATCACCTTGTCTCAAAATACTTTGCAAAATGAGGAAGTTAAGGCACAGAGATGGAGGGTTTCTTTCTCTTAAAACTGTGTCGAGTGAGAAGGCTGTGTCTGCCCTGCAGAGTTGCTTCTTTGGGAAGTCTGGCTTCCTTCCTTCTTAAACCTGGTCAGCTCTGCTTCCAACAAACCATCCTCAAGGAATCCTCTGCTTCCTCAACACTGCCTCTATTTACAGGCCTGGAATGTACTGTCCTTTGGAAACCACAGGGAACCAGCTTTGGTCCTATGGTTAGAAAGCCAGGGAATTTAAGTCAGAGATAACAGTGGGTTGCTAGGAGTTAAGACAAATAAGGAGAGCAAAGAGGAACTAAACAAAAGGAAAGTCTGGCCTCCTGGGGGGCAGACACTCTAAAAGAAAACTTCCAAACAATCACTGGGCTCTGCACAACTGGGCTGAACATCTCAGAGGCTCAACAAGCAGATTAACACTATAAGAGAAGAGGAGAAAAAAGACTGGAAAGAAGAGGAGAGAAAGAATGAACTCTACTGTTTAGGATCCTTGCATAAGCAGTAGGCAAACCTCTCCTCTTTCTCCTCATCACACCACCAGGACCACAGTAGGAATGCTGGCCTGAGTGGTTGGCTTCGATATTGGGAGATAGGGGGAAGCTTCTCTTGGGAGGGAGGGGACAGCACTCTGCTGGAAAACAGGAAAAATGTTCTCAATTCATTAGCCTACAATGGGCTCCGGACCTTTAGGAAGAGTCACTTCTGGAACCAAGGTCACCTGGAGCCTGTTCCAAAGGTAAATAACATTTTCATCTGACCAGCTATCTCTAATTGTTCATCTCTTTTTGATTTTTTGAGACTGAGACTTCCCCATCTCACCCCAGCTGGAAGGGCGGCAGCCCCTCATGGGCATGATCCCTCCTCCAAAGGAGGTGTTTCTGACCTTGTCCCTCCTGAGGTGCCCTGGTGGTCCCTCTGCTCCTGGGGGTGCACCACCATGTGGTGCCAAACTCAGTACAGACACCTGATCGATGGTAGCCCCACTGCAGCTCTAGCGATCCATCAGCCTCCATCTCCCTGTTAGCAGGGATTACTGGGATGTGCCACCATATCTGGCCAACCAATTCTTTCCTTAAAAATTTGTGAGAAGGGAGTGTATGCAACCACACACACGTATTTCCACGGAGAGCAGGACAGAAAAGGTGACCTCTCCTGAGAACAAAGGCAATCTTCCCAGCAGCACACCCCTTGCTAGCTTTGGGTTGCTGGCTTCAGAATTCGGCTTCCAGTCTGTGTGTTTGTTTTACTGATATCTCAATCAAAAGAGTTTAAAAAGAGAACAACCTATCAAGAGCCCCGGCCAGTAGGGCATAGTATCACCCTCCAGCGTAGAAATGGATCCTATACAAAAATAAAAGGCAGGGCCACCAGACCCCAGCTGAATTAAACAAACCACTACATGGTTTAGTGTATCCTTTTTCACTTGGCCAATGTTCAGTTCAATTCCCACATTATGAAGGACCTACTATGTGCCAAGCAGCAGACTGGATGCTGGGGATACAAGGAAGAGACAGGATAGACAGGATAGCAGCCCCAGTTCTCAAGAAGCTTACGTTCCACACAGCTGTTTTCCTCCTCTTTGTACATAAAAGGCGTTTAATAAATGTTTACCAAATGGAAAACTAATTGAATTTCCTCTGAAGTGCTATTCCCTGGTAACATAACACGAAAATTTCTTTGTCCTGAGACCCCACAAGTGCTGTGTTAGCTCCAACCTAAGGGGTGCATTTCTAATTTAGCTTGTCCTGGTACTGCTGCTAATGATAATGGAAAAGAATGCTGCCAGGTCAGTGTGACTTGTACAAAAAATTCACCACTGAGAGCTGCTACAGCAGCTGGAAAGAGAACCTGGAAGACTGAGCTGGAGACTAGGTTAAGGCAGGTCAAAGGAAGGTGAGCCACCAGCAGACAAGAACCAGGGTCTCAAAGGTCATAGCAAGGGGTCCAGGAAGGGTCAAGACTGCAAGGAATTGTGCCTGAAAGCATGAGAATTTGCTTTCCACTATAATCGGCCTGAGAAGTGGGGGAAGGCCTCAATGACCCCCTGAAGTTTTCTGTCCAGTGCTCAGACCACCCTTTCCTGCTGGAAGTCTGTGTTTCTATCAATAATGTCTCTGTGATTTCCTGAAAGGAAGATAAAAGAACCAGATGCCAGGCAGATAAGGGTGGGCATATGGGGGCGAGAGGGGGTGGCAGTGACAGCAACGATGTGGAGCCGATGTGACCAATGAGTCTGTCCAGCTCCTCCCATACTGCACACGGCAGAATAAACCCCAGCTGCTCAGGCAGAAGATGGAGAAACAGAGTCACATTTCATATTCCTCCCACCTACTCCCTTGACACAAGGATGTATCATCTCCTAGGTGACGCCTCTTTTTGAAAGCCTGTTCTGGATGCGGCACTGTGAGAGCCCACAAAGCAGCTTCTGTTGGGCAGAAAGCAGACTGCATTCCTATTCTCCCTCACCCTCTATCCTGTCCCCCTCTTAGAGGTCTATTCTCTAAACCAAAAACCATAACTAACAGGAGAAGATTCAGCTCCTCAAGTGAAGGGAACGTTTGTATCACAGCACAGTCTGGCACATCAGGCCCTCCCAGCCATGCCAGAGAAAGGTACTATTAGCTGGGTATTGTTTTCTTTCAACTAAAATGATCTGTAGTGAAATGAGGAATGTTACCATTCAAATAAAGATAAGTGATCCCAAAGATGAACATCCTCTGGTGATGCTCAGAGGGAGAGAATATTCTCAGTTTCACAACAGTAAGGCATTTATGTCACTTTGGTAGCACCTTAGGGGAGGGCATGACTGTACAATGTCAGAATTCAGAACTTAAATGGCATAGGACTGAGGAACCAACACAGTTGAACCTAAAAAATGCAAACAGAACCCAATCCTGCAAGGAATACGGAGGACAATGGTGCATGTTATCACAGCAGCTCTTTCTGCACTGAGCTGCAGGGTCAGCTCTTGGATTTGCCCTCAGGGCCCAGGAACAATTTTCATGTCCTATAGATCCTCATCCAACCAGCAACATATGGAGTCCCTCTTGCCCATTCTTTCTGAGATGGCCTTGTAATTGCTTCCAGACACATTTCATCAGAGCCGGCAAAAACACTCAGCAGAAAACAATGGGAGCCCAGGTGCTGAGAGGGCCCAAAATGATAAATTTGTGGGAATATTGGTAAGTGCCATCTGCAGCTTCAATGGGCACAAATGTGTTCACTGGACCCTGCAGGGTGTCGGAAGCCCTGAAATCACTCAAATGAATTGGCATAGGGGCAATGTGGAAAGAGGAAACAGAAATCCAGATGAGCATGTTAATGGCCTACCTGATGAGAGACTCGAGGATGGCAGGGCTGGGGCCCTTCTGGAACTCCAGCTCCTTGTAGTGTAGTGCCTTGGCATATGCACGGCACTTGGCTGCTCGCTCACCCAGGAGGACGATGCCATTGTCATCTCTGAGTGGCAGTGGACCCTGGAGGAGGATGAGACCCCAGAGCACCAGAAAGGTGGCAGGTGAGGTTGAGGACTAACTTGGGGGCCCTCCCATCAGCTGGCTCCTTGCCACACTCAATGTGCACAATGGATTGTCTCACCTTGTCACTGTGCTCCATGAATTCTGCCAAGTTGAGGAGGGTTTGTGTGACTTCAGCAATGTCCTGGGATGTCAGGGCCAGCTCAATGCTTCTGATCAGCTCATCCTGCTGGTCTTCATTCAGCTCAGACCAGCAAGACACAAATGCTGCATTAAAAAGGTCCCTGCAGGGAGAGAAAAGGGCATCAGAAAAATCTGTTGCAAGTTTATCTGTTCTTGGCATCCCTGAAGGCAAGATAGCACAGGCAATGTGACAGGCTGGATACAAGGGTGATGCATGTGCATAGTACATGACGAGGATTAACTCCCTTTTCCAGAGACATTTCTAGATTATCATTATGTTGAATCAATGAAGAGAGGGGAGAAAGTAGCCTCTAGTACATCTGCTGTGGTCTTCAAAGGAAATTCACAGAATTCTCCAGGGCTTGGAGGGACCTTAGTGTTAGGCTGTCAGTTCCCAAATTCTGGGGATCAGGAAATGAGACACAGCATCTGTTGCTATTTTACAAAAAGAGGCAGGACTCTTGGATGGTTCCAAGCAAAGTTACAGCCAGAACCAAGAAACCTGAGGTTTTAGAATCAAAATCCAAACCCACAGGATCCAAGAGGATTACCAAGCCTCTCTCCAATGACAGGCAGCTCCTTAGGAGGCCTTAGCAACCATGAGACTTCAGCTCAAAGACTGAACTATTTAAAACTGATTCCATATCCCCAGGATGGCCCCGAATCCCTGCTTCCTCCTGTTCTCCTTTAATCCCATCAGACTGGGGGGGTGGGTGTGGGGGGTAAGTATAGAGGAAGTTCTTCCAAAGCCTCAGTCCTTTTTCTGCAGCCACTGTGATTACCTATATCCCTTCCTGGCAACCAGTAAGAGATCAAAGAGGGACAGTCTGAGTAACTCTGAAGGACTCTGTGACTCAAAATAATTTTGAATTCTGCAAAATGTCTGCTAGGGATGTGGGTGGTAGGGGAACCAAATGAAAACATTCATCTGAAAAAGGGAGTCAGGGGACTGATGGAGAACTAAGCAAGGGAAATCAGCTTTTCTGAATCAAAGGTCTGGAGTGGGAGCTGGGTCAGAAGATACCGAGAGCACCAAGGCAGTATGGTACATAAACCAAGTCTGAAAAGCCTATACAACAGGCCCAGAGAATCCTCAGCAATTATTCTGTAAGCCTCAGAAACACACAGAGAAGAAACAGTCGATGTTCAGTAGTGGAGAACCTACCCCAGCCCCCTGGGGATATGGTGAGCCACAGCCTCTAAAAGACAGCAGTGACAGCAGCCACTGAGAAGCAGGCAATCCTGGCTCCGTTGAATCTGGGCCGTGATGCTGCTGCTCCAGGCCCCTGGCTAATTGGAGGGTTTTAATTGCTGCCCCATGGGAGCAACAGACTCAGATTTTCCCATCTTCATGGAAGTTTGCCTTCTTTGTACTTGCCCTGGAAGGTGGAAAAACTCAGAAATGCTCCTCTTCTTAACCACTGACTTATTTTCACAGTGAAGAAAGCTGACCATAAGCCCTCTGGCATTTCATGTACAAGCTCTTAGTTCAAAGAGAGCCTGCTTCCTGATGACAAGGGCTTCAGGTACCTTGTCCACTTTGCCTCGAATCCCCACCAAGGAGGGGAAGTCTCTTTTCCATGCTTGTCTCACCTCGCCATAGGATTGTAGGCCTGAGCCAGGGCCCAGCAGGAGCGAAGGGATGGAGATGAGGAGTCCTTCAGCAATTCTAAGCTCAGCCGTCTTAGCCACTCCAGCCAGTCATCCTTGGAAACCCTCCGGGCTGCTCCCCAAGCCTAAGATGTCAGTCAGTGGACGAAAATCATTAATATCAAATATGTACTCATTTATTTCATAGTGATTTCCCCCCCTAGATTTGGAATGCTACACCTTTTGCAATTAAACAGCTTCTGGGCAAAACTGTAAAACAGTAATAATTAAAATTCAAGATAGAGGCAGGAACTGGTTAGAATATACCAAAATATAGCAAAAGTGAGTTTTAAAAGATTGCTCTACATGAAAAGTCAGAAGGTGCTGACTGGTGGACAGGAAAGCCCCAAAACAAGGATCCTTCAATGAGAATACTGAGTTTTCTGCAGAAGGTCATCCAAAGGAGCCAGGCAGATTTGATCTATCACTGGGAAATCAACAGGCACCAAGCACAGAGCTGATATGGTTGGGTTGGCACAAGGAGCTGCTGGAGTCCTGGTCCCTAGCTTCAATCCTCCTCAAAGACTCAGACTCCCTGCTTAGCAAAAAGCCCCACCTACCAAGCAGAGACCCTTGAGATTGTTGACACAACTCTTATCACCTTTTTTTTGCTGGTTTGTTTGTGTGGGTTCATTTAATGTTTTAAAAATTTTCAACTTTTATTGTCAGTTTCAAATTCTGTCCCTTCCTCCACCCTTTCACCTCTCTGCCACCTATTGGGAAGGCAAGAAATATGATACCCATTATCCACATGAGCCATATTGTGGAGGGCAAAAACATAAAGAAAGAGAAAGTGAAAACCACAGCGCTTCAGCAAGTGCATGAGAGCTCATCTGTTCTCTTCTTCATCCTGAGTCTACGTGGTGCGGGCATGTGTGTACAACTGACCCAACAATCTTCATCCTGGGACCAAAGGGGCAGCTACTTTTAAATCCCTACACACAGGACAACAAACAGGAGACACCAGAGACCAGGAAACTGGGTGACAGGGTCACTGCCGGAGGCCAAAGGGGCCCTGAGTCAGCTCTGAAGTGGGGCAGCCAGTCGCTGGGATGGAAGGAGGTAAATGGCCTGGGCTGGATGAACATCTCTGGCCTGTGCCCATGTCTGGGGCCCTGCTGTGGGAAGCTCAGCTCTACTCCATCAGGGTGTGCACTGGGTGGGGCTGGTAGCCTGTACCCCCTCCAGAACTCCCAAGCGTAGCAGGATAGGAAGTCATTGGAGAAAAGCCAACAACTTTTGCCCAAGGTTCCCTTTACATCTTCTACATTAAGTCACATCAAATCTGGGAGAAATGGCCAAGGAACAAACACATGTGACCCCTGAAGTTGAGCATGGCCCATGGACCAAAACAGACTGGCATGCTTGCTCATTAGACCTGCCACCCCAAAAGCAACACAGGCGGAACAGGGGGATGAAAGCAGAGCCACAATGTAGGGGTATTTGTGTGTGTGTGTGTGTGTGTGTGTGTGTGTGTGTGTGTGTGTATGTGTGTGTTGAACCACAATCAGTGAAGGTGCCAGTGACTCATGTAAAGCACTGAAATGAACAACTGGTACATTCACTTACAAGTTGACATAATAAACATGGTATTACATTTGGGTTCAACAGAGACTCTTCCTTTGAAATTGCCTATAAGTACAGGTAAAGAAATGTATGAGACAGGAAAGAACAAATAAGGTGAGCTGAGCCGGGTATGGGGCCAGCTCTAAAGCTAGCCAGAGAGATCTTTCTGTGCTCTCCTCCTCATTTCCCTCTCCTACGAATCTGAGCTATGACTTCTGAGGTCTTCTCAGGTTCTAAACTCTTTATCCACAATGCTCTCGAGAGCAGACAACCAGCTCGGGCCAACTCTAGACTCTCTTCATGTGGCATTTGCCACAAAATGCTCCCCTGTCCCATCTCTGATGGTAGGCATGTTATTCAAACTAAGATCTTTCCACGCTTCCCAATATTCCCCCTTTACTATGGAAAGGCTTATAGTCCCAAGTTGGGATAAGAGCTAGACTGGTGCACCTCCTATCCAGACTTCTAACTCCCCAGATGTACATCAGGGCAGTTTCTAGTACTGCCAGTCCCAGACAGTACCACGTCTCCCGGCTCTCTGAAGTTGCCCACACACCCACCTTCTGCAGGTTGATGGTGCTAACATGGAGTTTCTTCATGGGCCCAGTCTCCACTGGTCCACTGGCTAAGGCATCGCCCTGGTTACTCCTCATCATTCGATGCTGATAAATTAAAGGATCTTCTTCTTCATCAGCTAGCGTGTAGCCCTGCATGAGATGGAGACAGATGGCTGGTGATGTTGCTAGACTTTCCTAGAACATCAACAAGCCCTTAACTCATATGGGTCGTTTTCCACTTCCCTCCCCACGCTGGAAAAATCTGTTCACTGTTTACAACAGGCTAATCCAGTGGACAGTAAAAAGCTAGAATTCTGTACTGAGTCACCCATGGGTAGGATTCATTCATTTGTTTGACAAGTGAAAATTATTAGGTGCCTTTAGTGCACTGAGGATACAAAAAAAAACAAAAGGGAAAATGTCCCTGCCCTTGAAGGGCTTATAATTTATGAGGTAGAGGGATGGAACAATATGCATATAGATAAATATGAAATGTATCCAAGATAACTGCCAAGGGGAAGGGCACTCTCCTGCCACCAATGCCAATCAAGACAGGAGGGAGACGAATCAAAAAACTGGAAAATGACGAAGTGTTAGGAGAGACAGAGCTAGTCAGGTACTTTTACCACCGCCAGTCAAGACCTAAAAAAAATGACTAAGAGGGAAAGATCTTGGAGACTAGAAACTAAGAGGCAGATGAGCTCACCTTGACAATCCTACAAATGAGCATGTCGTAGCGTTGATGGTTGATTCTGTGTCTCACCAGGACTTTATTCACCATTGGGATAAAGATCTGGTACTACAACAGGAGGGAAAAAAATTCAGAAAACACAACAAAGTCATAATTGTAAGTGGAACTATTAGTCATATCTGCAGGATTCAGGGGAAAATCCTAAATATTAACAAAAGAGCTAAAAAGCCCCAACTTTTATAGGCTCATGTGTGAACAGGGGAAGGATCATATGATTTGGAATTTTCTTGTCTAACCCTGCTAAAGACAAAGTCTCCTCAATTGCAGAGAGACTCAGCTTAGAACTCAACCATCCTTCTTTCCCAGGAACCCTTCGCTACCTTCTTCCCCAGCTGGAAGACAAGTGAAGACAAAGTGTCCATGGCTGTGGAGCGCAGCTCTGGGCTCAGGTCCAGTGTCCGTACAATAGGGTGGATAATTCGGGATGCATAGTCCGTGAAATCCAGGGACTCAGTCAAGCGATCCACAGTTTCCAAGGCTGCCCTAAAATCAATCAGAAGGAGGAGTGCCTGAGAGACTGGGCTTCCTCCTCAGGCCAGGGCATCCTGGGTGAAATGGACTTAACATTTGGTCCAGTGGGAGAGGGAGAGTTCAGATTTAACTAAACTGGGACATTTTGGTACTATAGACTGGAGCTAAAATAAAGCAAAAACGGGAGGTGGCCCAAGAACATAGAAGAAACCATAAAGCTTCGTCTGTTGACTGTCAGAGCCATAGGGCAGCTGCTTACTTGCGAGCTGCTAAGGGAGCATCGGGGGCATCAAAGAGCTTCACAATCGGAGGCAAGAGCAAATGCAGGTAGTCATCCAGGTTGGCCCCAAACAGCTGGATTGCATTCAATAACTGGGAGAGGAAAACAAAAGGAGTGTCACTGAACGAGCCTCGATGAGCTGAGCTAAAGGAGGAAGATGGCAGGGATGGACTAGCCCACCCAACAGATGAGCCATGACCCAAGAGATGTGGCTCTGAATTAGGTGAATGGGGTTTTGTTAGATGAATGCGCACAAGGGACTCCCTGAGCACATGCTGCCCAGGCAGGGGAAAGAAACAGTTCAACAGCGGGAGGAAGCAGCCTCCTGGCCATGGATGACCCCCCGGCCCCCAGATACTCTCTCCCCAGTTGTGGCCATCTTGGGAGCAGCCCAGTGTGGGACACTGTTTTTGCACCACTACATCTGCCCCCTTGAGACAATTCACTTGACACTCATAGGTAGGCCTCCAGTAACTTAATCTTTATTTTGGGGAGAAAGTCCTGCGATTTCATCAGCTTGGAAAATTCCTAGTGTAGAAACAAATCATTTGTCACCATAGAGGTTCCTAAGCCACCTAGAGGTGAAGAGCCCAGTGGCTCAGGAATCTCTATGGTGACGACTGATTTGTTTCTACACTGGGATCTGCCCCACCTCTACACCCCACACAGCCTCTCAGTCTGACACCCACTTCTGCCCTCGGCCGAGGCCTCCTCTCAAGGTTTTAAAAGAGATGGAAACCTTGGCCTCCTCTGTGACACTGAGCTGCTCACCTTAATGGAGACAGTGCGACCAGGGCTGCTGTCATGCATGAAGAGCCGGAGCATGTGAGGAATCAGCTGGGGCAGGTAGAGTTTGAATTCACCACCCAGAGCGACAACAATCTGCTCAATAAGAAGGATGATTGTGCTCTGGATGGAGCTGTTCATGACCCAGAACTCCTAGAGAGAGAGAGGAGAGACGTTAATGCCACTTCCAGATGGCCCAAGCAAGAGGGTCTTTTCTGTTATGCAGAATGGATCTGTGCTTGTACAGGCTAGAGAGAAGCTCCCTCACAATCACAGTAAAGTTACTTTGGTGTGATTGAGAGCTTTAGCTGATTGGCTGTGAAGCCAATGGAACAATTCCAGACACTAATGGAGAGGGGGTCACCTGAGGTGCTTAGCAGAGCAAAGAAGAGTTGAAAGGAGAAGAAGGTGGTAACATCAGAAGATGGTTTCTATGGGTCATGTGGTCAAATAAAAAAAATTATCTTAACGAGTTGTGGGCACAAAGAAACATGAAACTGGTGGTGCATCTTCAAGTAGTGGAAAGGGACACAGAAAAGCCATCTAATGGTTTCCAGGCAGGACTGTGCTGAAATCATCTGAGAGAGTCAGCAGCTCAGCCCTTCCCACCAAATCTCCCAATGAGGAGATTCCAGGATGGAAGAGCTGCTGTCTACTAATCAAAACAAAGCAGATGGCAAGTCAGTCCTCCTGGGCCCTGAATAATGGAGGGCTGGCTGTAAGCAAAAGCACTTTTAGCAGCGTATATGAAAGGGACTATGGAAATTAAGTTCTTATCACGAGATCAAAAATTAAGAAGGTAAAAGGCCAAGTCAGAAGGCCCCAGGGAAACTGCCTTCTCTCCATTAAAAAAAAGTGCCTTGGGGAGAAAGGCCAGGTCGGAGAAGGTGGGTATAGCCTGGAGAAGGCTCCATTCTCAAGTCAATGGGGCTCGCATGGGAAGGACCACCACTGATTTCACAGCCACCATAACTTGTTGGATAACGTTTCATTTCAGCCTTCCATTGAGAATGTCTCTCAGCCCCCAGGGCTCCTCTGTCCCAAGTCCCCAGGCCAGCTGCTGCCTCCAGATGCTGGCTGGATTACTGTGCACAAAGAGGCCTTCTCTTTGCCATCCAGGGGGAGCTCATTAAATGCTCTGGACCCAGAATCACAAGAATGGGGTCCCTGTTGTACACGTACCACCCTGGGCAACATTTTGCAGGTGTGGGCCCCACCTCCCAAAGTGTCCTGGCTTCAAAGCTTCGGATGAATAAATCAATCAGAGATGACAGAGGCTGCAGAAACCCAAGAGCATCTCTACTTTTCTGATATTACCCACCAGGCTCTTTAGAGTTCCACAGATATGCTCCTTGTGTGAGAGCCTCTGAAAAGACCCTGGGGCAGGGGGAGCCACACCACTGTCAATTAATTATACCTGCAAGAGCCATTGGTGCTGAGCTTGGGGAGTTGAAGTTAGCAGTTGTAGCCCCGAAGCTCCTTCTAAGCCAACGACATGAAGGTGTGGTCTTGGAGGCAAGAAAACAACCTCTTGGTGTTTTCAGCTGAACAGCTCTCGAGGCTGCCTTTCCCATAGAAGTGTTTAAATTATGCAGTGGAAGAGAGAGGAAGGGGGCCTTCCTGCCACTCCACACATTGACGATGGTGCCGAGGTCAATGGGAAGGCAGATTCCTACAAGCTAAGAACCATGTTCACAGCCAATGAGCTGGCAAACAGCCCTTTTCTCATCTGCCACCACCTTCATTTCTGAGTGACCTGACATGTCCACATCTTCCTCAGCACTTACCAACTAGAGGGCTCTGAGATGGCCCCATCTACTGGTACCTGCTTCAAGCCCAGTTTGACACCCCTGCAGAGGCTGCCACATAAGCCATGAGGTCCTTTTCTTGTCAATACTATTTTCCCCCCAGATTTCAGTCCTGGACACTGGAGGCCGGGAACAAAATCACCCTTCTAAGCCTATCTGGACATGCTTTGGATCAACCACCACTCGGGGTTTTTAGGAAGCTTTTCCACTGCAATGAGTCAGGGATGAAAAAGGCCTCTTATCCAGCTCTGCTCTGAGTCTCCTCTGGACTCCCTTAGCTGCAGCCAAGTGGAAAGGCTTTACTCACTCTCATCAGGGTGACGATCTCATCCATGTAAGGTCTGATGTGGCTTCTCACAAAGGACACCAGCATCCCCAGCTGCTGGAACAGAAACTGAAAAGGAGACATTAGTGCCCACCCAGCCCTCATGACCAAGGCCCAGAGACAACCCGGACTCCAACTGGGGAGGGCGAGGAGGGTGAGGCTCCTTCTGAACCACAAATACTTGCTTGGGTCATTCATTTGCCATCACTCCATTTTGGTAACTAGACAGCTCCATGAGATCTAGAGGGCATTCATTTGTGGCAAACTTTGCTTTTAATATCTCAGTAAAAATATTTTCTCTGCTTAAGCAATTTTTATTGAGAACAGTATCAACATGTTTGGAAGTTTGAGATTCTCTTTAAAAAAAGTTAAAAACAATAATTAATTAATGTCTGAATGCTTCCAGAAAGGGTGTGAGCTATCCAACAAGCAAAGTTTGGGGAGGAAGGAGAAAAGGCAGCTTTACTTAGGCTGGTGACATTCCCCACTCCTGGGATCTGGCAAATCGCCAAGCAGAGGAGGAGGAGGAGGAGGAGGGTGAGAGGGGCTAGTGGAACAAGAAAAGCCAGGCTCCTATACCTTCAGGCACTGGGATCTCAGGCAGCCCCTGACATTTAGCTCCCTCACATTTATGAAATTAAAATAAGTCCCAGGGAGGGCTCTAAGGAGCAAATGAGATCCCTTGTGTATCAGTGCTGGAAGAACCATAAACCAGGAACCCAGCCTGAGATATCAGTATAGAGGGGAGGGGAGAGGGAGCTGCTTTCCCAGCCCTTTGGAGCTGTGTCTTCACAGGAGCTGCATTAATTTATTGGCACGATCAATTCCCAGATCAAAGGAAAGACATCTGAGAGTCGAGCATATAACCAGTGTATATAACCAGAATATAACCACATTCCAGTGTCAAACACAAGTGACTTTCCCACTATCTGTGCTTTTGCTTTCTCCACTAAAGCACACAGATCCAGGGCCTACCTTTCTAGTTTCATCTTTGAAACTGGAATGGGAGAAGTCTAGGACAAACAAAAGGAACACTGATTTCATACACAGCTAATTAATTAACCTGATGGAAGGCAGTGGCCTCAAGAAGCAGCAGTAGCAGGAAACAGCGATAAATTCCAAGGGAGTTTGGACAAACCTATGGATGACTGGGTGATGCTTGGGGGCAGCTCCTGCCAGCTCAGGCCTGGCCTGGACATTCCAGGACTCTGAGTCAATGGGTTGATTCCCATCTCCCAGGAATCTTTTCACTGAAGTAAGTGCTCCAGAGAGCTATGTGCTGCCATCAGGGAGGCTGGTGAAACCAAGACTCCTCATCTACATATTCTCTGAACAAATTTTCTTCACAAAGGTAGGATTACAGATTTTAGGTGAGGTAATGCCAAAGCATTCTGGGTGGTAGGGAGGTCAGAGGAGACCAAATGATCATTGGAATGAAAAGAGCTGCCCTACTCCTTCCAGAGAGCACAGCCAGCCTCTAATGAAGTAAACCTCCAAGTCGCCTGATTTGTGGAGGTGTGGCAACATGACGTCCTCAACAGGCAATTCTGGCATACTTTAATGACCCAGATAGTCCCCTTATCTCTTCTCCCCTTGACTTTTTTTTTCTAAACTAATTTCTTTCACCTGAAAATTTGGAGGAAATTATTATTATAAAATAATAAAAATTATTTACAAAATTATAAAATATTTGGAGGAAAAAAAGTACTGAAGCTCAGAGCAGGAGGGTCATGTTGAGGAAACAATTGCCAAGAAAAATTTTCCCTCTCACCTTAAGTGAAAGTGGGGCAATGGGAGGGGGCAACAAGCAGCTGATTCCTATTTGAGAAATTCCACCTTTTCTTCTCAAGTCATTTCCTTAGTTGGAATAAATCCATCTGTCCAACACACATCTGCTGCACCAACTCTTTAAATGACGCGTTTGGGAATCTGATGCACTGGACTCTGAGAGTAAATGGGATGAGTCTACCTGGACTGGCAGTCAGCATGCCCTTGATGGTACCTGGGCGGCCCCTGTCCAGAGCCCTGACCGCTGGCCCCTGGCCAAAGCACGAAGCTATTTTCAGGTTAGAAAAAAACTAGGAAAAAGCCCCATCGTATCACCAGGAAGCAAGCAGGCTTCCTAAACAAACAGCAGGGTAAAACAGTATGGGATCATTACCCTAACGGATTCAACCTGACAAAAGGAGGCGTCACCAATGACTTAGTCCAGTAAGTTAAGGTAACAAACAGGACTGGTTTCAAGAGCAAAACCAGAGCCCCTTCAGATGGCAGGGCAAAGCCCCCAGGCCATCTAGGCCAGGAGCAGAACCGAGCAGAAGCAGGCAAAGGTGCAATGCAGAAGTGACTCTTTGATGGAGTGAATGGCAAGAGACCAAACCACGGCAAGCATGGGGTCCCCCAAGGAACACCACTCAGGAGCCGAAGGAGATGACAGGTGAGATGGAGAGAAGTGCCAGGGAGATGTTCCATTGCCTACTTACTTCCCGAATGGCACCATCACAGACCCGGATCACGTTGAGGAATGTGGGCATGACCTGGGGCAGGAACTGGACACACTTGAGCCCCAGGGATTTGAAGATGAAGGTGATGGCCTGAACGACCATGGTGTGATGGTGAGAGAGGGACTGGTCTCGGAAGATCCTCATCAGAGCCACCATGGACACGGCTGGGTAGAATTCGTCCAGAGGCAGGTTACCCATGTTCACCAGCATTTCACTGGTACTGTAGTCAGCTGGGACAAAGCCAAAGAGACCGCATCTAAATACGACACATGACTGGCTTTGGGGAGGGCAGGTAAGCACTGGCAAGCTGGTCTCACACCTTTCTTCCCTTCTAACATCACGAAGAATACAGCAACGTGCTAAGGATGGTTTACCATCATCACAGAAGGAAATGACTCCAGGGCCTTTCTCCATTGCTCAAACAACAAGATCCTAAAAGTCTGCTTCCTGGATTATGCTCGTTACAATGGCAGGCATCTGACTTAACTTCTTACAGTTATTGTTAACATCTTAGCAGCTGAAGAGACCAATAAAAATAACTACTCCCCCAAATGAAAGTAATTGAAATTTAGTGGATTCATTTAAGCAAACATCTGTCCAACAGCTGCTTGGCCCTCAAACCCTGGGGAATTCAGCTGAGTTAATAGAAAATTATACCTGACCAGAAAAACCAGACTCTTAAGGAGAAGTCCTGTGATTTAGCAGGGGCCTGAGAGGAATAAGGGCTCAAACTGGCAGGAAGAGGAGGGATTGAGGGCAGATGTGAGCAAGAAGGCAGACCCTGAGCTTTCTCTTCCCAACGACTCGGATCCACTATGGAGCCAACAGCGTTAGCTCACTTACTGAAGCTTCTTTCTGGGCCAGGGAAGGGAGTGGGAGATTTAGTCTCTTCAACATAAGTTAAGAAATATAGTTAATAAATAAACTCCAGTTTCACTGGTGAGGAATGGGTCCCTGAAGCAGCTGTCAAAGGCAAGGACAAATATCGCCCACTGAGGATAAAAATACCCTTGTGAAAGACAGTGAAGACTAATGGATCTAGTATTTAGTGGAAATAAAAGAGCCCTGGGTATGAGTGTGTTAACTGGTTTTCTGGGGAAATCTAGGGCAAAATCTTTCTTTCAAAAGGGAGAACAAATTCTGAACTGTAACTCCCAGGAGCGTTGTGGGAATGAATTATATCAAAGAAACATTGAGAAGAATAAGATGTCAACATCTTTCTCCCTCCCATACCTACTCTGAGAATTAAGAATAAAAACAGCTTATGAATCTCAGAGCCCCAGAAAAGACAAAGAATCTGGAGGAGGAGTACTCTCCTACCCCTCCCACCCCACGAGGCTAGAAGCTTCAGGAGGCAAAGGATTGCTTCTTCACTCTCCCCATCTACCTCCCCCAGGGCCATGCAGGGAACAAGCCCTCCACAGCTTGCTGTTTAATGAATGAAGGCGTACTCTGGCTCGCCAGAAAACAGCAAACTTCATACTGAATACCAGCTGTAAACGACTTCATTCAAAAATGGCAAAATGCTGTAATACTTTTGAGAAGTGCAGGATACTCTGCCCAAGCTTCAACGTTCAGGGACCTAGCAGGTTCAACTCCCCCTTCCACTCACAGGAATCTTGGCTGGACTTGGACTCAGATAAGCTGACTGCAGAGGCATCCCGAGACTGGTCAATCATGCCGATGTTCACTTTGTGCTTGTAGGGATCCAAAGCACCCAAAAGCCCCAACACACGGATAGCCTGAGTGAGACGGGGGAAAGCAAACTAGATCCTCCCCTGCTGCTGCAAGAGACACCCCCTGCCCTCCCCTGCCCTGACACTATAAGTTCCTACGAAGGAAGCCCATTCTTAGGCAGTGAGGTTAAGTGTAGTGGACATGGCATCAGGAGGCTTACCAGCTATGTGACCTGGGCAAACCAATTCACCTGAGCCTTGGTTTCCTCATCTGGAAAAAAGGGGGTCATAGCTGGAGCATGTACCTCCCACAGCTGTGAGGATGTATACCAAGTGCTTTACCAACCTTCTAAGTGCTATCATTACTATTCTGATGAGCAGAACTGCAGCATGATGCTACAGAAATCATAGGGGATGCAGTGGGGGTGGGTGATGAGGGAGGAAGGGAAAGAATCTGGAATTTAAAGTTTTAAAATCAAATGTTTAAAAAATATAT
>CM053588.1:45694366-45727457 GCA_028646515.1 Pseudochirops corinnae
GCTGCCGTAGCTCTCAGGAAGGTGCTGGGTCCCTTCCTACTTACTTCCGGCTCACTGGTTAATGAAGACTCCAAGACTGAGGCCCAAGACGGCAATCCGGATCCAGGCCGCTCAATGCGAGAGTACTGGCCTCTGAACAATCGCTTAGTCCCCCTGCTGTCTGCAGGCCGCAGGCACGGAAGCTGCAATGCAGAGGCAGGTGCAAAACCTCTGCCTTTCGCTTTCCCACATTGGAGGCGTTTCGGCCTGATGCTTTTCTGCCGCTAATCCGCTCACCAGAGAGGCTCCTCCGCTCCTCCCATCCAGCCATCCCGGGGCACAGCCACAGCTTCAGGCCAGGCTGGTTTCGGTTGGCAGTGCTGATATGGTTCCTCGTGGCTGAGCTGACTTTAGTGGAAGGTATATTTGTGTGTGTTTTGGAGTTCTAGGATTAGTTTAGAGTCTTATTTTATGGGTATTTTGGGGTGGCTATGTGAGAGCTGCAATATGTTGCTGCTGCTACACCACCATCTTGGCTCCGCCCCCCCGGATTTGCTTTATTTAGTTTCTATACTTGTAAGCATAATAACCTATGTACCATGGTGACAAAGAGGTCAGGATGGCAAACTCTTTGAAGGTAGGGATCATATCTGTAGGACTTGCTGGATAGAATCTAGCACAGAAAAAAGGGCTAACAAAGCTCCTTCAAGTACTGGAAATGACAATTTCAGTGTTCCTAGGTTCTTGAAGGCCCAGCTTCATCCCCCCTCCAACCTGTCATTCTGCAAATATACTTTACCTGGGTCTGTTATTCCAACCACAAGCAATTTGCTGAGCACATCTGCCACAACCTGCACTGCCGTCTGGCTGACCACATGAGCATGGCCACTGATGAGGTGGATGGAGGGTGTGAGCAGGCGGGAGCAGGTACGGGCAGCCTCCATGCGGATCTCCTTGTGCTCGCTGTTCAGAAAATGATCAGCACAATGGCGGACAAACTGGGTCAGAGAGTGGCCTGGTTGCACAAAGGGAGAGAAAACAGGGCAGACACTGGCTGGCATTTCAGACACACATGCAGCTGGCTAGATAGACCCCTCACATCATAGTCACTGACCAAGTTTTCAAGAAGATATAGGCGGAGGGGCTAGGTGGTGCAGTGAATAGAGCACCAGAGTCAGGAGGATCTGAGTTCAGATCTGGCCTCAGACACTTAACTTACTAAATGTGTGACCTTGGACAAGTCACTTAACCCCAGTTGCCCTGCCTTCCCCCTTCAAAAGGAAAAAAAAAAAGATATAGGTTATGTTTTCCCCCATTTCCACCTCTTGGCTTCTATCACGTGCCAGCTAAAATCCCACCTTCTAAATCTAGAGGAAGCCTTTCCCCATCCCCCTTAATTCCAGTGCCTTCCTTCTCATAATTATTTACTTTCTATCCAACAGATAAGCTTGTTTGTACACAGCAGCTTACATGTTGTCCTCCCCACTAGACTGAGGGAGGTCACAGAATGTCTCTTGCCCCTCCTTGTGCCCCCACTGCCTGGCACACAGCAGGCACTTAACCAAAGCTTACTCACTGACAATTCTCTTTCTAGGAGGGGAGAACACACGTGGCTTTGGTCTCAGAGGGCAGGGTGGCATGATGGAGAAAGGAAGGGTGGGAAATGCTTCTCCACCCTCACGCCCTCCCGTTAAGTGAGTTTGTTTTAGCCGTGCTTGCAAGCCGTGTATGCTCCCAAGGAGGATGATTAAAGTATCTCTGAGTCTTTGGCAGGGACTTTAGTGCCCAGATGCCAATATCCAGGAGGTAGTGTGATGTGAGTATGAGCCTAGGTGTTCAGGGTGAGCAGGGCAGGGTGGCCACAGAAAGATGGCTTGGAGCACAAGACTGTTCTCTAGGCACTGTGAGGAGCGCTTGGCCGCTTGGATCCACTTTTCACTGCTTTCTTGTTCTGAAGTATCTCCCCAGAGCACTGGGAGGGCTCATCAGAGCCCTGGAATGTCATTATCTGATGACACAATAAAATCTAAAGAATCCTAAACTCTCAGAAACAAGCAGCTTCCAGCAGGGGAAATAGCCAAGGTACTGTCCCTGCTGACAGATAAAGCTCCCAGAGCCACTGGACAGGAGCAACGTTAAACAGGCAGCTCTGGGGGGAAGTTGGCACAGGGCATCATCACTGTTTCTCAGCCCACCACATGCTGCTCCGGAGCAATGCCCAACCCAAACATGGGGTCGGGGGAAACAAAAGCACTCAGGGACGTGTGCACGGGGCAGTCAGAAGCTCAACAACCCTGTTATGCCTTTGGCAATCCCCCCAAGTTCACACCTTTTACGGCTCCACTCTATAAAACATGAAACCCAGGTTCTCTTAAAAGCTTTGGGCACGCCTGTCTTCTGGCCGGCGGCCCACAGGCCCATGGCCCGCTGAGTCTCTTACCTTCAAATTCAAAGCTACCAAGTGTCCGGAGGGCAAGAGTGATGCTCCCCACGTCGCTGGCCTCAGGGAGGCTGGTGAGGCTGGGGGAGGCCAGCTGGTGAGCCAGGCCCTTGGGCATCCCGGGGTGCCGGAGGGGCTTGTGCATGAGGACAAGGGACAGCATCTTGAGCAGGCCATCCTGGATGTCCTTCTTCAGCTGTGGAATCTGCCGGCTCAGGTCATACAGCACAGCAGTGAGAGCAGGGCTGGAGAGAGGAGCGGGTAGTGACTGGGCTGGACTGGTGCTGGAGATGCTCTCCACAGCCTACCCTTCGTTGGCCAATCGCCACTGCCACTGCCCTTCCTTCAGGGCAGGGGAGACACTCCCTGAGCTGTCATTCTGGATTCAGAAAGCAGCAAGCTCCAACCTGAAACACAACCTGCAAAGCCCACTCCTGTGCTTGTATTGGATATAACCACAAGGGGAAATGCTTCCTTTTTCAGTTAGTCCTCATAAGCGATGGAGACGGACAAATGTTATTGGGCATCATGGGCAGATGAGCGAAGTGGGGTTTGGAAAGCCAAGGCTACTGGTCCAAGGTAGGCTAGCTCATGACCTTGCGAGGTTTCACCCAGGCCAGAAGCGAAGGTCCTGCCTGCTCTGAGCCCCACAGAAACCCACTGGTCACATACCTCAGGCCCACGGCCAGCATGGGCTCGAGAAGCTCCTTGATATCCTGCTGGATGCCTGGCCCCATTGCTCGTGCCAACATGCTGATGCAGGTGAAGACTGTGGCATCCACCTGAATTGCCTTCTGCCTCCTGCGGGGAAATAAAGCAACGGCCAACTTAAATGGAGTGAGCGGCCTGCCTCACTCCCAACCTTGGGATCACTCCTGGGGGTGACACCTGGAAGATATTTAGGTGCTGTCTGTGGCATCAGGCTTGGAGAAGCCAAGCCCAACCCTGAATGCCGCCTCTCATTTACTTCAGAGTCCTCCTGATTTCTCTGGCCTCTCCTTTCTTAAGAGTGCCAAGGAATACATTTCCCAGTTCTCAAAGAGTTTGGGGACAGTTAATGACTCTGGTGATTCAGAAAGTAAATGGAAAAGCCAAGAATGAGACATCAGTGCCCTTGCTCTTAGAGCAGAGCTCCCTTCCCTAGACCTTGACCCACTGTCCAATTCAAACTAAGCCACTGGCCATCCAGCCATGGGCAAGAGGCTTCTGGGAGCCTGGGAAAAGAATGGAGGCGGGAGAGTCCTTAGAAACCAGAGCTGGAAAGGGAGCCCGGAAGTTAGTACAGCTCCTAGAACAGAACGAAAATGAAGAGACTCAGCATCCTCCTGGACAAGTGTTCATCCAGCCTCAGCAGCACCACCCCCCCTAGTAGGGTCTGCCTATCTCACCTCTGGACAGTTCTAACATTCAGGGGTTTTCTCTTCCACCCACTGCTCCTAGCTCTGCAGAGTCTCATCCTTCTTCTACACGTCACCCCCTCACATCCCGAAGACAGACGACACCTCCCTCCAAGGCCGAGCTGAGAGACATCCTTGGTTGGATCCCCACAGACAAGACCACTACTGTCCTCTTCCTACAGAGCAGGGGAGCCCGACACTCCATATGTGGCCAGAGCACACACAGAGTGACAAGGGAATATGAGCTTCCTTCTTCCTGGACGCTATGCATTGTTAGGTGTGACTACCACCTCTCTCTGGACCTGTACCTGTTACCTGCACATGTGTGGGGAATACCTGACGTGCAAATTTTTTTCACTGATAGAGGGGCTGGTCCTAGCTCGGTGGCTCCTGGTTTTAGAGCTGTCTGGGGTCCTGAAGAGTTCAGTGATTTGTGGATTTTGCTGATTACACACTGCTGCCTCCCACTACTACGTGATTTACATCATATTTTTCACTTTTCCAAAATACTGATACACACGACCTTATTTAGGAGAAGTCCAATCCCTGCCCTTCTCCCACTACAAGGTGAGGGGGCGCTTCTCCCATACCATGAGCCATATTTCACACCCAGAGATCATAGGAAACTCCTTCCTCCAGCCAGGTGAGGTCACTGGGATGATGATAATCAAGATACTTACTTAGGAGCAAAGTCTTTGGGGGGGAGGGCTGCTCGGATGATCTCCAGCACACGGGGCAAATAGACCTTGAACTCGGATCTCACAGCCACAGAGAGTAAGCCCAGGGCCTGGAAAGCAGCTGTGCGTTCCTTCTCCTTCTTGACACAGCTAAGAACATGATTCATGGTGTCCTGGAGGTACTGAGTATCTGGAGACAGAAGAGAAAGAGTCTCTGGGTCTGGACTTGGGTGGTCCTGTCCTGTTTACCTCTCAAGGGGAGCACTGAACAAGCTGGGAAAGGCCAATGGATGGACTCAAGAAGCTCCTAAAACCCTGCTGAGAATCAGAGAATCACCTGCCTTATGCTAAAAGGCACACACACTTTTGGAAAAATGTGAAGTCATGTTAAAGAGAAGACAATTCAAAGGGTCTTCCTAAGAGTAACACTGACTTTGTTCTAAGGCAATTTTGCAGGCTTACACTTAGTTATCTGGGTCACAATCATCAAGCTGAATTTCATCTTTAGGAAATACAGGTCAAATCTCAAGACAGGCAATTCCAAGGGACAGTATGAATTATTTTGTATTGAGAACTGTTTCTAATAAATGGGCCAATGACTTGGAAACCTTTTTGTTGCTCAGATCTTCATTATAACTGCTACTTAATGTAAGGGGATTAGATCTGTGATTTGGAAAGCCTCAAATGTTTTTCCATCTGATTTGCATAAGCTAACATCCATATGCCAGCAATTCAAATGAAAGTGTTAACTGCTGACACTGTCTCAATATTGACATTTCTCCATTCTTTTCTATCTCTAATCCCTCTGACAGTGTCCCAGAAGGCCTATGCCAAAAACATACGGCAGACACAGAGGGACTCAGCCAGTGACAGAAAGAGTGAGTGGGATTCTGATGGGCAATGATGGGACAGCTAGGGGAACAATGAACTGCTGTATGCCCCAAGTATATAATTAATTTTTTACTATAAGAGATAGGGAAGAACACAAATGCCCTTTGTCCTGAGTTCTTACCAAATCACTTGGAAAAGGGTACTCTTAAAATGAGAAGCTGAAATACTATCACAAAATGAGAATGAACCATAGGATCAAAGATTTTCAGTTCAACCAATCAATTAACCAGCTTATTTTACAGAAAAGGAAACTAAGGCCCCGGAAGGTTATATAATTTGTCCAGGGTCACATTGCTCTACCTGGGGCAGAATTTGATCCCAGATGTTCCTAAGTTCTTATCCACTGAGATCCCAGACTTTTAATTATTTGGGGGAGGAAAGAAAGGGGGTACAATTTTGACAGCTCTCAGAATTACAGTATGGAAGTGGGTTTTGGAAAAGAGAGCCAAGAGGGGTATTCATTTTCCTTTCTAGATTTGGCATGCTAGAAAAAAAGGAGCTGTACACCTGCAACGTCATCAGGATCACAACTCTGACAAATATGGCTGAGAGTCTTGGAGCCTGATTTATGTGAACTCAGAATGAACCAAGGCATGGCTTTCACCTAGAAAGCTTCAGACAAGTGGCCCATATGCATATGGTAGGAATTCACGAGTTCCTGTCAGACCAGATTTCTATTACATATTTTAATGTACTACTTAGTAAAAACAACAGAAAGAGCCCACATCAAAAGCACAAATCTAGGGGCCTTCTGAGGCCTTTCTATCCCCTGAGCTATGAAGGTTAACTGCTCCCACAGAGCCCTGCCTTTGATCACACATAGCTAAGCTATTGGACCCCTCTGAAGCTTGGACGCCATCACACATTTATTTAGAGCTCATTTAGAGCTCGACTGAACAGGGTCCATCTGGTCATTAAAGAGGGCTGCATGCCAGGCAGGAAGAAGGGGGGAAATTGAAAAAAGATGGGTGATTTTCTTGAAATCATTTCTCCCCGGCTTGATGGTTTTATGTTACTAATTACCTTGTCTTCCTTGGACACATTCTAATTCTCGCCCACCCTGCATGTAACACCTCACTGCCTATATTTGGCCTGCTTTAGTTACAGGCCTGATGTGAGTCAGTGTCTCTGGGATGAGTGTCTGTAGAAGAATGGGGCTGGATGGCTGTTCGTTCTTTCTGAGGTCTCTGTCTGTATGTATGGAGTCTTAGCTGAAGAATAGTCACTTCCTAGAACCCCTGGATGTACAGTAGGTGTGCTGGCAAAGTGACCTACTCGGCCCACTACTTGGCTAAGGTCAGCCTGGCACTCACCAGTGAAGGCAGATGGCTGGAATGCAGCCAGGCGGGGCAGCAAATTGAGGATGGTCATCTGGATGAGGGAGTTCTTGCTGTTTCGGCATTTCAGCACCCACTGGCACACCTGGGACAGCAAAAGTGACATGTCAGGACCAGAAGCAGGGGAAGGGAGGCGGGGAGCCAAAGGCTGGCTTCTCCTGGCTCACCTGATCGAACTTCTCCTCCATTAGGTCTCTGCAGCATCGGCTCTCCACCAAGGTGGGTTTGGCTGGGACGGGAGATGTCCCAAACCCCATGATACCTTGGTGGGCACTGTAGCCCAGCAGGCCGACCAAGGCATTGGGCTGCTGGGGCTGCACGGCCTGGAAGCTGGTGAAGGGGGTGATGTGGCGAGGTTTGGTCCCAAAGCCCATGAGGTCTCTGCAGTACTTGTCATGTACCAGTTGCTGCTGTGTGATTTCTTCCATTTCTTCCCGGAGACGCTGAAAAAGGGAGAAAAAAAATCCCATCTTCTTGTCGGGGCAGCTCCCAGCCTTGGCCTCTGTAGCCTCTTTAGCATAACCAATATGGCCAAAATGGGGAAGCACCCATCTCTAAGATGGTCCAACTGAGCAACACCCTTTCCTCAGCATCTTGAAGGGGCCTGGGTCTACTTTAAGGGAAGAGCACCACCTACTGAAACACTAGAGAAACATCAGGGGGGCAACTAGGACCTACCACCCTCCCATGGGTTGAATCTTAACTTCATCAAGAAGACATAACAAAGTGCTACAGCTTCAGGATACACGCTAGTCCAAGCTCAAATGTAGGTGACAGGATGAAATCCTGACTGGGAGGGGCTGTAGCTTCTCATTTTCATCTCCCCAGAGATCTGGAGAGGAGCAGGTCACGACTTTTACTCAGAATCCCAAGTTTCATCAAAATGTATGGTAAAGAGTGACCATGTACAGTCATTCTGTTTGCTGAGAACTGCCCAACACTTGATCACCAACACATCCAAATCCAACACCATAAACTGATACTTGATGTGGTCTGATAATCTGCTAATTCTTAGTCTACCCCCACTATAAATCCGTGGTCTTTGTATTTTTAATTCCTGGGATATTTTTAAATGAACAGTGATATTTAACACGGGTGGGCATTACAGAGGTTTGTTTGGTAAAGCCAAAGGGCAGATTACCCAGTGAAAACTTTGGTGCTATCTCTGGTACTCACCTCTCCCTCCATGCTGCTGATCCTCACAAGCTCGTTAAGAATCAGCAAGGCACCATGGATCCGGTCATCCCGATTCATGCCTTTCTCCTTGGCCAATGTCTCATCAAACCCCTTCTCAGCTTCTTCGTAGGTGTGCTGAGTAGAGATGTGAGGGTGGCATCTAAGCTATAACCAACAATCTGGCCAACTGCATGAAAATACGCTGGGGCTCTGAACAGGTACACTACTTTGCCCTTTTCCCTGAGAGCTAACTGATGCCTCCACTAAGTTGTCTTGGAGGAAGTAATCAACACACCAAGTTCTTTTCCCTGGGGGTGAAGGGAGACGTCAATCCCAGGGCAGTTCTGTAGGTCTGGGGTTCACTGGAAAGGGAAAGACTCTCTTCACTCTTTCTGGCCCAGATGCAAGTTTTTCATTTCATATAGCGATTCTCTGTCAATGGTTTGTTACTCCAAGCAGTTGCTAGGGAGCCAAAGGCCCTTTGGCCCTTTCCCCTTTTTGTAGAAACCTAAATACAAGCCAATTCTGCGATTCCCAGGGAAGAATGAGGTGTGGGGACCTGGTCCAAGAGTGATCCATGAGGAGCCCTACCCAGTGAACCCAGTCTGTTTAACCCAAAGCTCTGGTCTGGGTAACAGACCTGATAACAAGTCTGGCTGAGAGCCAGGGGACTGAATGTTGTCCTACTTTCTGGGGCATGGGTGAACATAATGGGAAGGCAGCACAGAAAAGTGGGAAGAGCACTGAACCTCAAGTGAGAATCCCAGCTCTGCTCCATACTATTTGTGTGACCTAGGGCAAGTAAGCTCTGCTCTCTGGGCCTCTTAACAGTGAAGGGGGTGGACAGGACTAGACAACCTCTAGGACCCCAAATCTTGGCTCTTGAGATATCGAAGGATCCCACCACTGTTCCAAGGGAACAAGGAAGGCTCTATTTAAAATGCGTCCTTTGATGGTCTCCAGGGACATTTCATTCAACAAACATGAAGTGCCTACTGCACAGAAAGTGCTATCTATGCTACAGAGACAAAAACCCAATAGTGTCTACCCTCAAGAAGCCTGCTCTTTACTGAATGAACCAAACCCTGCTCACCCTGTACCACTGGGGTTTTTGCATCTCCTTTGGTTCACGCTGGGTGGTGAGAATCAGACAGGCTCGGAGGGCAGAGACAGCTCCTTCTCGGATGGCCTGTTTGGGGTCCCAGACTGCCACAAAGATAGTATCAAAGAAGGGCTGCACTTGCTGGAAGAAGAAGGTGGGGACACTGATGGCCAGCTCACGAAGGACGAGAACCTGGAGGAGGAAAAGGCAAGATGGCACCTTCAGAGGACTGTAAGACACTTTTATTAGCCACTGGATTAAGACCAAGATCTCTATTAGCTCTGACTAAT
This sequence comes from Pseudochirops corinnae, assembly GCA_028646515.1. Lineage (NCBI taxonomy): Eukaryota > Metazoa > Chordata > Mammalia > Diprotodontia > Pseudocheiridae > Pseudochirops > Pseudochirops corinnae. The sequence continues at coordinate 45,703,656 of CM053588.1, forward strand.
GTGGGGTGTGTTACTCTATACTCCAATATTTCTCCAACATCTCCATTAATTTCCTCTTAAATATCTGTGTGTGTACATGTGTGTGTACATACACACACACACACACATACACACACATATATTTAAATATGCCCCATTCATTTCTAAACCATATTTCTCTCTAGACAGAATCCAGCCATCTATCCGCCCCACCCCAAGCCTGGCTTTGACTGGTTTTTAGAGTACTCACAGCTGCATGTCTCCGGCCCTCGTTGCGATCAGCACCCAGCCATTCGAGGGCCCTTTTCACCTCAAACTCCACATATTCAGCTGTGCAAGTATCTCCTGCCATGGCCAGGCGGCCGATGGCCTTAGACGCCATCTCCATGACAACTGGGTCATTGGAGGGCAGGAGGTTCCGAAGGTAGTTAGCAAACCTGCCTATTCGGGTGGCATAGGCTTCCACTCCTATGAGGCTCGCTACAAGGGAGAAGAAAGAAGGTAAGAGATGAAGCTGGGATACCACACACCAAAAGTAAACTGCCCAGACAAGAATGTAAACCATCTATCCCTTTATTTATAATACAGCAATCTCAGTTATTTTGTAGAACAAATGGCAAGGACAAGCAGATAACTGAAGGCTAATTTTGAATTTTTTTTTTGGAGTGGGGAAGGCAAGGCAATTGGAGTTAAGTGACTTGCCCAAGGTCACACAGCTAGTAAGTGTGTCAAGTGTCTGAGGCTGGATTTGAACTCAGGTCCTCCTGACTCCAGGGTCGGTGTTCTACTCACTGCGCCACCTAGCCGCCCCCTAATTTTGAATTTTAAAAAACAGGTTTCAAGTTTCCCTATTTCAAACCTCGCACCAGAGCCCCTCATGTGGAGCAAAATTACCTAGCTTTGGATACGATTATTTATCTGGTCCACTCTCTGTCAGAGACGCAAATGAGCAGTGGCTAAGACACAAAAGGAACGCTAGCAAAAGGGGCTTGAAGAAATCATTGAAATATGGCTGCATTTTTGTGACTCATGGCCCTGCTCTGAGAGGACCAGTGAGGACTGTTTCCTGATCACTGTGAGCCCAGGGCTGTTGATTGTAAATACACAGAAAGCAAAGGCCAAGATCCTCTGTCTTACCTATGGCCAGGATGCCCCCTTTCCGCTCATTGGCATCTGAGCTGGATACCAGTTCAAATATATGATGATTCAACTGATCATAGAACCGAGTGGACTCCTCCTGACTCATCTGCAAATTGAGGAGAGCTGGGAGTAACATCTTTGTCCCCTGAGGGAAGGCTCCTTCTTCTAGACATCAGTAACTCACACAAACGGCAATTCAAGAAACATTTTTGAAGCCCCTCCTATGTACAAGGCTCTGTGCTAAGTGCTGGGGACCCAAAGACAGAAACACAAGGAACTTATGCTTCTGCAGGGAAGTTGATATAAAAGATATGTAGCAACATAAAAAATTTCAAGAGGGAAAGAGTACTAACACCAGAGGGAATCAGCAAAGGTCTCATGGAAGAGGTGGCTCCTGGACTTTGCTTTGAGGGAAACAGAGATTTTACAAAGTAGAGGTGAGGAGGGAGACCATTTGTGGCATGGGAAAGAAACCACGTTCCCAAAGGCAGAGTCAGAGTGAGAACAGTTTTTAGGCCAGAGTACACAAATGGCATACAACATGAGAGAAGACCGGTGAGCTTGGTGGGAGCCTCACGGAGGCTCTATTGACACGCTGAGGAGTGTCTCTGAGGCAACCAGGAGCCACTAGAGATTTCTGGGCAGAGAAGCGATAGGGTCAGCCCCCTTCTAGGAATACTGACTTGGCAGCTGTGGACGGTAAACTAGAGGAAGGAGACTAGAAGCCAGGAGGCCAATAGGAGCTACAGAAATGGTTCAGGTGAGAAGTGACACGTCACTGATCTCCACTACAGGAGGCTTCAGTGGGATGAAAGGGACAGTCTATAAACAGAGCAACAATTTGGCCAATGACAGGCTCCAGGGAGTGGAAGGAGAAGGCCCAGTCAGGAGCTACTCCAAGGTTTCAAACCTGACTGACTGGATGAATGGGGGGATGTAGGATGAGAGAAAACAGTGCCACAGCCCCAACTCCTAGGTTCAGAGTGTCAGACTCCTGCCTGAACCTGTGTTTCCATATGGAAATCCTGTATCAATAAAGTCACTTTGCAAGAAGACAGGACTGATAATATTCAGCAGGGAAGGCATATATCTGTGAAGGACATATCCAGCAGGACCCCAGAAACAAGCAACAACTTGCATAGTGGCATGGGGAACCTCTTGCCCCACTACCAGGCCCCTTACCTCACCAGACCACTGGGCTTGGGTGACTTGCCACTGCACATCCTCCTCCCCCCCATGCCAACACTGTACTGACCTCTCGGAGCTCCAGAGTGACATAATGTTGCAGCTCCTTGGCGGCCTTGGCCCGTGTCTCCTCACTGCGGCTCTTCAGGCCACTGGCAAATTGCTGTAGGATGGTCACAGTGCCCGACATGGTGGTGCTGGGTCCAGGGTCAGGGGATCCTGGGGAGAGGGATATCACACTCTTAATTAATGACAGATTCATAAGACAGCTGGAGATGAACTCAGAAAGTCCACTAGCTCAAGATCCTCCTCTAATAAGTCAAGAAAAGAAGCCCAGAGTAGTGTAACTAGTTACCTGCCCAAGGTCAGACTGAGCTAGTGAGTGGCAGAGTTGGGCCTCCTGATTCCAGGTCCAACATCACATTTCCACCAGCTGGGCTGTCACTCGGCCCGGCCTCGAGCCAGCCCAAAGCTGCCAGCAGCCATCCCTCCACCCCCCTCAAGGAGCCAAATTCGGTGATGACATCATAACCCTTGTGTCCTCAACACAGACCAGAGCAGACCCTGGGAAGCTCAGGGATTCTAGCAAGATTCATCCCCAAATGGCACTGTGTGAAACTCCCCTGGGGACCTTGAAGAATAAAGGCCCAGAGAACTCTCCTAATTATGTTGAGATTATATCCCAAAGTCAAGGAGTTGCCCAAGTGGCCATCTGACTGTTTCTGAGGTGTGAGGGTTTGACCAGCAGGTACCCCAAGAGGTGTAAGAGATGTCAGACTTCCAAATGACTGAATTTAAGAGTTTGAACACATCTTAGTTTCATACTAAAGTGAGAGAGTCAAGCTCAATATCGCAGCTTTGCAGAGAAAACAAAGGAAGCTGTGACAAATTAAAAACTGCAAACATGAGCTACAAAATTCCATGGGCTCCTATGCCTGGGACTAGGTGACAAGCTACAGTGCTCCTATTCTGAGCACATTCCCAAGAACAAGACCCCTTAGTCTTCCTCTCTCCCAAATGACATGGCATGTCCACCACAGATGACCGACATAAATGGGCTGGAGCGCGCAACATGGTGTGGTGGAAACCAGGAATCCCACCGGAGACACTGACTAGCTGTGTGACGTAGGGCAAGTCACTTAACCTCCTCTCTGTGCCTCAGTTTCCTCACCAGTAAAATGAGAAGGTAAGACTTGATAGACTCTCAGGCCCCATCCAGCTTCATATCTACAGGCCTCTGACCCATTCACAAGACAAGGGGAGTGGGCACAGGGGTGGGTGGCACTGAGGAGGAGGAGTCTGGATGGGAAGGCAGGTGAGTCTGCTCAGGGCTTTGGGAAGTAGCTTGTGTAGATAGAGGTAGAGCTTGAGAAGGGTCTCGGTGCTACCCAAATGCAAATATTATCAAAGTAGACTCTCCAGAGCTGAAAGGCCCTCAGAGATCACCTAGCCTTTACTTAAGCCAGGCCAGCACAGCCTCCCCCATGAAGGCCCCTGATGTGGGAGTAGGTCCCCTCTCATTAGAGGTTATCAATTCAATTTAAACAAGATACCTGTAAAGTGCCTACTGTATGTGAGGCACTGTGCTGGGCACTTGGGAGATGAAGGCAAAAATGAAGGGATATAACATATACCCAGATAAGCAAATATGAGATAATTTTGGGAGGGAAGGGTCACTAACCACTAGGGTGTTTGGGAAAGACACCTGAGCTAGGGAGTGCTAGGGCAGGTGCTGAGGAGGTGGATTCTAAGTATGGCGACAGCCCATAGCAGGGAACGTGAAAGGAAGCAGAATGATGAGTCTGGGGACAAGTTAGGAAGCCAGCCTGGCTGCATATGAGTAACATGAAATAAAATCTGAAAAGGCAGGGGGGAGCTAGGCCTTGCAGAACTGGGGGGGGAGAGAATTAGTCTTCAAACCCAGGCTCGGTGACCATTTGTCTGAAAATGCTTCTTGGATGGGACATGCTGTGGAGGGGATGTCTGGTCAAAAATGGGTTCTGGACTTGGTATCACCTTCCGATTTGAATTCTGAGAAGCACAAATTCCACGTACAACACCCGGGACATTTGGTTACCTAGTCTCTGCTTACATACTCTCAGGTGACATGGAACTCACTACTTTACAGTATATGGTAGAGAAATGAGGAGGGCCTGAACCGAGTCTCAACTCTTTGCCTGTTAAAACAGCTGGGTGGCTGTGAACAAGTCACTTACCTCCTGCAACAACATTTTTTATATCTGTCAAATGCGGACAACCCTATTTGTACTACCTACCCCACAATGGTATTATATCCTGAGGCAATACCCAAACCCTGGTCCACCAGCTTTCTGATCAGTTCTTACCAATACTAAGCCTACAACTCATCTCCTAATAATAGACACGCTGATTCTCTGCTCTGAAGTCACACAAACACATTTAATCTTTCTGCTCTGTGACAAACAGCAACTGATCTACCCCATGTCTGTTTTTCTTTAGGCAAAGTACCCTCAGTTCCCCAGTATAATGGATCAATGGAAGTAGATCCTAGAGAAGGTGGAATCTACTCTTGGTCTGTTTTTAGAGAGTATTCTATAGTAGATGGGTACATTTAGAGTCATTTCTATAAAGTGTTATTAAAGTAGAAGCTATGATGTTTATTTTACAGACTCTTGGGGCTGAAGCTGAGAGATCACCTAATCCAACTTTTACCAGACTACTGACCTCAGTCTTTGAAAATGAGTCATCCGGTCCCCCTGAAAGACCTCCAGGGATAGAAGGCTTCTTAGGACCTGGGCTCAGGAGCAAGTTTTCCCAAACACATAGTAAAAATTCATCCTCCTTTACTTTCTACCCATTTCTGACAGTCAAGAAAGGCTGGGGCTGGATATGAATATCTGGGGCAGGTACAGAAGTGGGGGGCTGTGGGTACAGGATAGATCTGGTTATATGTGACAGACTGTGTAACGGTCTAGAAAAGTTTCCAGAAATCTTCTAGGGGCAGGTGAGGGACTTCATTCAGGAACTTCCTCCCCACCCCCGCCGGGCCCTCAAGGTTGGGATAGGCTCATCATCCCTCGGATAGGAGGGTGGGGCCAGGATTTCCCATTTAAGGTGGGGACTCAGCTCACTTGGCTGCACCACCCTGAACTTCCCCTCCCTTTTCAGCTCCCTTTGGTGTGTAGTCTTCCTACATTAGACTGTAAGCTCCTGGAGGCCAAGGACTGTCTATCCTTTTCTATTTGTATCCTCAGCGTCAGCACAGTGCCTGGCACACTGTAGGTACTTAATAAATGTTTACTTAACTACTGACTATTAAGGTAGTGTTTGAGGAAAAGTTCTGGGTGCAGACAGATCCGGGGGCATTTAAGCGAGTAGGCATCGAGGGAGGTGCAGGATGATACTGGGGATCTCTGGGTTTCTGAGGTGACCGGCACAGGTAAGAGGTGTTTAGGGTGGAGGATTTCTGGGGGTGCCATGTGCAGGCCTTCTGGGGCGCCTGATGAAGTGGGGGAGCTGCTGATGGCATGTAGGGTGGAGAGGACCTCTGAGAGTCTCTGATGAAGGCGGGGGCTCCTGCAGGAATGAGCCGGGGATCGCTGCGGGGGGCAGCTTCTGGGGGGGCTTCGGTGGGGTCAGTGATGAGGTAGAGGAGGGTTCTGGGGGCACCTCCAGGGGTCCCTGAGGAGTCAGAAGCGCTTCTGGAAGAATTAAAGTACCACCTGGGCACTCTGGCAAGCCCCGCCGAGGCTGGGGGCTTCTGGGGAGGCTCTGGCTAGGCTGGGGGCACAGAGTGGGTTGGGGTTTCCAGGAGACCCGGGGGCCGGGAGAGTGTCGCGAGTGGAGGCTGGAGGCCCGGCCGGCCGGGCCCTGGGGGCGACTCCTGGGCCCCCGGGAGTCCGCAGGGCCCAGGGCGCCCCGCGACGCCGCGGCCTCCCTCCAACGCGGGGGTCTGGGTCCCAGCCCCGGCCCGGCCCAGAGAGGCGAGCGGCGGGCTCCAGACTCACCGTGACTTGCGTTACTTGCGGCCTTCCCTTCAGCCGGTGCAGCTGCCGAAGGCACCGCCGCCGCTCCGGAACCCCCCCACCCCCAGCACCGCCCGCCTTCCCTCCCGGCTGCCCTCCAAGCCGGGTGGGGAAGGGCGGGGCACCGGACCGCTAGGACCAACTGGCATATCGGAGAAGGAGATGGGCGGGCATACCGACCAATGGCAGAGACGAAAGAGGGACACTCTGGAACCCAGCCTCCCAAAGAGGCGGGAGTAGTTCAAATGGACAAACTATACATCCAGTGACAGGAGAGCGCCGGGCCGAGAAACACCGGTACAGACCAATCAGCATCAAGTTGATCGCATTTGCCACTTCCGACCCGGCTTCCAGTGCGTGCTGCGTTGAAATGAGCCCCCTCGACATCTGGGCAGCTCTCGCTGGTACCGCCTCCACTGGACTAGCTGGAGAGCCGGGTCAGAGCCCCGCCCTCCACGCGTGTTGGTGCCCAGCGTGGACCCGCACATGAACTTGAGCTGCGGCTACGGATTCTCGGCCGGCCCCCTTTCTAGGCATCCCTCGTGTCGCATTCAGGAGTTTTACATGTAAAATGACCCCTGGGGACCCAAGCGGTTTCTTAACAAACCCCAGCAGGGATCATCAAGGTTCCCGAGGTTAGTCACTCCATCGCAAGGGCTCAGATGTGCCGCTTGCCAGAGCAAACCCAGCTCTGGCGGGTTGCCTTACGCATTCCCCATTCATGCTCCTCCCTCTTGACTCTCTGCCTAGAGTCGAAGCGTGGAATAGTGGAAACTGTGTGGGTATGGGTGTGGTGTGTATGTGTGAGCTTGGACTTGGGTTTGAATCCAGACTGTGATACTTGGTACTTGTTGGACTGAATGGGCATAAAAATACTTGCACCAGGGCTGTGAAATCAGTATAGAAATTAGTTATTACACTGTTCCCAAGTATTACTGAGTTTTCAAAAGGCACAGCCCCGGGCTCACCTCCATGATCAAGCCCAATTAACATTGATGATTTTCCCTTACTTTGGATTCCTTCCTTACACCATCTGCATATCACACTGTCTTTCTTTGGCTTCTGTGATCTTATTAGTGTGGACATTTCCCTTAGCCGTGCAGATCAAAGCCCACCAATGCAACCGTGCCCACTCATTATGCCTCTTGCTTCTCTCCCACTCCCAAGGTCAACTGGGGTGGACAATTTTCTGGATACAACGAAGTTTGTTTTCCTCTTGTTGATTTCTCTGCCCCAGCTCCTTTTCCATTTGTAATGTGCAAATTTATCACAGTGCCTGGCACAGAGTAATTAACAGACTTTCGATCACATCTTCTCAAAGAATATTAAGGTGGAAGGAATTCTGAGATACTCCATCAAGCCTCTTATTTTGAATGAAAGCATACAAAAAAAAATAAAGGGGGAAAAAAGAAACAAGACTGGATAAGGAATGAAATCTATTCATGTGAGTCAGGGTTAGAATTATATCTCATCTTTGGTCACCCAGAAAGGCAGTGTAGTGACTCAGCTGGAGCCAAAGGGTCTCTACTCCTGTCTCTTTTCAGCGTTCATCTTTCTTCCTGGGGTTCCGGGAGGCAATGGAAAGAGGAGTGGATTTGGAGTAGTAGACCTGAAATTCAACTTCCAGCCCTGTGATCCTGGACAAAGTAATTTCCCCTCTCAGAAAGACTGTCTTCATTTAAAAAAAACAAACAAAAACGACATTTATTTAGCACCTGTGCTAGGCTCTGGAGGTGCAAATACTAAGAAGTGACGTCAATGAATGATACACAGAAAAACACTGTGACAGATGCTGGGGTTACCAAGGACACATAAGTTAAGCCTAAGAAGCAGGGTTGGAACCCAGTCCAGTGTTCTTTCTGCTGTACCGGAGCCTTTCCTTTTTGCATCTCCAGTGTTTTGCATACAGTAGCTTAACACAAGTTCATTGACTGGAACTGAATGAACTATCCTAGGGAGGAGGGAGGGTCAGTGTTGAGGGACGGGGCGGGCCTTTCCTTCCTGGGTCGTAAGTGCTCAGAGAGCCGCTTTCCGCACGGACGACTAAGGCCACAGCACAACATGGCGGCCCCTGGGACTGGCTGGAAGATCCGGGGCCGGCGCCGGCCTTGCCTCTGACCGAGAGCCTGGGTGACAGGAAGACCGGACGGCCGGCGTCAGAGGAGGTCAGGCCTCCAGCGCGACGGCTGCCCGCCTCTCGTATTTTCTTTTCCCGGGCGCTCGGAAGGTAGCGACGTTCCAGCCTTCTCTACCTAGCGGCGAGCCCCTCCAAAAGCCCTGCCTGGCTTCCCGGGAGCAGCGGGCTCCCCTCCAGCCCCGCTCTCCCTTCTCTAGATCAGCGCTCCCCACCCCCTCCGTACCCCTGTCCCCCGCTGTCCCCAGCTCCCCCGTACTCCTCTCCCCCGCTGTCCCTGTCCCCTCCGTACCCCTCTTCCCGGGGGGCCCCGCCCCCTCCCGTACTCTCTTTTCCAGCCTCTAGCCCCGCCCACTCCTCGTGCTCTCCGCAGCTTCTCCACGTGCTCCGCCAGCCCCGCCCCCAGCCCACGCTCCCCACCTCCATGGCTGCGGCCCAGAGTCCCGGGGAGAGGATCAACATCCAGGCAGGCGAGGGTCTCCCGGCGGGGGAGAAGGCCGACAACGGCTGCCCGTGCGGGGCAGCGCCGGGGCTGGGCCCGGGCCCAGGCCCAGGCCCGCGGCGGTCCTGGCGCCACAAGTGCGCCTCGTATGTGCTGGCACTGCGGCCGTGGAGCTTCAGCGCCTCGCTGAGCCCAGTGGCGCTGGGCAGCGCGCTGGCCTACCGTTCCCAGGGCGCGCTGCAGCCGGGCCTGCTGCTGGGCAGCGCTGTGGCCGTGATGGCTGTGCACGGCGCTGGAAACCTTGTCAACACCTACTATGACTTCTCCAAGGGCATTGACCACAAGAAGAGCGACGACCGCACGCTCGTGGACCGCATCCTGGAGCCGCAGGACGTCGTGCGCTTCGGAGTCTTCCTCTACACGCTGGGCTGTGTGTGCGCCGCCTGCCTCTACTGCCTGTCGGCACTCAAGCTGGAACACCTGGCGCTCATCTTCTTTGGGGGCCTGTCGGGCTCCTTCCTGTACACTGGAGGTGAGACCTGGCACGTGTTCACCAGGGGGTCTGGGTCTCCTGTACTCCCCAGGGGTCCCAGAGGCCAGGCCGTCCTCTCCAGGAGCTTTGCGGTTGCATTGCCCCTACTGTGCTCCCTAAAAAAACCAGGGGTCTAGTTCCCCAGAGAAAGCTTGGTACCTCTGACCAGTCACTACCCATCCCTAGGTTGGCCTTGGCAGCACTCCGTATGTACAAGGGCACCTTGGACCAGTCATTTTTTTTCCTTGGTCCTGAGGTTCCTTTTGTGTAAAGTGAGGAGCTTGGGTCCAAGCTCCCCTGACTCCTGGCAGAAGTTAGTGATTTGAAGGGGAAGGTGACTCCTTCCAGACACCGGGACCATTTTCTTTTGGGTACTTAACGGCTATTTTCTAATCTTCAAGTCACAGTTTACAAAGTCATAAAACCACCACTTTAGGAATCTGGCTCTGGCACCAGAAGCTGTTCTCCCTTTGGGCATCATTTCTAGGGATTGTTATTTTAAGGAGGGGAGCAGTCTTTGATTTTAAGTTCAGTTCAACAAATATTTCTCAAGTGTCTATTATGTGCCAGGCTCTGGGGATAGAAAGTCAAAAATGAGAGGTTCCTCTCTAGAAATTTTCTGTCTAAGGCTTCTGCAAATGCCAGGAAGCCAGGAGGGGTGGAGGAGGAAGAAACTGGAGAGTCTCCATATAAGAGTGATCAAGATGGCTCTCCTCCAACAAGAGTAAGGCAGATGGGGCAGCTAGGTGGCGCAGTGAATAGAGCACTGGCCCTGGAATCAGGAGGTCTTGAGTTCAAATGTGGCCTCAGACATGTAACATTAGCTGTGTGACCTTGGGCAAGTCACTTAACCCCAATTGCCCTGCCTTCTGCCCTCCAAAAAGCAAAAAAAAGAGTAAGGCAGATAAATGGCCAGAATTTTGAGGGACTTGCCATAGCCAGGGTTTGGTATGTGCCTTTAGGAATTTTTTGAAGTTGGGGTATGGCTGGTGAACATGCTTCATGTGGCTTCTTGGAGCCACAGGTTAGAGTTGGGTGAATGAGGTGGACACCCAAGGTAGGTGAGCAGCCTTCACATCAAAGCTGCTAGTCCTCCTGAACACCCCATACACCGGCTAAACCAGGCTGAAGGTAGCTGACAGGCCTCAAACCCATTGGTGAGTTAGAGGGGGTGTCAGCCCCAAGAGTGTGAAGACTTCCCCCTGCGGAATGGGCTGATGAGAACATTTTGTTCCAGTGGCCGTGAAGGTGGCTAAAGGGGGCTCTGAGGAGCGCTAGCGCTTGGCTGGATGTGGAAGATGCCAAGGTCGGAAGTGCAAGGTCCACTGCATCCTGGGCTATGGTCAGTCATCATGGCTCTTGTCTGGCCACTGGACTTTGATGACTCTGAAAGAGAAAGTGAGGCTGACGACTTGGAGCAACTCTGCCTCACCTAAGTCCAGTTTATGCTCAAGGAGACACATCCCCTGTGATGTCCTTGGTCCTCTTGGAAAACGAAGGACAAACAGCATCCTTGGGAATCCTGCCAAGCCTGTGGGCTGAGCTCCATTTCCTGAATATAGCTTTTGTCATGATACTGTGTCACATTTAAGGAAAATTGTATTGACTTGTTGCTGACTTTAAAAAAATATAGCAAGACCAGAGGTTGAGCTTAAGAGCATACAAGAATGAGAAAAAGAAAGGGGCTGGTTTTGTTCTTATGTAGTACTAGAAAGACAAAAGGCAAAGATGCATGTGAATGCGTAGGCTTTTCTCTGCTTCTCCAGGCTCCCCTCAGCATGCACACTGAGGCTGATTGTTGTATCTCTGCCTGTGAGCAGAGCAGAGTGGCTTAATGCTCCTGTTTCTTGAGACTGGTCCTCCTGGTTGGCCTCAGAGGTAGAAATAACATAAATGACTCCCAATGGCAAGGTCACAGATATCTTGGGTCATGAAGTTATGGAGGAGAATGCAGGGGCTGCTCTTGAAAGCTGGCTGATGTAGGGTTGGGGAGTGATTACCTCCCCTACTCTATTGCCTGTCCTCAGGCAATCTACAAGAGAGAGAATGCCCATACAGGGAAGAGCCACACCTGAAAACTCTGACTGAATGTGTCTTCTATGTGTGAGTGACTGCAGCATCCCTTCTCCAGGGCAGCAGCCTGGTGCCTCAGCTGGTTCTGCACCTTATTGCTTGTTTCAAGAGGGCCCAGGGACTCTTGGCCAGTCATTTGGGGGCTTAGGAACAAGCTGTGCTGAAGGCTGTGAGCAGACCCAGAGCTGACAACTCCCTCTTGCTCCTGGTGTAGACAGAAGTGAGGGCGGCCGAGCAAGGATGCACACGCTGGGGCCATTCCTGCCGAGCTGTGCACGCAGTGGGTGCTTAGAGAGGGAGAGCTTCCTGTGGGAAGGAGCAAATCTCAGGGAAACAAAAGGAGGATTTGGGCCTTGCCCCCAGGGCCTCGTGTTTGGCACTTGTTTTGTAAGCTCTGGTGTTTTCTTCGTGTCATGTTAGGATCACGGTCTCAGAATCAGTGTATTTAGGGCTGGAAGGGACCTTTGGGTTATCTATTCCAACCTGCTCATTTTACAGTGATGATGATGATGAGGGATGCTGGCTGACATTTCTGTAGAGCTAATTATGTGCCAGGCATTGTGCTAAGGGCATTACAGATGTCCTGTTTGATCCTCACCACAGCCCGGGGGCACATACTGTTACTATCTCCATTTTATTGTTGAGGAAATTGAAGCAGACAGAGATAAAGCTGTTTCCCCCTGGGTCACACAGCTAGCAAGGGTCTGAGGCTGGATTTGCCTCCAAGCCTGGCGCTCTGTCCTTGGTGCAGCCCCTAGTTGCCCCAGGTGAGGCAGCTGAAGGTTGGAGAGGCTAGTACCCACTGTGTCAGCGTTTTGCCCTCCTGCAGATTGTAAGACCCTTGAAATCAGGAAACAGTTTATTTCAACTTCGTAGGAGGGTCACTGGTATACCTACAGGAGGTGTGCTTGGAAACAGTTCATTAGTAATTTTTCTACCCTTTTGCTGTATCTGAGAACAAATCAGTTTTTGCCCTCAACATTGTTTGAGGAGAGAGCTGATTGATGGGCTTGCTGTCCTGTTTCAGGTCCCTTTTTCTTTTGCCCTTTCCTTACAAAAGGCAGTAAGAATGAAGTGAACTATTTTGGTTAAAAAAAAAAAAAGTCTTCTTAATTAGCAGTCTTTGTTTTCTTTGTGTTTTCTGACTGTAGGAATCGGATTCAAATATGTGGCCTTGGGTGACCTGGTCATCCTCATCACCTTTGGTCCACTGGCCGTTATGTTCGCCTATGCTGTGCAGGTGGGCTCCCTGGCCATCTTCCCATTGGTCTATGCCATCCCCTTGGCTCTCAGCACTGAGGCCATTCTCCATTCCAACAACACCAGGGACATGGAGTCCGACAGAGAGGCCGGCATCGTCACCCTTGCCATTCTCATCGGCCCCACCTTCTCCTACATACTCTACAACACCCTGCTCTTCCTGCCCTACCTCATCTTCAGCATCTTGGCCACGAGATACACCATCAGCATGGCACTGCCCCTGCTCACCATTCCCATGGCCTTTTCACTTGAGAGACAGTTCAGGAGTCAGACCTTCAACAAACTTCCCCAGAGGACTGCCAAGCTCAACCTCCTTCTGGGGCTCTTCTACGTCTTTGGCATCATCCTGGCACCAGCAGGCTCTCTGCCCAAACTCTGAAAGGGTCAGAGGGTACTGTCTGCCCCTTTCGATGGAATGTGACTGCTTGACTCAATGTTGAAATCAGACTGTCTGAGGACAGACCTTTCACCCTTTGGGGGTAATAGAATCTTCATATGCTAGCCATGTTTTCTCACAGTCCTTAGAAGGAATTTTGTTTGAATGATGGGAATTGGAGGGATCCAGGTGATGTTCACAGCTTCCACTAGAGGGTAGTGTTGGGTCACTCTGAAATGGAGCTGTCCCTTCCACTTGTGAGTGGTCAGAGGGCTGTCTGTGTGGCTTAGCCTCTCACCTCATCATCCCCCTTCAATTAGGACCATAATTACTGGGTACTTAGTAGAATCCTTATGTAAGCTGTATTTTCATACCGATCTTGGTCTTAATATGATGATGATTAGTAAGTATCAGGCTCAATTAATATGGGCAGTGCCTGTCTCTTATTCCTAGAACTCTGGTCCAACAAAGTGCTGAGAAAGTCCCTCATTAACAGCTCAGTGTGGCTTAGAAGTGTTTGCCCTCCATGCATTCACTCTCTTGTCATTTGCCATAATTGACTAAAAATATCAGGTCACCTTTGAGCAGAGGATCTAACTGGGAACAAGGAGAAAAAACAGGCTACAGAAGGGCACTCTGGTGGTTTGTGTGGAGAAGGGAAGAGTGGCTCTGGCTCTTTTTTTTGCAGGAGTCTAAAAAGACAGGATCAAGAGATTCAGTTGCCATTGGTTTGAAAACTGGGAGCAATGGTAGCTTGGTAGGCTGTTTGAGGGGATTTAAGATACTGCTTTCCATTCACCAATGCTCAGTTCCACCCCTGTAACATTTCTTTTGAATATTCTTGTCAAATTTTCACATGGTAAAAACAAAGTTAGCTTTCAGTATCTAAATTTCCTGGTAAGAGCTTAAGAACTGTTATAGAGATGCTATTTTGCTCACTGCCCCAGGGTCAGCAGACTAGATGCATAAATCCTTATTTTTCCCAAGTCAGGCAAGTGGACTTTTTGTGACCCAGAGTAGACCAGGTACAGCTCATTTAGTTTGTCTCGGAAGTGGATACAGTTTTGATACATCTTCACTATAGGATGTTCGAGATGAAGCTTGGGGAGGACCCTTCTAAGGGCATGTTAAAAATGAGACAGGTTTTGTGCTTGGCTGGGGCTGTTGAGGACAGATGGTGGTTGTGAGGTTGCCTTTTGCTCACTGGCATTATGAAGGCCCAGGACTGAGGTCCCACAGGATGCTAGACTCATACACGTTCTCTACTAGGGCATAATGGCATCTAATGAACCCAGAACATTTGTATTCCCCATCCTGACCGCAGCTTTGAGGCTTTTGTGCCCCGGGGGAGGTAGTGGTATAAACCCCAGCTGGTGGGCCAGGTCCACTACACAGATAACAAAACTTGACTGTTGGGCCATAGTTGGTCACATTGTAAGGAGAAAGAGTGTGGAGACCAGGAAGATTTTTCTTAAAGGTGCTTTAGTAAAGGCTTATGGTCCCAGGGCAGAAACCAGCATTAAAGAGAAAGGGTGATATCCTCCTGCGCTCTCTTCCCCAGACATTTTAAGAAATGCCCAGGTTGTGGCGTTGCAGGTGCATTCTGTGTCCTGTGCACTGGCCCCTTGCAGAGCCCCCTTGAGGGAATGGAGTCTTCAGTTGATCCCTATGTTAGCCACCACTGCTTGTTGTCCACTCCCCCCTCTCCCCCGCCCCTGCCCCATCTGTCTCACCCTGTGCATTAGAGTTTAGTGCTGATTTTAATACATTTTTGATACATTCACACTCTGATGAGGCCAAATTTGGTATTGAATTTTATACATAGCTCACCATGTATTTATATGGCTGTCCTTGATTCAGTGAAATTTTCTTAGTCTTGTTGATTAAAAAAAAAAAAAGAATTCACTCATCACTGGTGTCTAGCTTCTCTTTCCCTTCTACCAGCCAACCCCCTTTCTATTGGGTGTCTTAGGGTCCTTGGAACATGTGATAGATTGATGTTAGCCCAAAATCATGTTTAATTCAATGTGCTTAACAAAATTTGTTTTTTAGGTTAGCTAAGCCATGCCTATGTAGAGAATATACTCCAGTTCCGCCCTGTAGAAGGCTCTTCTGGGTCATATGTAGAATTATAAAGTCCAAAAATTCAGAGCTAGAAGGGACCTCACCCATAGCAATACACTAATTACATTATCCTGACGTCTGTGTAACACTGGTGTATGAGACAATCTAAGCATGCCTTCAGAATTCTTGATTTCTAGTGCTGGGCTTGGAGATGCAAAGACCTGGCTTTCTATTGTGTGACTGGTTGAGTCAGGTTAGGGGAGGCAGGGACCTGATCCATTCCAACCCAGCCCCACCAGCTCTGATGAAGCACTTCTGGGGGACAATGCTATTAGCACTGGAAACTCAGACACAATCCGGTTTTCAGGGAGCTGACATATATCACCATGACCCATCTTTCACACATTCCCCATCAGTCTCAGGATACAGCTGACCTTCTCTGACAGAGAATGGAACATCTCCCTGCAAAGAGCCCAGCTCTCCTATAGTAATAGCATTTCTAGGCAAAGTGCTTTACAAATACTTCGTTTTTCCCTCACAGTACCCCCCTCCCCCCAAAAAGATATGTTGTTATGATGGTGTTTTCCCCATTTTACTGATAGGAAAATGGAAGCAGGGGTTAAATGACTTGCCCGGGGTCACGTAGATAGTGTTTGAGGCTGGATTTGAACCCAGGACTCCCTCATTCCAGGTCCAGCATTTTATCTACATTGCTACCCAGACAGGTCAGCCTCAGTGTGGCAGTGAAAGTGTTGGGAGTGCAAGGCTCACACCAGGGACCCTGGCCCCAAAGCACCCTCACCTGTTTCAGGGTGTGTGTGTGTGCGCGCGCGCACATGTGTGTCTGTTCATGTGTCTGTGTGTATCTGTATGTGTGTGTCTGTGTGTTTTCTCTTTCTTAAGAAAGTTTCTTTACAATAGCACCTTTCAGCTTGAGAGAGCACTTAGTAATGTATTGCTGTGGTGGGTTGCAAACGATTGCTAATTCCGGTTGTTTATCAAGCTCTTTTAGCTTAATGCTTAGAAAAACATCTTACTGAGTTACCAAGTCAAGCTTGAGGAAGCTTCTTCAACTTGGCCTCCACTGGGGGCAGCTGAAGGAAAAGAAGCTGATAAGGTGAGCTCTGGGCTCTCCCTACCAAAGCTGACCCAATTCCAACTACTCTGGAATAGGACCATGGTGGTTGAAAGAGAGCCATTCCTAGGAAGTCTAAGGCTTCATTTTAAACTCCACAGTGAGCTCAGCAAAGCATCCCAGGGCCATCCCTCAACTGTGTCCGAAGGGAATAAGGCTGTTCACTTGGAATGGACCCCCTTACTTGGGTGGGGTTCTCTCTCTTCCCCTCCCCTCCCTTCCCTGTCTCTCTTTTTTCTTTTTCTCTGTCTCTCTCTGTCTTTCCTCCCTCCCTCTTTCCTCTTTCTCTCTTTCCTCTTTCTCCCCTATCTTCTCTCTTCGCTCTCCCTCTTCTCCTTCCCCCTCTCCTTTTCATACTTACATCCCTCCTCTTTGTGTCATGTTTGTCATAGGATCAGGGGATCACAGATCTGAGCCAGGATCCATCTCAGAGGCTATTTTACCCTTTCTTTTTGGTTGAGGATATGAGGCCAGGGAAGTAAGTGACTGGTCTGAAGTCACACTGTCAGTGTGTTGGAATCTAGGCCACCCCTCTGTCTCATTACCCAGTTCTACCCCTTTCCTTGCACACAGTAGTGTGGCACAGGAGAGGGGCTGGGGCAGTGATCTCACTGGTATAGGGAACCCCTTGGTAAAAACACTCTCCCCAGTGCAGGTCAGCTCCCTCTCAGTACCTTCTCTCAGACAGCTGAGAACATGGAGGTTAAGTGACTTATTCAGGGTCACTCAGACAGTAGGTATCAGAGGCACATAGGTAGTATTTAATAAATGTTTGTTAAATTAAATGGTAGACATTAATCTCTCTGCCAGTTGTAATGAGCTCAGTTGCTTTTGATAGTTTGTGTGAGAGGGTGTTGGGGACCCACACACACAATTGATACTGTCCTTCAAAGTCCTTGAAATGAGAATGGTTGACAGCTGTGCTCTGCAGTGTGGGAGAAAGTCACACTGCTAATGGGTTGTCACCCTTTGGTTATGGGTTGGGACTCTGTATGTATGGATGGAAAACCAGTGCCCCAGGCTATAATGTGGCACTCACAGACTTAGCCTGATGCCCGTTGTTGCCAAGCCAACAGTCAGTCAACATTTATTAAGTACCTGTGATGTGCTAGGCAATGGGCTAAGCACCGGGGCAGTCCCTGCACTCGAGGAGCTCACATCTGAGCGAATATGTGCCAACAATTTATATAGAGAGCCAATTGGAAATAATCCACAGGGGGTAAGGAAGGCACCAGCATTAAAGGAGATCAGAAAAGGCTTCTTATAAAAGGTGGGATTTTAACTGGAACTTGAGGGAGGCCCCAAGGCAGATCAGAGGAGCAAGAGCCTTCCAGGCCTGGGGGACAGCCAGCCGTCAGTACCTGGAGCCCAGAGATGGAGGGTCTGGTTTTAGGAACCCCCAGGAGGCCACTGTCCCTGGGTCACTGAGTAGGGGCGTAAATAAAGTATGAGAAGACTGGAAAAGCTGAGGGTGGGGGCAGCATCTAAAGGGCTTTGGTTATGGAGGTAATGGGAAGTCCCTGGAGTTTATTGAGTAAGGGGTGGCATGGCTGTCTGTGCTTTAGGAAGCTCACTTTGGCAGTTGAGTGGAGGAGACACCAACCATCTGGTTATTGTGATAGTCCAGGTGTGAGGGAATGAGGACCTGCATTGGGCTGGGGGCAATAGTGCCAGAGGAGAGAAAGGGGCAGATACAAGAGATGTAGAGATGTCAAATGGAGAGGCCATCTTTGGCAATGGATTGGATATGGGGGGAGGGGAAGAGGGAGGGAGGAATTGGGGATTCTTCTGGGGTGCCAAACAGTGGTGTCAATTAGAGAGTCAGGAGCACCCCAGGGAGTACCAGATGCCAGGCCAGAGTCCTCCAGGTGGGTCCTCCCCAGTGATGGCAATTGGGAGAAGCTGGAAGCAAAAGCCTATAATTTAATTTTAAGCACAGCAATTCTAGCTTGTGCATCCTGGAGCTGACCTTGCTCATGCCCCAGATTCCAAGCCTCTGGGACTCCAAGAACAGGGATGGGATGATCTGCTATGGTCCCAGGCTAGCCCCTCTCCCTCCACCCCCCCCCCTCAATCTCAGAAAATGCCTGGGAGAGGAGCTGGTTCTGGCTTCCCTCAGTGATGGAACTTGGGGTGGCAGGGCCAGCCCAGAGCAGAGGCAGAGAGGGCAACCACACACAGGAGTGATTCCACAGCAGCCGGCCATCTGATTCCTATGACCAGGCCCTCCCCCACTCCTAGAGTCCCTAATGTGTTAAACTGAGAAAAGAGAGGGAAGAGGGGAGGGGGAAAGAGGGAAGATGGAAACAGGAATGGGGGAAGGGGAGGGGGCCAAGGAACCTGGGAATGGATGGTGGGTCTTTGAAGCAGGAAGACATAGGTTTGAATCCTACCGTTATGACTGAGCAACCAACTCAGCTTAACATTTAACATTTTCTCAAGGGTTATTTCATTTGGTCATCACAACAGTATTTGATATTTTCATAGCGTTTTTTTTTTTGGAAGGGGAAGGTAGGGCAATTGGGGTTAAGTGACTTGCCCAAGGTCACACGCCTAGTAAGTGTTAAGTGTCTGAGGTCGGATTTGAACTCAGGTCCTCCTGACTCTGGGGCCGGTGCTCTATTCACTGCCCCCCCAGCCGCCCCCTCATAGTGCTTTTAAGGTTTGCCGAGTGCTCTGTGGACCTTGTCTCATTTGATCCAGATATTGTTGCTTCCAGATATTATCATCTCCATTTTACAGATTAGGAGACTGAGGCTGAGAAAGCCTAAATGATTCACTGGTCATACAGCCAGTAAGCATCTAGATCTTCTTGACCCCAGAGCCAAAGCTCTCTAGGCACTTAGATGTTATAGGCTGTACCTGGAGTTGGGAGGATCTGCTTACTAGCCGTATGACCTAGGGCAAGTCACTTGATCTCTCTTTGCCACAGTTTCCTCCTCTGTCAAACGGGGATGAAAATGCCACCTGCCTTCCAGTGTTGTTGTGAAGATCAAATGAGATAATTGTGACATGCTTAGCACAGTGCCGGGCACATAGTAAGGGCTAGCTATACAAATATTAATTGTAATAATTATTTTTGTTATCCTCTATGCCTAATTGTCTCTCAACCCCTTGAAGCAGGTATCACTATCACAGCTGAAGAAACAGGCTCAAAGGGATAAGGTCAAGGTTAATAAGGGGGAGGACAAGGACCAAAAGCCAGATCAGGTCTTCTGCCCCCATGGTGCAGTGTTAGTGGACCACTCCTCATTGCCTCTCTAAATAGACAGAGGTGACTATATGCCGCATGCCACAGGGGCTGAAGGTGAAGTTAAGGATCCTGAGGGGGAGGCAGGGAGACTGAGTGGAGACAGAATCCCTGGGGCACATTTTCAGGGCAGTCACCAGAAAGCAATCCAGAGCCTGCTGGCCAGTGTGCCCCCACCAAATAGAGCAGTTGCCTTGGAAACAAGCATTGGTGGCCAGCTGTCCCCAACTGCCTCCCCGTGATCTCTGCTGGAGGAAGAGGATCAACCAAGTTTTCCTTGATCGTCCTCTGTTGGCCACATGGGCATGCCAGTGGAACACAGAGAGAGGCCTGCCGAGGGGTATTCCAAGTGCTGCCAAGGTCAAAGCTGTCTGAGAAATTAAAAATCCATGATGCTCCCTAGCTGGGAAGCAAACAGGAGGGTTTGGCAGGGCTTTTAATCATCAGCAGCTGCCAATACCTAATCAAGACAAATGGCCTCAGGGAGATGAGGCATTTCTGCCGCTTAGGCTGAGCTGAATTCCTTCCGGGCTTGAGAGAATGTCCAGACTCTGACCTGGAGCTGGAGGAGCACACCTCCTCTGGGAAGATGAATTGTAAATTAATTTGTATGGGCATTGTATTTGTATGTGAAGTTTCCACCGAAGGAGAAAGGAAGTTCTTTGAAGGCAAAGGACAACGTCATAGGTTCTTAGATTCAGAATTGGAGGGGACCCCAGAGGCCATCTAATCCCACACCCTTATTTCACAGAAATAGGTACAGGATGGTTAGATGGTTAGGTGATGTGTCCAAGGTCACACAGGTAATAAGCATCAGAGCAGGTTTCAAATCCAGGATCCCTGACAATAACCGTGCCTAGCACAAAATAGATACTTAATAAATGCTTATTGAATTAAACTGATGATGCTAAGGGTGGCAGCTGTGCCCTAACTAGTCCATTCCTCTCTTTTCCCTTTTCCAGAGGCTTTTCACTTCATGACTAAGTCATTAAACCCTCTCTCTTGTTGGCCTCCTGGCCTCCTGTATTCCCACTCCGAGGAGCCAAAGCCATTTTCCAAGCTGGCTGTTTTGTCCCTCATTCCTCTCTGACCAGCTTTTCTGTGGCTTCCCATCACCTCCTCTGCCTCAGAGGCTGGAAAACCCAGCAAAGCATGAAAAAGAACCCCCTCTCCCACCTCAGCCCTAATTTGATGACTGGCATCCTTTGCACTAAAATAACCCTCGAAGGCAGGGCTGGAAAATCTCCAGTCCAGTCCAACGGAGCATGTGCTTTTGGGGCCAAGGGACTTGGTGTTATTGCCAGGGGCAAGAGGCCGGTCTTCACATCTCACTCTCCCTTGACGTATTAGCGACCCAGTGAGGTCCTCAGACACGTGAACCCACCGGCTGGCCTCTGGAGAGGTCAAGGCTGCTCACAGAATAATTTGAGGAACCAGATCCCAAGACATTTTGCTATGTTGTCCAAATACCATCTCAGAGCTTTCTCTTGGTCCTGATCCCAGACTAGAGTGAACAGGTCTCAACTCGGCAAACATTTATTTATTTTTGTTGTTGTTCAGTCATGTCCAGCTCTACATGACCCCATTTTCTGGGCAGACACACTGGAGGGGTTTGCCATTTCCTTCTGCAGCTCATTTGGCAGATGGGGAAACTGAGGCAAATAGGGTAAAGTGATTTGCCCAGGATCACACAGCTAGTAAGTGTCTGACTCCAGGGCCAATGGCTATCTGCTGTACCAGTAACAAAAACAGAAAAGGCTGGATAAGGGGTAGGTTTGGGGGGGATAAACGAGTTCCATTTGAGACATGTTGAATCAGAAATTTGATAACCCTGGGGTTATGATCCATCGGTCAATAAATCAGTGAGCATGGCACAAGAATTTACCATGGGTAAGGCACTGTGCTAAGTACTGAGTGATGGGTGAGGGGACCTGGAGCCTGAATTTTCCCATACATTTCAGTAGCCCAGATGCCAAGCCTTGCTATTGAAATGTATGGGAAAATTCAGCATCCAGGTCCCATCACCCCGTCATTGGGAATTTAAGAAAGGCTAAAATAATCCCTGCCATCAAGGAATTAAAGTTCTCCTTGGGGAGGGACAACATGTAAATAATTAGGTTCAGGGGCAGCTAGGTGGCCCAGTGGATAGAGTACCAGCCCTGGGGTCAGGAGGACTTGAGTTCAATTCCAGCCTCAGACACTTACTAGCTATATGGCCCTGGGCAAATTACTCCCATTGCCTAAAATAATAATAATATTGATACCAGGTAAAGTAAATGACCTTAGAGATGAAGACACTGGCAGCTGGAGGGCCAGGGAAAGGCCTGCAGAAGGTGGCATCTCAGCTGTCTTGAAGGAAGCTAGGGATTCCTAGAAGCAGTGGTGAGGAAGGGAGAGCATGCCGGGAGCTGGTGAGAAGCCAGACAAGACGGAAGAAGAGATGATGTGTATTGTTTGAGGAATGGCAAGTAGGGGCAAGTAGGGACAGCAGGGCTGGGCTATGGAGCATATGGAGGGGAAGAAAGCGTAAGAAGACCAGACAAAGAGCTTTAAATGGCAAACAAATGGCTTCATTGTTGGCCCTGGAGGTAATAAGGAAGCCAGTGGGATTTTTTGATCATCACAGTGACTTGCTTTAGGAAAATCACTATGACAGCCCATCATTTTCTTCCCTGTGGCCTTTCTCTCTGAGAGTGCCTGCGATCTGCCTCAGTTTCCTCAGGTGTACCGTGAGGAGAAGGAGCCACACACATTCTCCCCAGTGGGAGGGTGACAGTGAGGTTTTAATAGCTAGACATCTGGAAAGCCTCCTGCGTTGCTGGCTTGAAAGTGTCGCCAGCATTAAAAAAAAAGCCTTGACATTGTTATTATTCTGGGATTCAATAGAAACTGAAAATTAATGGAACCCAAAGCAATGAGCAACACATTGTAAAACAATCTCAATTACCAGATAACCAATCTATGTGCAATTCCAGGGAGGATAGAGGAGAGACCGAGAGGGCTGTTAGAAAATGATGGCCCAGATAGAACCCCTCCAGGCCAGACGAGGAGATGGAGCTGTTCGTTATCCTGCCTTTTCAGAACTGGGGCTGGGCAGGAGTGCAGATGGCCCCCCTCAGAAGAGCCATCAGTTTTCTGGAAGTCTGGGTGAAGACAAGACAACAGAATGAGTCCAGTGGGGAGGAGGAAGGTAGCTCTCTATAATCTGGTCCTGGGGCCCTTGGGGCAGGGAGCACTGCACTGACTGTGCTGGGGATGTCAGAGAAGTCCTACAAGAGGGGCATTGTGGAAGGAGGACGGATTTGGAGACAGAGAGTCTGTATCTGAACCTCAGCTCTGCTTTTTTCATTTGTTTATTGTAATTTTTATTTATTTATTTTGCTTTTTGGAGGGGGGAAAGTAGGGCAATTGGAATTAAGTGACTTGCCCAAGGTCACAGGGCCAGTAAGTGTTAAGTGCCTGAGGTCGGATTTGAACTCAGGTCCTCCTGACTCTAGGGTGGGTGCTCTATTCACTGCACCACCTAGCTGCCCCAGCTCTGCTGTTTTTAACTGTCTGACCTTGGGCAAATCACTGTTCTGCAGGCTTCAGTTACTCCCTCTGGAAATGTTTGTTGCTGAGTCATTTCAGTTGTGCCCGACTTTGCATGACCCCTTCTGGGGTTTTCTTGGCAGAGACACTGGAGTGGTTTGCCATTTCCTTCTCCAGCTCATTTGACAGTTGAGGAAACTGAGGCAGACAGTGCCAAGTGACTTGCCCAGGGTCACACAGCTAGTAAGTGTGTGAGGCTGGATTTGAACTCAAGTCTTCCTGACTCCAGGCCAGTGCTCTATCCACTGCTCTTGTAGCTGCCTCTGTAAATGAGAGAGTTAAAACAGATGACCTGTAAGGTTCCTTCCACTTCTAAATCCTAAATCATCTTTCTGTAATGGGGAACTGGCCTATCAGAGCCAAGAATTGGTGCTTGCATTTCATTTTTGTATACAGTTTTTTGGCATGGAGTAGACACAATAAGTATTATGGAGAAGAAGAAAGGAAGGAGAGAAGGTGGAAAGGGAAAGTAGGAGGGAAGGAAGAAAGAAGGAAGGGACTGATGGAAGGAAGAAAGAAGGAAGGGACTGATGGAAGGAAGAAAAGAAGGAAGGGACTGATGGAAGGAAGAAAAGAAAGAAGGGACTGATGGAAGGAAGAAAAGAAGGAAGGGACTGATGGAAGGAAGAAAAGAAGG
>CM053588.1:45727957-45765888 GCA_028646515.1 Pseudochirops corinnae
AAGGAAGGAAGGAAGGAAAGAAGGAAGGAAGAAGAAAGGAAAACAGGAAGGAAGGAAGGAAGGAGGGAGGGAGGGAAGGAAGGAAGGAAGGAGGGAAGGAAGGAAGGAAGGAGGGAGGGAAGAAGGGAAGGAAGGAAGGAGGAAAGAGGGGAAGGAAGGAAGGAAGGAGGGAAGGCAGGAAGGAAGGAAGGCAGGTGGGAAGGTGGGAAGGAGGGAAAGAAGGAAGGAAAGAAGGAGGGAAGGAAGGAAGGAAGGAAAGAAGGAAGGAAGGAAGGAGGGAAGGAAGGAGGGAAGAAAGAAAGGAAGGCAGATGGGAAGGCAGGAAGGAGGGAAGGAAGGAGGGAAGGAAAGAAGAAAGGAAGGAAGGAAAGAAGGAAGGAAGGAAAGAAGAAAAGAAGGAAGGAAAGAAGGAAGGAAGGAAAGAAGGAAGGAAGGAAAGAAGAAAGGAAGGAAGGAGGGAGGGAAGGAGGGAAGGAAGGAAGGAGGAAAGGAGGGAAGGAAGGAGGGAAAGTGGGAAGGAAGGAGGGAAGGAAAGAGGGAAGGAAGGAAGAAAGGAAGGAAAGAAGAAGGGAAGGAAGGAGGGAGGTAGGGAAGGAAGGAAGGCAGGTGGGAAGGTGGGAAGGTGGGAAGGAGGGAAGGAAGGAAGAAAGGAAGGAAAGAAGGAAGGAAGAAAGGAAGGAAGGAGGGAAGGAGGGAAGGAAGGAAGGAGGGAAGGAGGGAGAGGAAGAGACCAGTTCTCTCTCATCTTCCTTTCTTATTCTTTGTTAAGTGAATTGCCCAAGGTCACATAGCTAATAAGTGTTTGAGGAAAGATTCAAACTCTGATCTTTTCTGACTCCAAGGTCAGGTCAGTGCTGGGTCCTAGCTGGCTAGGTAGCTCATGAATAGTTGTTTAATTGAATTGCTCCCAGGCATGACCAGCCCTCAGCACCTTCACACTCCCAGACAGAAGCAGGCCTTAGTCTCACTGTCCTACAAACTCTCTTCCCAGTGCATTGTGATGTTCCGCCATCCTCAGCCAAATCTTGCAGCTGTCTAGCTCAAAGTCTTTTCTATAGTAACTCCTTTACCTCCCCTTCTCAGGGCAGAAAGAAGTGCTGCCCAGTGACATGAGGGCAGCATGCCTTCCCCTTGTTTTCACCCAAGAGAAGAGAGGAAAAGGCCCAGGCTGGGAGGTAACAGAGAAGAAAGGAGAAGAATCCCCGAGGAAGCAGGGAAGGCCTGGTCACAGGACTCCCCCAGAAACCAGCTCCTGGGACCCATGAAGAAGATAAGAAAGGAGAAAGCAGGGAGGATGGGCTAATTCTGGAAACTGCAGAAGATGGCTCCCTGGGTGAAAATAAATGCAAACAAGCGAGGAGACAATGATTGTAAGATAATCTGTGAGAGAAATGATGGTGTGCCTGCACCTTCTCCAGCGGCAGGGCCACATCTGGTCAGTCTGAGGGTGATTGAAGCCTCTCTAAGTTATACCTTGCCACTTGTCTTATGCGGAAAATAGGTCACTGTCCTTGGTTCCCTCCCTCATCATCCTTGAGAAGTCTGGTCCTTCTTTCTCTGGCTTCCCTCCCTAGGCTGATCCTCTTGTATTTCACCCTCATAATCAGCATTTTGAGGATCCTGACTCCCCTGCTCCTTGGTCTCTTGGCAATAGCAAGAAAGGCCAGGGATGCTGCCCTGGGTCCCCTTTAGAAATGTCACTAGAGAGAGGTCACTGGATGCCCCACTCTGACAGGCTAGGGATAGCACTGCCAGTGAACCCTTCCACTTTGTGCCATGACCCCATCCCAGCCCCACACAAAGCAGGAGTGCTAATATCATGTGCACACAGCACACAGGGTCTGCCTTGCCAAGTTCTCAACTGGTGGTCTCTCTCAGGGACATTTCCTCTCCTAAACTGAGACTTCCCTGGGCAGAGAAAACCAATTTCCAATTGGTTGGATGACTCCTAAGTGCACATATGAGGGGAGCTCTTTCATGCATGGGAGAAAGGAAGTAGGCTAGAGAGGAGAACCTCCCAGGAGGTCCCAGGCCCCCTGAAGATGAACAAGCTAACGAATGGGGGAAGCAGCCAGCCACAGGGCATATTCCTCACCACTAACCTCTTGGTGCTTAATATTTGGGGCTTATCTTCCCTCCATACACTGGAACTTTGGAAAAGTCACTTAATGAGGCAGCTTAGAATTAATCTCAAATGACTTCCATAAAGATTGTTGTTATTATCTGGTAATAATTCTAGCTGGGAACCTACTGCAAGGACTTCCTGAATATGAATGAATTGGATGAAGTTCAGTCTTCCAGCTCATGGTCTTGTCTCCATCTCTGTCTCGGAAGTATCCCCCTCCCCTGATGCCTCCCCAATCCCACCTACACCATGCTTTCCTCTCTGCAGCCCAGAGCTTTGTCTCAGCACTCGAAGTATTTAATTCAATTTAACAGGGACTTTTAAAGTGCCTACATCGTGCATGGGTGTGTAGACAAAATGGAAAACTAGTTCTCACCTTCAAGGAGCTTAATTACTACCGAGGGGATCAGTGGTGGACACAGATATGTGAATACCACATAATTAATTGGAGGCAGAAAGCACTAAGGGGATCAGAAAAAGCTTCCTGGAGGAGGTGGACCCTGAATTTAAGAGATTTAATTGAACTCTTTGTTGATGAGGTGACTGGGAAAAAATCTAGGAAAAGGGACCATGATGGGCTTTCTCTTGGAGAAGGAAGGGTGGGTGGATGGAAACAGCAAAGATGGTTGTTTCTCTAGCATCTCAAGTAGGATTATGGGACCTTAGGTGCTGAATCTATCCCCTCTCATAAGGATGGGTTGAAAGGGCTAGAAACATTTACCCTGTAGAAGACTCAGAGGATCCCGGAGAGCCCTGCTGAAGTACTTGCAAGGCTCTTATGTGGAAAAGGGATTAGACCCATTCTATCTGACCCCAGAGGGCAGAACCAGGAACCATAGGGGGCAATGGCAAAGATGCCAGTTTAGGTTGGATGTTGGGAGAAACTTTCTGACAATTAAAGTTGTGAAAGGTGGAATTATCTGCCTCAGGAGGAGACTCCTCCCTTGCGCCACTGGAGGTCTTCAAAGAGAAGCTGGATGGGGGGTTTAGTGGGGTATTCTTTGGGGGGGGGGATGGGTCAGACTAGGTGTCCCTTTCAATCACTTTGAAATTCTGTGATGTTGTAGATGTGGAAGGAGAAGCTCAGGACAGGATGAGATCTCACCCATAGTTACAGAGCTGGGCTTCACATGCAGATCCTAAGATTCCAAAGCAGCTACTGGTGCCACAGTGCAGAGTGCTCGGGCCTGGAATCAGGAGGACCTGAGTTCAAATCCAGCCTCAGACAAGTGATCCTGGACAAGTCACTTGATCTCTGTTTGACTCAATTTCCTCATCTATAAAATGGGTATAACAACAGCACTTATTTCCCAGGGTTTTTGTGAAGACCAAATGAGTTCCTAGTTGTAAAGTCCTTAGTACAGTGTCTGGTACCCAGTGGGTGCTTGGTAAATATTATTGTTAGGACTCATTATTATTATTTTTACCCCTTTCTTTTCTTCCCTCACTCTTGGGGCTAATGTAAAAGCAATGAAGTCTCTTCTCAGAGACTAAAGATGGATCCTCAGGATTGAACAGAGAGATCCTGCAGATGACCTGCCCACCCCTAAACAGGACCTTCTGGACAGACAGCCCCATAAAGGCAGGGACTCTGCCTGGCACCTCCTTGCATTCTCAATACCTAGCATGCAGTAGGTGCTCATGTGTTTCCTCATGATGATGATGATGATGAGATATTCACCAACTATATAGTTTTAAAATATTTATAATATTATATAATATTTATAATTATAGTTATAACTATACTAATTACATATTTATTATGCACAATATTAATTAATATAATATTAATGAATAACATTAATATAATATATAAATAATATGTAATAAATATAATAATAATTTTATGTCTATATTGATTTACAGTTTGTAAAGGGCTTTCCTCACAGTGGTCCTGAGATAGGTATGGAGTTATTGACACCACTTTACAGATGGTGGAACTCAGGTCCACAGGACTTAAGTGATTTGCTAATGGTCACATGGTAGCCGACGTGGGATTCAAACCCAAGTCTCTTGACTCCAAGTTCAGTGCTAGGTAATGCAAGTATTATCCCCATTTTACAGATGAGGGAGCTTGAGGTTCAAGTGAACCAAAGTGATTTGCCTAAGGTAGGGGTGGGGAACCTGCATCATCATGTGGCCTTCTAGGTCCTTGGGTGAGGCCTTTTGACTGAATCCAAGTTTAGAGAACAAATCTTTCATTGAGGGGATTTGTTCTGTGAAGTTTGGATTCAGTCAAAGGGCTGCACTTGAGGACCTAGAGGGCCACATGTGGCCTCCTGGCTGCAGGTTCCCCACTCCGGGGCCTAATGTAATATGGGTGACAAATGTTAGAGCCAAAAGTATAACCTTGGTTATCAGACTAAAGTCAGTGCTCTTTCCACTGCCCCAAGATGTCTCTTCTGCTAAGATGTCCCAAATGCCTGTCCTGTGGTTCTCTCTGATTTTTGTCACTGTTGGTCAGCAGTGCCTGACTCTTCATGACTCTGTTTAGGGTTTTCTTGGCTGAGGGGTCTGCCATTACCTTCTCCAGCTTGTATTACAAGTGAGGAAACTGAGGCACATAGGGTGAAATGACTTGCCCAGGGCCATATAGCTAGTAAGTATTTGAGGCCAGATTCTTCCTGACTCCACTATCCACTGTCCAGCTAGCTGCAGTGTACCCCTTCCCACGTTGGTCAGTGCCTAACACGGTCCATGAACCACTAAATGCAGATAGTTCCAGCTGTGTTCACTTTATTCTCTGACATCTCACCAGCTCCCTTTATTCTTCCTCTCTGCCCCTTCTCCCCCTTTCCAGTTTTGGAACCATAATCAAATTAGTGCTACCACTGGGACTGGAAGGTCTGTATTAATTTACTCATTTCTTGGTCCACTTACCATCCTTATAACTCCCTGATGGAAACCACCCCCTCCTGGGTCATCGTTTCTGTACATACTGCCTCTCCCTACTGGAATGGAAGCTCTCTGAGAGTAGGGATTGTCTTTGCTTTGTGTGTGTGTGTGTGTGTGTGTGTGCGCGTGCGCGCGCGCGCATTCTGTATCCCCAGAGCCTAGCACAAGGCTTGGCACATAGCAAGCACATAGATGGTTTTTCATTTATTCATTCATTCACCATCCTATAACCTTATATTGACATACAATTCATGCCTTGTGATTACTTCTAATAATTAATCTGGAGTTATCTGTCTTAATGAGGGAGATAGTGGGACAAGTATCTAAAACAGATAATCCAAAAATAATTTATATTTGCATATGGAATATATTCTTACATGTACATGTGTATGTGTGTATATATATTATATATATGTATATATTTGCAGAGAACTTACTATGCTCATTTTGTTTGCTCAGGCTAGTATTGAGATGAGTTAGCAGTCCCTGAGTACACATTGACCTACCTTGGGCAGAAATAGCTCAGAAACATTGTGAGTGGCTGAGAGAGATGAGACTGCAGTATTCTTTGGAATTTGTCAAGATTTCCCACTCCGTACCTCCCCTTCCCCTTGCATTAGCACAGAGAAATGATTTGTGGTCATTAGGGCTGTGTAGTGAGCCCTCCTTTTCTCAGTCTTGTTGTCCATCACCCCAGTGGGTAGAGGCTCTCTGCTGAAAAGATTGGAAAGACAGATGCTAATTGGATGAAGGTCTGGTAGCCCATCCTGTGATTGGTTAGAGGCAGCTCCTTTCTCGAGCACACATTGGGTTATCCCAGCATCCCAGGGCAGGGAATCCTGAAGAGTTTTGTTTAGGACTTTCCATCTAGCAATCTTCTTGATCACAATACAGGCTAGGATTTTTTTCTTTGCACATCCCCACTGGAGTTGCCAGGGGCTGACAAAGCAGTTGCCCATTGCTCTTTATTAGTTTAATATATGTTGAAGCCTCCAAATAGATGTTGGGGCCCAGGTGGAACAGATGAAATGTGACTAAGTTCTGGGGGATGATTGATAATGAGTAGGGACTGGAAAATCAATTGTGTTAATTCCTGGTCTGTCACTGGGACTGAGAATTAATGAGAAAATCTGTCTAACTTAATGGTATTTACACATTATACAGAGTGTGATAAAATTGTCTTCAGGTGCTACTTAGAATTCCAATTACAGACTGCAGATCCAGAGGGACAGGCAAGGACTAGGCTGACTCAGACCCTTGCCAGGCAAATATGGGGCTAGAGCCCTGAACAAGCACGGGGAACTTAGCTTGCCTTTTGCAGAATGCTCCTGGCCACTAACGTGAGCCTGCATAGGCTTGAGATATCCCACAGCGGGCTGTTGTCTCAGCAATATCCTGAAGTAAAGTGAGGGGCTGCCTGGGGTGCCCATGCTTGAAATTGGCTGACAGTGAGAGCCTTACTCCCTCTAGTATTTGGGCATCTGTTAGCAAATTAGGTGGCCACCCATGGGGTGTCATCTGAAGGGTGCTGAAAAATCCTCTTTCCCCCAAATGCCACCCTTTTCCACTCAGCTTGTGTCAGCATCCTGCCGATTTCTAGCCAAAATCAGCTCCTTTCTACCTGCTGTTTTCCTAGAAGGCACTTAACTGGCCAGAGTAGTATCATGGGAATGGACAGGCTATTAAACCCCAAGCCATCCATAAAATCAGAGCACCTGCCTCTTAGAGCCTCTGACAGCCAACAACTTTTCCTTCTCAGCAAGGCTTGCCCTGTGGTGGAGCATGGGCCGGGCTGTCCTTAATAGCTGAAGGACCGCCTGTCCTAGTATTTCTCTCTCCCCACCCTGATCACCAACTGTAACGCTGACATTCAAGCAAAGCCAGGGTATAAATGTAATGAGAGAGCACTGGCTTAATGGCTAGCAGACCTGGGGTCTAATTTTACTAATGGCACTGGCTGGCTGTATGACCTTGGAGAAGTCTCTTCTGCTTTCTGGGACTCAGTTTCCACTTCTGTAAAATGAGAAGGGGTTGCCTTGGATGTCTTCTAAGGTCCCTTCTAGTTCACATGGGAATACCCCCACCCCCCAGCCCTTTTCTGCTCCTTTCTTATTTGTTGTCTTTCCCCATTGGAATATAAGCTCTCTGAGGGCACAGACTATTTGTATTTTCAGCATCTAATAAATAAATGTTGATTGTTGACTGACTGAGAAAGGTAGCCTGGAAGGGAACAGGAAGTCACCTAGGCAGCTAGAAGATAGAGCCCTGGATTTGGATTTGGGAAGACTTGAGTGCAGATCTTGCCATGGACATGATACTGGCTGTGTGACCTTGGGCAAGTCTCTAAGTTTTAGTTTCTTCATCTGGAAAATGTGGATAACAATAGCACCCACCGTGCGGAGCAGCCGTGAAGATTAGCTGAGATAATACTTGTAAACTGCGTACACAATGGGCTAGCACACAGTAGGCACTTTATAAATGATAGTTATTATTGTTGTCGTTATTATCAATCACAATTGCTCTTATTTCCTCCCAGGGTTTTAGTGAGGGTAAAATGAGACAACATGTAAAACTTGGTTTATTTTGCAAACCTTAAAATGTTATATAAATGTTAGCACTTAGGGGCATTAAATGGATGGCATAATCTTGGTGTTGGCAGAGCTGGGGAGGGGCTGGGGTGTGGAAGGCATATGTATGAACTTCGAGCAGCTTTTAACACTAGCTGACTGAGTCGCCTTCTTCCCCCCTTTCCCCACCCTGGACTCCCTCTGTGGATTTGCTGCTTCTAAGCTATACGACCTTGGGTAAGTCCCTTCCCCTCAGTTGCCTTCTCTTTAAAATGAGGAGGTCTCCAAGTTCATGACTAGCTCTGGGTTCTTGTTGCTTTTAAGGGTTAGGAGGAACTTCAGATATCATTTAGTCTAGCTGATAACTGGGGTCTGACTCTTGTCTAGAATGCCCCTGGTAATGGAAGCCCCCTGCTGATGGACAGCAAGGAATATTCAGGGCAGCTGGATTTGGAGTCAGAGAAACCCAGGTGCATATTGGCTAGCTGCACTTATCTGTGCCTCAGTGTCTTTATAATTAAAACAAGAGGATTAGCCTCTAAGGTCCCTGCCAGCTCTAAATCTCTGTCTCAGGTCCTGGGACCTCCTAAGGCAGTCCGCCCCACTTTTGAGCAGCTCTAAATAATAATAGCTCTAAATTTTAGCTCTAAATGTTCTTCAGCCCTAAATAATAGCTCTAAATTTTCTTTATGTCGAGCCTAAACTCGCCTCTTTGCAACTTCCAACCAGGACTCTTGGTTTTGCCTTCTGGGGCCAAGCAGATTATGCCTATGGTATTTTCCTCATGGCAGCTTTTCAGATATTTGAAAATATAAGCCACATTGCAACCCCCCCCCAGTCTTTTCTTTTTCAGATGAAACATCCCTAGTGACAAAATGGATAGATCTGGATCATAGACTGTTAGTAGTTAGGAGCCTCAGAAGTCAGCAAATCCAGTGCTCTCAGTTTGCAAAGGAGACAAAAGCCCAGAGAGGTGGCATGAGTTGCCCAACGTCACCTGGCCAGAACTCAGCTGGGACAGCAGAAGACCTTAGAAGAGTTGGGAAGTCAGTCTGGCATGGGGGATGTCTGGGGGTGGGGGAGAATGTATGTATCATGCGTTGGCATGGACTTGCTGGGGTATCTGAGAAGACTGAGAACATGCAGTGGTGATGGAAGAGGATTTTCTTCAGTGTTGTGATGGGTTGGGAAGGTTTCTGGACATCTCAGAGGAGGCCGAGGGGTATATTCTAGGGGTGTCTGTGTGTGTGTGTGTGTATGTGTGTGTGTGTGTGTGTGTTTACAAACCCGTGAATTGTGTTTGTAGGGTAAAACTATGATCCTGGAGTTTTCTGAGGAGGCTAGGGACATGTCATATGAATCTTGAGGAAGGGGTTCTGGGGGATCTACCAGGAATGAGTCACTGTTTAGCTGCCCAGAATACAGGGGCTGTCACCTTGATCAACTGGGCTCATCACTTGCTTGCACCATCCCTCTCTTTTTGTCTGCCCAAACTCTGCTTTCCCTCTGCATAGTCACAAATGTTGGATTGCTCTCCAAGGTGCTGACCACTACAAAGGTGGAGGGCAGGTTGGTTTGCTCTGATTCTTTTCCTCCAGAGGTTTTCTCCTCTTCCAGCCCCCAGGCTCATTTATCCAGCCTCCAACTTCATGGTACCATGGTACCAATTCATGGAACAGAAATGAGGAGATATTCCTTATTTCTCTGCAGGAATTCTTATTTTTGTTGTTGTTGTTGGTGAGGTTGATAGAGACTATTTGGACTATAGGATAATTGGAAGTTTCCACTGTGGCATGGTGGAACCCCCTCAAAGAGAGCAGCAGCAGGGCCTTTACCCACAGGCCTAATGTAGAGTGAGAGATTCATCTTTTTCCCAAGGGGGAGGCAGGAGCAACAGCCTGGGTCCCTGGACATTTATCCCTAGTGTCCTGCCCTCTGGGAGATATGTTCAAGCTGACTTTAGGTCTGGGTAGTGGAGGGGATCTTAACATGGGGCCTATGGACTTTTAAAAAATTAATAGATGAATTTCAATACAATTGATTTCCTTTTTAATCTTATACATTTCATTTTAGGCATATGAAAATATTAGTCAGGAGGCAGTTAGGTGGTGTAGTGGATAGAGCACCAGTCCTGGAGTCAGGAGGACCTGAGTTCAAATCTGACCTCACACTTAATGGTTGGGTGACCTATGGCAAGTCACTTAACACTGATTGCCTCCAAAAAATTACCCTAGAAAGGGGTCCACAGGCTTTACTAATCTGCCAAAGAGGTCCATGACATAAAGAGGTTAAGAACCTCAGGGTAGGGTGTTTTACCCTGGATTCTAGCCTTTTTTGCTTTTTGTGGGGCTGATCCAAATGCTGGTGATTAGGGTGAATCTCCTTCATCCCTTCCAAATAACTCCCCTCAAACATCATGTTCCTTTTGAGCTCAGAAGTCAAGCCATGATTTGCCTCCTCACTTGGACGATTTCCTATTCTGCTCTTGTCAGTGGGGGATAACAGGGGAGATTTACCACTCCTGGTTGTGGGCTTATCACTAGAAACTGCAATACATGCTAAAACCTATGAGCCAAAGACAGACAAAAAAAAAAGATTAAAGATGAAATGGATTAAAATCTAAAAGTCTCCAGCACCCCCATGCTCCACAGACCCTCTCTCTGAAGCAGCAGAGGGAGATCTCTCTATTAGATAGATCTGAAAGCCTGGGTGACTCTTAGCCAGTGGCCCAGTCAGTCCTTGCAGGCCCAGAACCTCCTTGGCCTAAGTCATTTGAGGTCTGTTGTCCAGGAATGCCCCTTTCCTGCTCTTGGTGCCAGGAAAAGGGGCTCAGCTTGGTGACCCTTTGGGTAACATATAGAAGTCACTGTCACCTGATTGGTGATCTGGATCTGGAAGGAACCTTCTGAGGTTCCTTCTGAGGTCATTGAGTCCAATCCTCTCACTTTTATAGATGAGGAAACTGAGGCCCAGAGAAGTTAAATAATTCATCCAAGGTCACACAGGTAGTGAAAGTGAAAGGCAGTATTGAAGCCAGGACTTTTGAGTTCAGAGCCAACATACTTCTCATTGTACCTCATATTATCATTACTGTACTTTCCACCCCCCTGGGGCACCTCTCTAGAAAGAATGATTTAAGCAACATCCAAGTGGGGGAGGCAAATACTCCCCACCCCGCCCCAAATTCTGCTCACCTGGCCCTTCCCATTCCAACAGGCTATATCATTGATGCTTTTCAAAGATATTTATCCTTGTGCCTGGTTGTTCCCCAATAGAATGTAAGCTCCTTGAGGTCAGGGCCTGTTTCTCTTCTGTCTGTGTATCCCCAATGCTTAGCACACGGCCTGGCAGATAGTAGGCACTAAGTAAAAGATTCAGGTTAAACACTAGGAAGAGCAGAGTGTGCTAACTGAGCCAAAATTAGAGTATCAGTCAGTCAAGCAATGTCCGACTCTTCATGACCCCATTTGGGGTTTTCTTGGCAGAGACACTGGAGTGGTTTGCCATTTCCTTCTCCAGCTCATTTCACAGATGAGGAAACTTAGGCAAACAGGGTGAAGTGACTTGTCTGGGGTCACACATCTAGGAAGGATCTAAAGCCTGATTTGAACTCAAGTCTTCCTGACTCCAGTCCCAACACTGCGCCCTATTCAGTGCCTACCATGTGTTAAGCACTGGATATACAAAGACAAAAGGGAACCAGTTCCTGTCCTCAAGGAACATGTATTAATTCTAACAAGGGAGACAACACACACATTTATCACAAATGTAGACTATATACAGAAAGAATACAAGGTACTGTTGGAAGAGAGGGTACTAGGGGCTCAGGGCGGAAGGGAGTCATGAAAGGCTGTCAAAGGCAGTACCTGAGCTGAACTTTGGAGGAAGACAGGGAATTTAAGAGGTAGAGGTAAGGAAGGAGGGCATCCGTGGCATAGGGGACAGCCAGTGCAAAGGCATGGAGGTGGGGTATAATGTGTGATGAGCAGCAAGGAAGCCTGTGTGGCTGGATTGTATAGTACATAGACGTGAGTGAAGCATAAGGGGACTGGAAAGGCAGGAAGGAACCACTTTGTTTGGTGCTTTAAGTATCAGACAGAGGAGCGTGTATATGACTATAAAAAGAGAAAGCTGGGCCTGATGGCCTGTAATCAACATCCCTTCTGGTTCTAAATCTGTGATCCCAGAGGTAATTGGACACCACTGGGCTTCATTGAGTTGGTGTGTGTGTGTGTGTGTGTGTGTGTGTGTGTGTGTGTGTGTGTGTGTGAATGTCAGACTTACGCTTTAGGAAAATCATTTTGGCAGCCTTGTCAGGGATGGAAAGACTTGATTCTGGGTCAAGAAGAACCAGAATTTATCACCTACAGAGGCCAGAGAATTTTCTTCTCCAGGGGTGTTTGAGAAAGGCTGGGGGGGGGGGGGCGGGGATGACCTTACAGGATGCATCAAGTTCAGTCCTACCTGGAGGCAGAGCAGAGAGATGGACTGTGTTTGCCTCCCAAGGTCTGCAAGGTTTTCTTAGCCAAGTTTGAAGAGATTCAAGGTTTCTTCCCTCCCCCCTCTCTTAATATGATGCTTTCTGAAGGGGCTTAGAAGAGAGAAGAGATGTACCTGAAGAGGCAGCCTAACCAGACGTTAATCTTCACAAGGGAGATATTAAAATGATCCACCTTTGAGGTTCCCTGCATGCTTCAAAGGTACATAACGGCTGCAAGGATGATGAGATGTAACAGCTGCATGAAAAGGAGTTTATCAATAGTATCTGGAGCTCAGTAACTCATAAACCTTTCATTAGTTTTACATCAATGATGGCTGAAGTCCTAGGCAGTAGATTTAGGCTGGGGGATGGACGCTTCCATAAATCATCATCTCTGAAAATTAGAGAATTGTACCAAGCTTCTTTATGGGCTTTCCAGGAAGCTCGGGGACCTCTGGAGTATGGTTCCCCCCCACTCCGTTCTTGTTCCTGCTCTCCAATGGGAATGGAGCAGCTGCTCCATTCCAGAGAGAACACATTAAAAATGCAATGAAAGGATTTAGAGGGGATGCTTGTGAGCCAACACTCACTAGGAAGGTAAACCAAATAGCACTCTCTTCTATTAAGGAGCCCTAGGGAGAGGTGATCCCCATAATGTCTTGTTTCTGTCCTATTGCTGCTTACAGATGACTGGGGAGGGGGGGTGGGATGAGGTGGAGGGAAGAAATGTCTCCTTGGAAGCTGTCTTTGGGACAGAAAAAGAAATGGGAGCCTGGATAGGGGAGAAGGAGGTGTGCTTTTCATCCTTCCTGGCTTCCTCACATTCTCTGTCCTCAAGTAAGAATATGAGGAGAGTCCTTTGGGGAAATCTCTGGGGGTGAGGTATGTGTGTGTGTCTGTGTAGGGAGTCATCAGTGGATTGACTATGGCTCCTTTTTCTGACTATTCAATTTCTGCCTGTGATTTCTCAGGTTAAATGCCCTGGAGCCCTGTCCTCTCTAGTGCTGGTGCCTTTCCTCCCAGATTGCCTTGTAGCTAATTCCTTTGCATTTATCTGTATTTATTCTCTTTATGTTTACTGTGTATATACAAACATACATGCACATGAATATATACAGATATACACACACACTTGTTTCACCATTAGAATGTAAGCTCCTTGAGGGCAGGGATTATTTCATTTTTTGGTCTTTGTATCCCCAGCTCTTAGCATGGTTCCTGACACATGGTAGATAATTAATAAATACTAGTACTTTACTTCTCAAACCACTTTGTTTTTAATTATTTTAAATTAATTGTGTTTTAAATTCTCATGAACTTCTGTCCTCGTTTCCTTCTTTATAACAAGGGCAGAGATTGTTTCATTTTTTTTCTTTGTATCTTGTGCCTAGCTAGTGCCTTTAGTACATACTTGCTGATTGATTTACTGATTGATTGATTACTCCATAATCATACTCTATAGAACTTTGTGCATCTGTATCTTTCTCTACCATCATTCTCTCATTTTTTCTCTCAAAATGCCTCTGAATTTCCTGGTTTTTTTTTTTTTTCTGTTCCCATGGCTCTAATAATCCTCATGCCTGGATTTAGATCATGGCATCCACTTCCAGGTGACCTTGGTGACTCTAGGCTTTCCTACTCCTCTCCATTTTGCACACTAGACTAATTTTCCTCAAGCCCCACGTTCATCTACTTGTTCATTCATGAAGCATCACATTGTGATGATTTCACATATTTAGAGCTGAAAGAGATCTTAGAGGTCATTGAGTTTGATCCTCTCATTTTACAGATGAGGAAAGTGAGTTTGAGTGACTTGCCCAAAGTCACTCTAGTAAATGTTGGAGGCAGAATTCCAATTCTGGTCTTTCCTGGCACCATTCTAGTATTCTATCCACTGTACCATTAGTGTCCTCTTAGATGGTACCTTCTTGCCTATAGGATGGAGCCCAAGTATTGCCTGATGTTCAAGGCCCTCCACTGTGTGCTCCCATCCTACCTAGACATTCTTAACTCCCAATTTCCCCCAGGCTGCACCTTCAGCTCCATTTTCCTCATGGGTTCCCCATACAGTGTGTTTATCCCCTGACCTGGGGCCTTTGCTCATCCTATTCCTTTCCTACCTGGAATAGTGACCTTTCTCTTCTCTTTGATTATCCCAAGACTATCCATGCTTTACCTATTCTGTCCCTGAGGTCTCTCTTTCTTCTAAATTTATAGTCAAAGCCACACAGTTGGCAGCTTCCTCTTCTCTGGTTGCTAACCTTTTTTTCTCAATTAGAGACTAATTAGTAGTTTCATAGGGTACCTAGGTGGT
Organism: Pseudochirops corinnae; assembly: GCA_028646515.1. NCBI lineage: Eukaryota > Metazoa > Chordata > Mammalia > Diprotodontia > Pseudocheiridae > Pseudochirops > Pseudochirops corinnae. The sequence goes on from CM053588.1 coordinate 45,742,339, forward strand.
GCAGTGGATAGAGCACTGAGGTGGAAACCAAGAAGACTCATCTTCCTGAGTTCAAATATGACCTCAGACACTTGCTAGCTGTGTGACCCTTGACAAGTCACTTCACTCTATTGGCCTCAGTTTCTTCATCTGTAAATTGAGCTGGAGAAGGAAATGGCAAACTGCTCTAGTATCTTTGCCAAAAAAAAGTCCCAAACAACCAAAACCCAAAGTGGGTCATGGAGAGGCAGACATGACTGAAACGATTTGACAACAACAACAAGCAGTTTACATGCAGCTTAAGAGGTGATGTTGCCTAGTGCATAGAGTGCTGGGCTTGGAGTTAGGAAAACCTGGTGTCAGTTCCCATCTCTTTAGCTGTGTGAACCCAGGTAAATAATTTACTCTCACTGAACTAAGACTTATAGAAAGGTTGCAGCGCTCATTGATGGATGGATCTGTGTGTATCCAGTCAGCACAAAGAGCACAAGGGACACTCATCTCTTCACCCTCATGCCCCTACTATCAATAATAGTAATGAGACAGATGGAGACTAGATTTTGGGAAAGACATGTGGTAAAGAATAGGGAAATGACAGTGAGAAGACAAAGGGTGATTGGATCCTGTCCCACAGGATGAACAGGAGAATCTTTTGAGAGCTCTATAATGTCAAAAAATCTAGTCATCCAGAGAAGGAAATTGGGAGAGGATGACCTGTTTCTCTTGGGAAACCCTATTCCCATCTCTAGTCCTCAAGCTTCCTCTTCTGTAAAAGGAAAGCTCTGGATCAGCGGTTCTCAACCTCCCTGATGCCGCGACCCTTTAATACAGTTCCTCACGTTGTGGTGACCCCCAACCATGAAATCATTCTCGTTGCTCCTTCCTAACTGTAATTTTGCTGCTGTTATGAATCGTAATGTAAATGTATGACATGCAGGATGCATTTTCGTTGTTACAAACTGAACATAGCCCTCAGGCTGAGGACCACTGCGAGTTGGGATGATCTGAACTTTAAGATGCCTTCCAGCTTTCCGCCCCTCGGTCCCACGAGCTGTGGGTTTAAGTATCACAGTTATTGTTGGCCCCATATTTTTCCTGGAGGTAACTGAAACTCGCACAGGGAAAGTAATTGCTCAAGGTCATACAGCTGGTAAACATCAGAGCTGGGGCTGAAACCCAGGCTTTCTGAGTCCAGTGGTCCTCCCATGAGGCTTGGAATGTTCAGGAGTATATAGCTGGCACTCAAAGACTTTCTGATTGACTGTCTTTCAGGTGGGTAGCTCTAGAAGGGCATTGCCCTTGACTTTGCCCTTCAAACTTAAGATATTTGTCTTTGCAAAGGGAATTATCTCCAATTTATCCGTATATATCTTATCTACACTTATTGTCTCCTCCTAGCCGATAAGCTCCTTGAGGGCAGGGATGGTTCCCCCCCCCCCCCTTTTCTTTGTATGCTTATCTCTAAGTAAATGTTTATAAACTGACTCACAAACTGATATGAGGAGGTAGGTAGAAGTGGGGTGAAGCAGGGGCTGCTGCAACTTCCTCCTTTCTTCTCTTTGGCTGTGTGGGTTCTGCTGTACACTCCAAGTAGAAAGAACTTGGTTCATAGAAAAAGGAGAGGAACTAGGGTGTAGAAAAACATCAAGCTCCCGTGGGAAAGAGACCTCAGTTTCAATTCAATTTAATCAACATTTATTAAGTGCCTAAGATATATCAGGCAGGCACAGTGCTAAGTGCTAGGGACACAAATAAGAAAAAGAGAGATAGTCCCTGCCCACAAGGAGTTGGGGAATTTGAAATGGGGAAGTTGAAAAGGGAGGGGAAGTAGGGGTGAGGTCACTGGGAGGGTTCACGGTTTTCTTCTTGGTGTTCTGGGAGTTGGAATCAAAGTGGAGTTACCTGGAAGGCTTTGGGAGGAGCTTAATGCTTGGCTCTCCAACCCAGCAATGGAGGGAAGACACAACTGAGGGTGAATTGAGAAAGTATAGAATATTCAGATCATCTTCAATGAGTCATTTTTCATGGTGATAAGATTTCTAGTAATCAGCTTAATCTGGAGTGGGGCATGATGGTGCTCCCTGGAATGGAAGCCAAGCAGAGCTGCTGATGCCAAATGGAGGATGGAAAATGGAAATCCACTTGACTGGACCTTGGGGCAACGTAGTAGTATTCATTCATTTGTTCACTCATCCATTCATTCAGCAAGTATTTTATTAAGTGCATACTATCTTCAAGGTAAGAAGAAGTTTGGTCTAGTGAACTAGGCCTCAGAGTCGAGAAGATCTGAGTGTAAGTCCTGCCTCAGGCCCATACTGGCTATCACCCTGGGCAAATCACAATCTCTCTCTGACACTATAAGTTGTGGAATAGTTGCTCATCTGCCTTTTCTTGTTGTTGAGTTGTTTTTCAGTCACGTACAGCTGTTCTTCACCCCATTTGGGATTTTCTTGGCAGAGATACTGGAGTAGTTTGTCATCTCCTTCTCCAGCTCATTTTACAGATAAGGAAACTGAGGCAAAGAGGGTGAAGTGACTTGCCCAAAGGTACACAGCTAGTAAGTGTCTGAGGTTAGATTTGAATTCAGGACTTCTTGATTTCAGGTCCTGGTACTCTGTCCACTAGACCTCTCGGGGCTTGGGAGTCCCCATACCAGCAAAATCACAGGTTCAGAGCAACAACAAATTGTGCAAAGCCTTGTGCTAAGATTAGGCAGCTATCAGGCTTGGGCTTAAAGTGTCCTCCCCCAGGTCACTGCTCCCCACTCCCCCCACCCCACACAGGGAGCTGACTCAAGCCAAGTTGTCCTTTCCCTCAGGTATCCTGTGCTATTATATCTCCCATCCTGGACCCCTTTCTTTCCTCTGTAGACTTTTCTTCTCCCCTCTTTGACCATCATCCTGCTATGCTGCCATTCTCCCCCCTCCTCTTAGAACTTGGAACAGGACCTGACACTGATTGGGAAGAGTCCCCCCTGTCTGGCCTAGCCCAGAACTACCAGCATGCTCTCAAGTCCCCTTCCAGCCAGGTGTATATGCATGTCCTCAGCACCGCCCCCCCCATCCCACTCCTCCCCCAACCTTTCCACATCATGCTTGAATCACCAAACCAACCCTAATATTCCTAGAAAGGATTGTCAGTCAATTGTCCTATGACTTCTCTCACCATGCTGATAACTAGCCCTGCTGGCCCCCTTTTCCCGCCACTATATATGTATCATATGCCTCTTTTAGACTATAAACTCCTTGTTGTTAATCCAGTCATTCTGGAGAGCAATTTGGAACTATGCCCAAAGAGCTATAAAAATGTGCATACCCTTTGACCTAGCAATACCACTCCTAGGTCTGTATCCCAAAGAGATCATAAAAATGGAAAAAGGACCCACACGTACAAAAATATTTATAGCAGGTTTTTTTGGTGGTTGCCAAGAACTGGAAATTGAGGGCATGCCCATCAATTGGGGAATGGCTGAACAAGCTGTGGTATATGAATGTAATGGAATACTATTGTGCTACAAGAAATGATGAACAGGAGAACTTCAGAAAAACTTAGAGAGACTTATATGAATTGATACTGAGTGAAATAAACAGAACCAGGAGAACAGTGTACACCGTAACAGCCACCATGTGTGATGACTGACTTTGATTGACTTAGCCCTTCTCAGCAATGCAAGAACCTAAAGCAATTTCAAAGGACTCATGATAGTAAATGCCATCCTCATCCAGAGAAAGAACTGTGGGGTTGGAGTGTAGAGTGAAGCAGACCGTCTTCTTTGTTTTTCCTTTCTCATGGGTCCTTTCATTCATTCTGATTCTTCTATGCAACACGACTAATACGAAAATATGTTTAATGGGAATGTATATGTGGAGCCTACACCAGATTGCATGCCATCTTGGGGAAGGGGGAAGGGAGGGAAGGGGAGAAAGTGGAAAATTTATGGAAGTGAATGTTGAAAACTAAAAATAAATAAACTAAAAATAAATAAATAAAAAAGAATATAAACTCCTTGAGGGCAGAAATTGTCTTGCTCTTTATATAATATATCCATAGTGAAGTGCCTGGAACTTCATACTTAATAACTGCCTTCCCTTCCTCCCACTCTCCTTCCCTCCTCCCCCTTCCCTCTTTCCCTCTTCCCTCCCTCCCTTCTTTTCTTCCTTCCTTCCCTCTCTCCCTCCCTCCTTCCTTCCTTCCTTCTTTCCTTCCTTCCTTCCTTCCTTCCTTCCTTCCTTCCTTCCTTCCTTCCTTCCTTCCGTCCTTCCTTCTTTCCTCCCTTCCTTCCTTCCTTCCTCCCTTCCTTCCCCCTTCTTTCCTTGTATCCTTTTTTTTTTCCTGAGTGATCCTCGTTTTGACACCCCCCCTCCCCTGCCCAAATCTCAGATCACAAAATCACAGGATCTCAGAGTTGTAAAAGATTTCAAAGGCATTGCAATCCATGTCTGAACAAACCTCCCCTCTACAAAGTACAGGAAAAATGAACCTCCAGCCCTCCCTTGACGTCCAGTAAGAGGGAGGCCACCCCCTCTGCAGTGACCTGTTCTCCTTTGTGGGGGCCCTAATTGTGAAGATGTCCAGCCAAAATCTGCCTGTGATTTCCCCTTAGCTCTGGTTCTTCCATCAGGGGCCAAGCAGAGCACCCCGACCCCCCTGCCCTGGGACAGCCTTTCTGGTTGGGACTTATACTCCCCAATTCTCCAGAGTCAATGTTCCCAGTGACATGAGCTAGAGAGCCCCTTTTCATCTTGTTGCCTTCTCATTGTGGGCCCCAGAGACAAAAGCATCATACTTGTCCTTAATAGTCTAAGCACTTTTGAAAAACGCTTTGTAAGTCTCGAAGTGCTAAATACATATTGGCTATGATTATGAGTTGTTTAGGAACACAGAGGAAAAATGACAGGCTCTCTGCCCTGGAGGGGCTTCTAGTCTAACTGGAAAGATTACGCTGTAGGTGGGCACACACACAGCCCCCAAAGTAAGAGCCCAGGGGTCTAGATGCCATCCTGAGCCAGGGGTCTTCGCCCCTTTGTGACTCATGGTGCCCTTTGTTTATCTGGTGAAGCTGACGAATTCCTTTCAGGTTCCTGCTTGCTGCCTGCATTCCTAATGGAAGGAAATGCTTAACCTTAGTTAGAGGTTAGTGAAGATAAAGATAATTTAACGGATATGCTGAATGGATACCAGGTTAAGAACTTCTGTCGTTGTTTTCAGTTGGGTCTGACTCTTTGTGACCCCATTTGGGGTTTTCTCGGCAGAGATACTGGAGTGGTTTGCCATTTCTTTCTCTAACTTATTTTCCAGATGATGCAACTGAGACAAAGAGGGTGAAGTGACTTGCCCAGGGTTACATAGCCAGTAAGTGTCTGAGGCTGGATTTCAACTCAGGTCTTCCTGACTCCAGGCCCAGTGCTCTATCCACTACACCACCCAGCTGCCTCTTTCCTCTATCCTAGGTCAATCCTGATGCCCACAGCCAAGAGGCAGAACTCTTGTTTCTGACTCTTGGTTTAGAGCTTTTTCTAAGGAGCTTCAATATGACCAGGGGTGAAGACCCCCCTCCCCTCATCCTGCTGGGCAGAATCCAGGAGCTCAGGCCTCCATCACTCCCTCCTTCTACCCTGACTGTCCCCCTCTCCCAACCAGGAAAAGAGCAACAGAAAATGTCTCCTCTCTGCCACCCACCTTTATCTCTCCTCCTTTGCTGAGAGCTTTGAAGGCCTACATCCTCACTGTACATAATTGCCAGAGTGGGTTAGGAGCCATTGGTAGCTGGTGAGTCGATGGGCTGGGACCCCAGGCTGGGTGATTTCAGCTCAGCAGCCGCAGCCTTCCTGACAAAAGGAAAGGGTTTTCAGTTGCCTTCTTTCTCCTCTGTCCTTGCCCAAGGAGGATGCAGGAGCCAGAAGGGAGCCAGTTCCTGGCTGCCAAGTCTGGGGAGGATGGGCTGCAGAACAAGAAGGCCGATCCCAGGAGGACTTTTACCACCCAGTAGTACGTGGGAGGATTTGTTTGTTAGATGCCCAAGGGTGTCAGGCCTGCTTGGCTCAGCAGGGAGGGAGGAACATTGCATTCGGGCTTAATTTTCATGAAGGATCCAAGACTGCTCTAACCTGAAGGAGCTGGGGCTGGCTGGCCTGCCCTCCTGGGTCCTGGGCTGCCTTTCCTTGACCTCTCCAGGGAGCCTCCCTGGCTGCAGCCTCACCATGGGTGCCAGAAAACTCCTGTTGTTCAGTCACTTTTGTCATGTCTGACTCTTCGTGACCCCATTTAGGGTTTTCTTGGCAGAGATACTAGAGTGGTTACCCATTTCCTTCTCTATTTCATTTTACAGATCAAGGAAACTGAGGCAAACAGAGTGAAGTGACTTGCCCAGGGTCACACAGCTAACAAGCGTCTGAGGTCAGGTCTTCCTGACTCCATGCCTGCTACTCTATCCCCTGTGCCACCTAGCTGCCCCTTTTCCTGTGCTCCTACCAAACATTTATTATGTAACAACTGTGTACAGTTTAGATTAGACAAAGTTTAGATTAATAGAAGCTGGCATTTATTTATATACATACAGCTCACAAATCTTTTTTATGTATATAATCTTATTTGGTTCTTGGGGATGAGGTGAAGGCATTACCAGCTCCTCGGTTGAGAACGAATTGACTAAGGCCCTCTCCTGAATTATTGCCTGCCTTCCCAGGATGTGGCATAGTGGATAGTAATGCTAGGCCTGGAGTCAGGAGGACCTGAGTTCAAATCCAGCCCCAGATACTTACTAGCTGTGTGACCCTGGGCAAGTCATTTCCCCCTGTTTGCCTCAGTTTCATAATCTGCAAAATGAGCTAGAGAAGGAAATGGCAAACCTTTCCAGTATCTCTGCCAGGATAACCCCGAATGGGGTCACAAAGAGTCGGACACCACTGAACAACAAAATTCCAGGAGTGTGCCAGAGGTATGAATATTCCCATTTTACATATGAGTAAAAAGAGGCTCAGAGAAGACTTACCTTGGTGAGAGGTGGGATTTAAATGCAGGCCACTCTCCACCCCAGCACCAGGCCTTTTTCCAGTCAATGAACATATATATTGAATACCTACTGCATGCTAGACACTGGAGATACAAAGACAGTAGTGGACAGCTCTGCCCTCAGAAAGCTTACAGTCTAGCTGGGATTGACACCGTGTATTTATATCTGTACGTACAGAGTAGATAGAAGTGGATCTGGGGGAGCAAGGCACTCGCAGCTGGGGGCATCTTTAGTCCTGCTCCTAGGTATCAGGTCTTAGTTCCTCCCAGATTGGGTCACAGTCTTTGGAGAGGCTTGCCGCCAGCTCTTTCTCAGGATTGCTACGCTTTCCCTCATCCCAAGCTCCTAGGAGGCATCTGTCATTATCTTGTGATGGCTTCAGGAACCATTGCCCCTAGCGAAGCTGATGAGCAGAAAACTATTCCTAATGCTGGTCTGGTATTTGTCCGCTAGAGGGAGCACCCGACGTGAGAATAGGCCTTTCCACTGGGCCATGCAGCTCAGAGATAAGGCTGGTCCTCCAGACAAGGGAGAGTTCCTCCGCTCTGGAGACAGAAAGGCTGCCTGGCTTTGGAGCTGGAGAGTGATATATAAGGTTAAGAAACTTAATGAAAGCACAGGCTCCATTAGATTTGAAGCCAGGAAGTCAAAAGGGCCAAGGATCAGGGAGGGGCCAACCCAATTCAGTTCCATTCAACCAGCATTTATTAAACATCCTGTATACCAGCCAATGTGTTTGGTGCTGGTAATGCAAAGATGAAAGACTAATCAGGCCCTGCCTCAAGGAACGTGCATTCTGCTTGGGTGTGTATGTGTGGGAAACAACATGCATGTGGGTAAATGCAATTTCAAAAATGTGTATATGGAAAGGACATACAAAGTGTGTGTGTGTGTGTGTGTGTGTGTGTGTGTGTGTGTGTGTGTGTGGTGTGAAGCTCTAACAACAGAGGGGTCAAATGCAGAAGGCACAGACCCTGTCCTCCTTCTACCAGCACCCAGCTTATCACTTCTGACCAGCAGGGCCAGACAACGCCGTGTATAATTCAGGATAGAAGAGAAATGGGATGTGTTTACAACACAGAATTATAAAATGGCAAAATCTGAGCGTTAAAGGGAGAGCCCAACCCTCACCAGAAAGGAATCCCTACTCTAGTCTACCTACTTAGATTGTCTAATCTTTTTTTTTTGGGGGGGGGGGGGGAATCGGGGTTAAGTGACTTGCCCAGAGTCACACAGCTAATAAGTATCTGAGACCAGATTTTAATTCAGCTCCCCCTGACTCCAGGGCCAGTGCTCTATTCACCTTGCCACCTAGCTGCAGCCTGGAGGGTGGGATTGGGCACCACCTTTCAAAGCATTCCATTTTGCTTTTGCCCTGCTTTAGTTGTCTGGAAGCTTTGGTAGCTTTGTGACTGTGAACAAGTCATCTGGCCTCTCTGACCTCTTTTTCTTCATCTGTACAATGGGGTTAATAATATCTACAATAGGGCGGCTAGGTGGCGCAGTCAATAGAGCACCAGTGTTGGAGTCAGGAGGACCTGAGTTCAAATCCGACCTCAGACACTTAACACAAAAAACTAGCCGTTGTGACCTTGGGCAAGTCACTTTAACTCCAATTACCTTCCCAAAAAAAAAGGTAAAAAAAATATGTGCTATATTTCATAGGTTATGGGAAGCTTCTACTTGAATGAAATGAGCTACGCAAAGGCCTTCACAAGCCTAAAAGCATTATGTAAATTGTTATTGTTGTTATTATTATGATGTTTGGTACTAGAAGGGACCTTGAGGACGATCAAGTTCAATCCCCTCATTTTATTGCTTTAAAGAGGGCTTTATGGATACCCTCTGATTTCTGGCATTTTGACTCCTGCAAAGATGTAAACTTCTCTTGTAGAGGCCACTGAGTGGACAGAACCCCGGGCCTGGATTTGGGATGACCAAAGATTAAAGCCAGCCATGTGACCCTGAGCAAATCACTTCACCTTGGTGCCCATCTGCAAAATGGGTATGATAACAGCACCTACCTTCCAGGGTTGTTGTAGTGCTCAAATGAGAAATTTGTAAAGCATTTGGCACAGTGCCTGGTATATGGTGGGTGCTTACTAAATGTATATTCTTTCCTTCCTTGTAATAAAAGCAATGAATAAATTAATTATAAAATAATAAAATATTGGTTATAAATATTAATGATAAAAATGTTCATCTTGTGTTCAGGGTGAAAATGTATGGAATATTATCCCTTAGCCATCCAGTGACTCTCTAGGGGGAGGGATATTTTGTGGTCTGTTCTGAGTGTCGTTAATGTCAGCTCTCAAGGTTAGACCCATTCAAGGTTATAAGGCAGCATATGACACAGCCCAGATTTGAATCCATGTTTTCTGCTTTCTCCTAGCAGAGCCAAGCAGGGGAGCTTTTCTCCAGGCCTGGACAAACCCTCAGGCCTCCCTGGGCAGGGAGAGGTCGCCTGGCTGAAGGAGAAGACTATACCTACCTGTTAATGGCCTAATCTAATGGTTAGCATATCCCTGACACAAAGCACTGCTAATTACAATGATTAATGAGTTTAATTTATTTAGAAAGAATGATGGTCAATCAGCCCTTTGTCCAAGCTTAAACCCAGTGCTGCCCGCCTTTTTCCCTATGCCCTCCCCTCTGCAACCTTCACCTCTCCTCCCCAGCCCACCCATACTTCATCTTAACAGGGGATGGGCCCAGTCTCTGCTTCATCTCCTAACTACTTCCCTGTGGGTGTTCAAGAGGTGATGCCTTGGGTGCTTGTCTGGTGGCACTGTCGCCAGCCCCCTGTTCAGGGACCAAGACATTTCTTGGGTCCTTTTTTGGGTTCTGCCTCAGAATAGTAAGTGCTTAATAAAATGCTCACTGATTGCCTGGCTTAGGTTCTTTTGGGGGTAGACCCAAGCAGACATGAGGAGACCCTTCCCTTCTTCTTCCACCCACCACCCCCAACTGCCTTGAGCTCTTTCCATGGCTGAGCCAGTCATGGTCCACATACTGATGTGTGCTGTGAACTGAGTCCAGTGACCTTGCCGGAACCTACCACATACACCATGATCACTTCTACCTCTTTAGCTACTCACAATAGCAAGTTTCTTACAATAATCTTATGTGGCCGTGGGCAAGTTGCTTCCCTCTCTGGGCCTCAGTTCCCTAATCTGTAAAACAAGGGGCTGGACTCAAGGATTTCTAAGGTCCCTGCCAGCTTTGATCTTATAAGTTGGTAGGGTTGGTATAATTATCCCTGTTTTACAGATGAAGGAATGAAGTGACTTGTCTGAAGTCACAGGGCCATGGGGGGTAGAGCTGGGACTCATCCTTTCTCATTTGGCTTCAAAAGTAAAGGAACAGGCAGGCTCTGGTGCTAACATGGGCAGAACAGATGCAAGCCTGCTTTCAGAGGGTAAAAGAGCCAAGAGGCTTAAAATAGGGAGAAAAGGTACCCCCTGTGTGCCAGGCACTGTGCTATGAGGAAACTGAGGCAAATAGGGTTAAAGTGACTTGCCCAGGGTCACACATGTAGCAAGTGTATGAGGCTAGATTTGAACTCAGGTCTTCCTAACTCCAGGCCTGGTGCTCTATCCACTGCACCATCTAGCTGTCCTAACAGCCCTGGGAGTTTGGTATTGTTATCCTCTTAGTTGGAGAAACTGGGGCAGACAGCTGTTAAGTGACTTGCCCAGGGTCATGTAAGCTGACAAGTGTCAGAGGCTAGATTTGAACTCAGCTCTCCCTGCCTCCAGGCTCAGGACTCTGGCACCTGGATCACCAGCTCAGATGTCCTGCAAGGGGTACCACTGGGGGCCCAGTCCTGGCTTTGCCACTCACTCACTGATCATTCCTGTGGGCAGGCCCCTTCCCCTCTTGGGCCCCCATTAGTTAAAAAAAGAAAAGTAGACCAGGCCATCTCCAAGTTCCCCAACATTTGGGGCCCAGCCAGCAGCCAGGGACAGGACAGAGAGGACTCATCACCTCCTCCTCCTAGGCTTTCATTCCCCCCCACAGCACAGACACAAAAACCGCAGCATCTCGGAGACCCAGGGACTAGGCTGGTAATTGAATCTGGCTTGGAGGGGCGCCTAGCTCCAGGCTCTATTGGTATTCAGGGCCAGTCAAAGTGCTTAAGAAAAACTTATTAATTTCCTTTCTCTAAAGACTAAGACTACGACAGTAATCACGGCATCAAGTCATGAAAAAACCCCCTCCATTGAAAATAGCAGTTGGGGCTCTAGGGAGTTGAGCAGGAAAAGATTGTATTAAGATAAAGTAGATTATAACACAGCAGACATTAAAGGTTGTCATTGTCTGGTGAATCCCATCAGGAAGTCGCCACATCCTGATTCCACAGCCAGGGTTGGAGTATTTGCTCCTGACCCTGACTTATACCCTGCCATCAGTGAGAGGGGTTGGTCTAGTCTGGGAGAGCTGTTCTGGGCTGATCTGGTCTGGTCTGATCTGGTCTGGTCTGGTCTGGTCTGATCTAGTCTGGTCTGATCTGGTTTGGTTTGGTCTGGTCTGATCTAGTCTGGTCTGATCTGGTCTGGTCTGGTCTGATCTGGTCCGGTCTGATCTGGTCAGGTCTAGGCTGGTCTGGCCTGATCTGGCTGATCTGGTCTGATCTGGTCTGGTCTAGCCTGGTCTGATCTGGTCTGGTTTAGATTTGGCTGAACTAGTCTGGGCAGGGCTGAACTTGACTGAGTTGGGATGGTCTAGGCTGAGTAATACTTTGCATGCCTGGGTCCTACTAGATTGGGCTGAGCAGAGTTGGATGGGGCAAGGAAGGCAGAAGCAGCATAGTGTCCTATGTCCTAACAGAGGACATCTCTTCCTACCTGAGAAGCTTCCTGTCTGGCTTGGGTTAGCTTGGGTGCCTCCTGCTTGTCCACTTCATACTAACCATGGGGAGGGCAGGGGATGGTATAGCACAATTCAGAGTAGAGACCTTAGCTCTCTGGGATTGATTATGACAGTGACCTGATTGTAGAGATGGACCAGGTGGGAGGGGACCCTTGATCCATTTGGCACTTGGCCTCCTGGAAACAGACCTTACTGGCTTTGGAGAAGACATTTCAACTTGTTAAATGCTGTTAAACGGTCAGGTGACAAGCACTTATTAAGTCCTCACTATGCTAAGAGCTTGAGTTACAAACATGAACAAAAGGAAAGATGAGACAGCCATGGAAAAACCCAGGGAATTCATAAAAGTAAAATAATCAGTAACTAATACAGTGGGCTAACAGGTGGACAAGAAATTGTTCCTAATCCTACACATTGAGGGACCAGCAGGAATGGGAAGGAGGATCAGCTGGGAATGGCATGGGGGTTCAGACAGTCTTCTTAACCAAACCTCTGCTCCTTGATCTCATCGATGGTCTCATAGACAACAACGTTGCAGGATTGAGAGGTATAGGGGACCTTGGAGATCATTTAGCACAGTGGTCCTCCAAGTGTGGTCTACAGACTCCCGAGACCCTTTCAGATGATCCTCAAGGTTAAACTTATTTTTATAATAATACTAAGATTTTATTTATTAAAAACATTCTTCCTTTTCCCAACAACAAATCTGTATGAGGTAGCCAGGTGGCTCAGTGGATAGAGCACTGGGTCTGGAGTCAGGAAGACTTGGGGTCAGATCCAGCCTCAGACACTTGCTAGCTGAAGGACCCTGGGCAAGTTCCTTAACCTCTCTTTATCTTAAACCACTGGAGAAGGAAGTGGCAAACTGCTACAGTATCTTTTCCAAGAAAACCCCGTGGCCAGTACTGGCACGGTATGAATGGGCTCATGGAGAGTCAGACACGACCAACAACATTTGGGTGAGGTTGGGTTTTCTTTATATATTCAACCAAAAAACATATCTTAATGAACTTAATGTAGAAGCAGATATGCCAATCCAGCTGTCTTCTCTGAAGCCAGACATTAAAGAGATTTGCAAAAATATGTAAAACAACATCTTTCTTCTTGCTATTTTTTATTTTAGAAAACAGTTATTTTTCATAAAAACATGGTGCTAATGTGTAATGACTTTATTATTATTATTATTTTTTGTATTATTTTTAAATGAATAAATACATATTTGAAAAATTTATCAATTGTAATTTCTAATATGGTAAATATTGATAGACCTAATCTACCTAAACAAAAACTCTTTGGAGGAGGGGGGAGAGACCCTCAACAATTTTTAGGAGGGTAAAGGAATATGGAAATATGTTTTGCATGATTGCACATATACAACTTAATTAAAATTACTCATTGTCTTAGGGAAGGGGTAGGGGAGGGAGGGAAGGAGAGAAATTGGAACTCAAAATTTAAAAAAAATGAATGTTAAAAATTGTTTTTACATGTAATTGGAGAAAAATGCAATTTTATTTTATTTTTTAAAGCATGTAAAGGGATCTCAAAACCAAAAATTTTTGACCAACTGATCTAGTCCAATCATATTATTTAATATTTGGAAGAATTTTGATTTATAGTTCAACAACATATTTCCTATTTGACCTTAGTCAAGTCACTTTATTTCTCTAAGGTGTCACTTTCTTTTTATTTTATTTTTAAAAGTTCATTATTTATAATTAATATTCATTTTAAAAAATTTTGAGTTCCAAATTCTTTCCCTTCCTCTAGCCCCTCCCCCACCTATTGAGAAAGAAAGCGATACAATATCAATTATACACCGTGAAATCATGCAAAATATATTTCCGTATTAGCCATGTTGCAAAAAAGGGAGAAAAGACAAGAAAAAGAAAGAATGTGAAAAAAAAATGTTTTGGTTTGCTTTTAGAGTCCCTCAGTTCTCTCTCTACAGGTAGAGTAAGCCTCCCTTTCCAAATGTAAAATGTTATATAGAAACATGAGCTGAATATCCAGCCCATTGTCTTTTCTTTCAGGGTCCTGTTTGGTCACTTACTGGCTGTCTTTAATTGGAGCAAGCCCAGAGGGTCTCAGTGCCCAGGCCAACATGGTGTAGGTGTAAGCAGTACAGCCGATACTCAAACCCTGGGTCTCAGGAGCAGGCTACATCACCAACCCTAGTGTGGAGTAGTGGAAAGAGTGTTGGATTTGGAGCCAGAGGACCTGGTTTCCAATCCCAGCTCTACCACTTTATGGTAACCTTGGACAGCTCATCTCCCTTCCCTTTTCTATAGAATAAAGGGACTGAACTGGATCAGGGGGCCCTTAATCTTTCTTTTGTGTGTGTGTGTGTGTGTGTGTGTGTGTGTGTGTGTGTGTGTGTGTGTATCATGGACCCCTTTGGCAGTCTGGTGAAACCTAGAGACCCCTTCTCAGAATATTTTTTTAAAATTCGTAATTGAAGGAAGTGTTACATTTCAATTAGAGGTTAGTGACAATAAAAATGTATTTTTTTCCTCATCCAAGTTCAGGGACTTTCTCCACCCTCTTTCCCCCATTCCATCCCAATCTAGCTCTGAACCCCATGAATTGACCTCAGAGTAAGAAGCCCCTATATGAGGCTCTCTCAAAAGCCCATGTCTATGATTCTGTGACTCCAAATCCTGGTCTGGTTTGGCCAAGAGAGGAGGCAGCATTGGGCGACGGGATGTCTCCCCTACCACCCTCAGTGTCCCAGGCTCCTCCTCGCTAACTCTGTCTGTGTGTGTCCTAGCCTCTGGGTGGCATCCTGCCCATCCCAGCTGCAGAGGCTTCAGAGCCTCTGTTCGGGCTGTGTGTGAGTTGCCCTTGGCATTTGGAGGCTAAGGAATAAGGAGATGGCTTAGTTGAGGTAATGGGGTTCCATGGAGATTAATGTGAGATTTGGTGAAGTAACTAAAACCGATTGGATTGCTGGCTAATAAGCACATTTAAAGAATGATTTGAAAATGTGAAAATATTTGAAGAGATGCTAATTTCTTGAGCAGAGGGAGGGAAATTATGGGTGAATAAGGCAAGATAAATGCAGTGGCTTTGGGAGGGCTTACCCTCTCTAGACAGGGTGCTCCCTGTAGGGGGAGGGTATCTAATGCACCATGGACATTCTGCTCTTTGTCCTGATGGTCATTTGTGCCAAATCTCTTGGGGCAAAAGGCTCGGAGAGATCAGCAAAGATCTTAGAGAGATAATTGAGTTGGAAGGGAAGGGAAGAACACCTCTCTGACTTGAAAGTCTCTGAATATATTTGGAGATCCATAAATCTGTTCAAGTATAGGCTCCCCCAGAGGGCACTGGGGCATGTATCCAAGTGGCCATTTCCTCTGAGAGAAACTTCTATCACCAGAGAAAAGAGCATAGCTCTGGAGTCCAAGGACCTGGGTCCAAATCTTGCCTCTGACACTTATTACCTGTGTGAACTTGGACAAGTCACTTAAGCACTTTGTCCTTTTGTCCAGATGAGTTTCCTCATGTATAAAATGAGAAAGTTGGATTAGGTGAACTCTAAGATACCTTCTAGCTCTAAATCTTTGATGCATGAATTTCTACTGGAGAATCTCATAGGACTTTCCCATTGATCAATGAACACCTACAAAGCATAGGGTACTGTGGGGAATATGTGGATGAATTAGATATAGTCCCCACCTACAGTCTAGTTAGGGAGATAAGAGATGGGCCTATGAAAAATTAAACAACAAAGTGAGAGCTTTCTTCCCAGTTCTGAATTATATGATCCTTTAATGAGAGGTATGGACAGTAAAAGCTACCAGAGTTTGGAGGAAGGGAGACATTATGGTGGGTTTGGGTTGTTGGGAAGGGTGCACAGAAATCTGTGGATCTCTAGGAATATAGATGGAATTATGCCCAGTAGTCTGTTTCCTTTGCAGGACACTGGAAGGGCAGAGTGAGAATCCAAATTATTATTGTCATTCTTTTTGAGAGACAGTCGAGGTTAAATGACTTGCTCAGGGTCACACAGCTAGTGAGAGTCTGAGTCTGGATTTGAACTCAGGATCTCCTGACTTTAGGGCCACTGCTGTAGCTACTGCCTCTCCTAGTTACCCCAAGATCCCAAGTTTCAAAAGGTTTGCTTTTTTTTTCTCAAATCTGGGAGAGAAATTGGAGACCAAGACCAAGACAGTGGTGAACCCATCTCTTGAAACTGGAACTCTTTTCACCCAGGATCCATTGTTCTGTGTACGTAAGGGAGTCCTGAGTGCTAGGTTAAATTGAGTGAACCTGGGGAATCAGGGCCCTTAAAGAGCATAGAATGTCAGAGCAGGGAGGGTCCTTAACACCTAGATTGGCCTCAGAACATCAGAGCTGGAAAGGAATCTCAGAATGCAGACTGTTAAATCCAAAAGGGTCCCTTAATAATCATGTAGTCCAATTCCCTTGGACCCTCAGTTTCCCCATCTGAAAAATGGCTTGAATCTGGTCAGCAGCCTTCCCCTCCCCCACAGTTCTCACCAAGGGTTTGAGAGCTTTTGAGTTAATGCCTGCAAAGTGAGCAAAGATGAAAAGCCTTTATAAGTGCGTAGTGTGGTTATTAATAACGTCTCTTGGCGCCGAATGCCTCTTTAATTCCCCTGCTTAAACCACTCTGGAATCCATAACAGTTGCCCCTTAGCCTGTAGTTATTTCTTCCCCTTAATGGTCTTTTATGGAGGGACCTTATTGAAAGCTTTTCCCCAGCCCAAGTAAATCATGTCCTCTGGGTCATCGCTGTCTGTGATTTTATTAACTTCTTACGAGAAGTCAGCAGGATGAGAGGGAGGCCAAAATTTCCCTGCTGTTCACCTGAGTACCATCCCTTGCCCAGCCGAAGTCAACCACGGCCACCGCTGGGGACCCTTCTTAGAAGCATTAAGGAACACAATTTGTGAAGCTTCTTTAGAGGCTCCGAGATGCCGGTCATCCTCCAAACTGAGGCCAGCCAGTCCTGCCCTTTTTGCCAACAAGCTGTTTTTTCAGCCAACTGATAGGAAGCATCTGCCTGTTGCCTGCTGTAGGGAAAGAAAAAAAAAAAACAGAGAGTCATAATGGGAAGAAACCGAAGAGATCCTCCAGTCCAGTGGTATTGGGCAATGATGGAGTATGTGAGGATCCCTGCAGGACGTGCATCAACTTAGTTTTAAACTGTATTGTTATATTGTTGTGGTTTTGTTTGGTTATATATTTCCCTGTTCTTTTTTAATCAGGTTCCCAGAATACTGTGGAGGGCTGTGGACCTCACAAGCTGTGTTTGATGCCTCTGGTCCATTACTGACCCTCTCATTTTCCAGGGATAGAAACTGGGGCCCAAAGGTTGAGTGACTGGCCCAAGGGCAGGCAGATTTGGATGCAGTTTTGAACCCAGGCCTTGTGATTCCAGAGCCAGCATTCTGTCTGCTGGTGCCTCTATTTCACCTTATTTTATGCTGCTCTGCTTCTGGGCAGGGGGAAGGGAAGGGAGGGAGGACATGCCATGAAGATCACCTGAACTGGACAGATGCCCCCAGTCCTGAGCCTCCTGGAGGTGTCAGGCTATGGGAAAAGGTCAGAGCCACCATGAGCCTGCAGCCGCTGCTGCCCAGCTGCTTTTGCATCCTGGGAGCAGCATAAAGCATCTTTATTACTGCAGCAGCTGCCGCCCCGCCACTGCCACCTAAGCAGAGAGTCAAGGAAAGAAAGGGAGGGATGGAGGGAGGGAAGAAGGGAAGAAAGGATGGAGGGAAGAAGGGACCAAGGAATGGAGGGAGAAAAGGAGGGAAGAAAGGAGGAAGAAGGGGAAGAAGGGATGGAGGGAGGGAAGAAGGGAAGAAAGGATGGAAAGAGGGAAGAAGGGACAGAGGGATGGAAGGAGAAAAGAAAGGATGGAGGGAGGGAAGAAGGGAAAGAGGGTGGGAAGAAGGGAAAGAGGGAGGGAAGAAGGGATAGAAGGAGGGAAGAAGAGACAGAGGGAGGGGACCTAGGCTCCCTGTGCTCTGGCTATAGGCCACGGCAGTGTGTGTTTGTGTGTGTGTGTGTGTGTGTGTGTTTGTGTACTTTCCACGAGTGCTTATGTGTGTGTTTGTGTGTCTGTATGTATGTATGCACATTCATGTGTTCTCACATGTGTGTGTGTGGGTGGGGAGAGAGCTAAGAGGCATCTCCATGGAGCCTGCCCCTGGGAGAGTAAGTGGTTGGTGTGTGTGGGGGCAGCCCAGTGCAGGGTTCTCATCTCAGGATTACTCAGGGGCCCACTGGTTCTTACAGATTCAGGCCTGGAGCCTGGGAAGATAAATAGCCCCATCAAGGAGCTCCGTGAAGGGGCTGATTCCCATCACATCCCATTGTCAGGGGCCTAATGAGCTGTGTTATTAAAGGATGGGGTTGGAATACCTGGGGCTGGGAAGTTCCTTTCTTCCCCCTCTTTGATGGAGGAGAAGGAGCACTGGACTGGGAGACTGATCCCAGGTAGAGGAACTCACTGAGTGACCCAGAACACACCAGGCCTCCTTTCCCGCCTTAGCTTCCTCTCTTGCAAGATGGAGAGTCAGACTGAATGAACTCAAAAAGTCTTTTAGATTTAACATTTGTGTCCTAAGGGCCCTCCCAGCTCTGACATCTGTGTTCTAAAGCCCCTCCCATCTCTGACATCCTGTGTCCTAAAGATCTCCCAGCTCTGATATCCTGTGTTCTAAGGGCCCTCCCATCTCTGACATTCTGTGTTCTAAGGGCCCTCCTACCTCTGACATCCTGTGTTCTAAGGGTCCTCCCAAATCTGATAACCTGTGTTCTAAGGACCTCCCAGCTCTGACATCCTGTGTTCTAAGGGTCCTCCCAGCTCTGACATCCTGGGTTCTAAGTTCCCTCCCAGCTCTGACCTCCTGTGTTCTAAGGGCCCTCCCATCTCTGACATCCCATGTTCTAAGGCACCTCCCACCTCTGGCATCCTGGGTTCTAAGGGCCCTCCCAGCTTTGGCATTCTGGGTTCTAAGGACTGGCCCAATGCTGACATTCTCTACCCCAGGGCCTTTGAGCTGGTTGACTTCCTCCTGTCCTGTGACACTTGGGCTTGGCTGGCCGCTGTGAAGAAGGGAAAGATAGACCCGCCTGGCCCCTCCTCCCACCATCCCGCTTCATCATCATCGTCACACCACCATCATTATCATCATAATAACAACCAGAAGAACAATAACAGTTTGCGTTTGTATCCTTTAAGATTGACAGAACACTTGACAAACATGATCTCGTTTGATCCTCACAGTGACCCTGGGAGGTAAGTGCTGTTATTATACCCATCTTACAGATGAGAAAACTGAGTCAGAAAAAGGGGAAATGACTTGCCCTGGATCACAACAGTTAGTGAGTGTCTGAGGCTGGATTCGAATTCAAGTCTCCAATTTCCTATTTGTGAGTTCTCTCTAAATCACAGTTTTATTGTTAGGGCAAGAAGGGAAGAAAATAAGCATTTATTAAGTCCCTACTACGTACCAGGTACTATGCTAAGTGCTTTACAAACACCTGTTCATTTTACTGCACTTGTTTGCCTAAGGGACCTCTGTTGTGGTTGGTTGGTCATTTTAGTCGTGTCTGATTCTCTGTGACCCCATCTGGGGTTTTCTTAGCAGAGACGCTGGAGTGGTTTGTCATTTCCATCTCTAGCTCATTTTGACAGAAGAGGAAACTGAGGCAAGCAGGGTAAAGTGACTTGCCCAGGGCCCTTAGGCATCATCTCTAATCTGACCCTTCCATGTTACAGAGGCAGAGCCTGAGACCCTGTTGCCAAAGAGCCCTACTCCAGATTACTAGGGAATCAATTCTAGGACTCCTGACTAGGCTGCGGTGCCCCCTCCCCAAATACTCTGCTTTTCTTGTTCTCTCGTCTACACTGCCCCTCCCATCCCACCAGCTCTCTCCTTCCAGAACATTAGAAAGAAATAAAGTTAGACGAGAGTCTGGATCAGTGTTCAGGGCTGCAGGTGTCTCCTGCCCTGGGAGGCCTGGGGTGGAGACATGGGGCCTGGATCCCCAAAGGACCCACCTCCCAGACTCCCTAGGTCATGGCTGACTCCCTGTGTCCCTGTAAAATGAGAGGATTGGAGGAGCCCAAACCATAAGAACGTGACCTGCAATATGTAAGCAGACCCTTAGGGCTGGCAAAGCTCTTTCCACGTGTTATCTCATTGGAGCTCCTCAGAACAGCCCTGGGAGGTGGTGCCACTGTTTTCTTCATTTCCCACACTAGGAGACAGGCTGAGGAGGATGTGACTTGTTGTGTATCATATAGTGAAGTGGGTGTCCAAGGTGGGATTTGAACTCAGTTCTCCCTGACTCTAGCACCTCACTCACAGTTCCAGCTAGCTGTCTATCATTGCAGATGCCATCTCATCCAACCTTCTCAGGTCCGCAGGCTCCAGACTTAGGGCTCTTCCCAATGTTCTAGGACTGGCTGAGGGGTGGGCGCAGCATCAGGTACTCTAGAGAACACCCCCCTCTCCCCCCTGAAGAGTCATTAGGCCTTGTTATTTGGTGAGATGCGGGAATCAGAGGCTTGGCCCCTCCACCACACTGTCATCTTACAGGTCCTACTGAGGGCAGGAGGGCAGTGCTTAGGGCTGTGTGTGTGTGTGTGTGTGTGTGTGTGTGTGTGTGTGTGTGACACAGCAGCCCAGGAGACAAATGAACCTGTGCAGAGATGCTGCCCCCTGAAAGCAGGACCCTATTAATAACAGGAATAACTCACTCCAGGAGGCAGCTGAGGTTGGATCCTCAGGAAACGCCAATCACTGCCCCATCTGGGTCAGAAACAAATGGAAAAAGTGATTCCATTATTTTATAATGGACTGTAATGTCACTTTTTATTAGGTCCTGGGTTTTAATCAGGCTAGTAGGCTGGTCCTGCACCTAGAAACTCTGGCTCCTACCCTTGGGACAATTCTCTCTCCCCGCCAGGATCCCCAACCTAGAAAGACGCACCACTTAGCCTGGCAGGGCTTTGTCAGTTAAGACGATGACAGATGTCACCCTCATCTGTCTCTGGAGTCATAGGCCCTCCTCCCTTCGCTGATGCCATTTCTCCTATGGTGCCTGTGCTCAGCCAGGGGCAGCTGTGACCTGGACTCCAGTTCTGAAGATGGAATAGTCAGTCTGTTAGGGAGGGAGGAGGTAGGGGCAGCTTAGCCTAATGGGACATTCTCCATCACTGATACCCTACAGATTCAGAGGGTGGATGGGGGAGGGGGATATTGATATGCTTGCTATAAAAAAAGGAGACAGAGAAGAAAAAGTATCAGGAATGGGAGGGGGATGGAAGAAAAAGGACAGCAGGACTTGAGGGAGAAGGTACTGGGACCTGGGCTCCAGGCCCAGTCTGCTCCCTGGGAAACCTTGGAAAAGTCACTTAATTCCTAGTTTCGGTGAAGCAGGCAGCTTGAGGCAGCGGATGGGGGAGTCAAGGAGATTTGGCTTCGAATCCCATCACAAATACTAGCTGTGTGACCTCCGGCAAATCACTCAACTCTGAGCCGCTGTCTCCTCATCTAAAAATGAGGGAGGGGAGCTTAGCAATCTCTCAGGGTCCTTCCCGGTTCTGTGTCAGGGATACTGTACTCCCTCCTGAAGCCTCAGCTTTCTCAGCCATAAAATGAATAAAGTTAGAACTGACGGTCTCTAAGGTCCCATTGGGTGCTAAAGATCCTGCCTGGTGAATGAGGGGCTTCCTGAAAGGGTCATTGGACAGGTTTTAGTGGGTCTATGAGCTTAGATGAGAAAAAATCCATCTTTGTTGTCCCTAATCTTTAATTCTCTTTGAAATCCTGTGTATTTTATTGTATATGTTTAAAAATATGATTCTGAGAAGGGGTCCAGAGGCTTTACTAGACCACCAAAGACGTCCCTGGCACAAAAAGGGTGAGGAACCTGCTCTAGGGAATCTCTAAGGTTTGCTTCTTCTAGTTCATGTCCTGAGAGTGTGAAGGTAGGAAGAGCGGAGGGACAGGGATTGGGCTTTGGGTGGGTGGGTGGAGGAGGAAAGAAAGAAAAGGCAATGGCCAATTCTAATGAGG
Organism: Pseudochirops corinnae; assembly: GCA_028646515.1. NCBI lineage: Eukaryota > Metazoa > Chordata > Mammalia > Diprotodontia > Pseudocheiridae > Pseudochirops > Pseudochirops corinnae. The sequence continues at coordinate 45,764,263 of CM053588.1, forward strand.
GAAAGGAGAGAATGAGGGAAGCAGCTGGTGGGCGAGCCCAGGGTGGGGACAGGCAGGGATGGATAGGTGAGGTGGCATGGGGGGGGGGTGTGCTTTTGACAAGGACCGTTTGGCTGTTCTTGTCCCTGACAAGAAAAGAACACTCATCAAGGTTATTTTTAGAAAAAAACACAACACCCTCATCACCTCCTCAGACGAGTTCTTTCCCCCCGCAATCTGGAGGCTCCCAGCAGCTGCCAAATGCAGGAGCTGATGACATGTGTGTCTGCCCATCTCCAGCCTGGACACTCCAGTCGTTCGGAGATGGGGCCTGACCCTTGCTGTCAGAGACCTCAGGACGAGGCTGCACCCTGTGTGAGTTCCCCAGCCCATGACCACGAGGAAGCATAGGCTGGTACAGACCATAAGCTGTGAAGGACCTTAGAGGCAACTCACTAAAATTCCTTTATTTTACAGAGAGGGAAACTGAGGCAAGGAGAGGCTAAATACCTTCCACAGGCAGAACTGAGATCTGAACCCCAAAGCCCCTCACCCTTAGCAGCACCCCCCCCAGCCTGAGTTTACCACCGAGTTCCTAATTTGTGAAATGTCAGTAATAATAGCACTTGCTTCACTAGCTTGTTTCAAGGATCAAGTAAGATAAAATCCATAAAGCATTCTGCCAACTTTCTAGCGATCTTTGTTATGGCTTTCCCAGGCACTTTGCCACTCTGGGGACTGAGGGGCATTTGAGAGAGCTCTATTTACTGCCACTGAACCTGTGGGGGCTTCAGTGGCCTCTAAGAGACCTTCCAGCTCTAAGTATATGAAGTTATAAGCCTATGAAAAGGCTTTCCTTTGGCCAGTCTCCTCTGCTGTTCTCCCCCAACCCCCACCCAGTCTCTAGTCTCTAACTTCCTCCTACATTTAGCCTACAGAGAAGGACCCCATAGCCATCCCTCTTGGCACAGCCCTGGCCCAGGCTCTGGCCCCCATGACCCTTCTGTCTCAGCCATACCTATGAAATCTCAATCACAGAATCTCAAGAACTGGAAGAAACCTTTAAAGCCACCTAACCCAATCTGGAACACCAATCAATCAGTGCCTATTGAGTGCCAGGAACTATGCTAAGCACTGGGGATTGTCACCTGTTCTACGCAGGAGCATAGAACAAGCTCATCTTAACCATCATTCAGGAAGGAATGAGACAGGTGGTTAGGTCTGAGAGCCTCCGAAGGCAAGTACTTACCTGAAATCCTGCTGGCCTGTTGTCCAAAGTGCTGAGAGTTACCTTCTCCTCACTACTCCTAGGTTTGGGATGAGAGAGAGAGGGAGAGACAGAGAGAGAGGGAGACAGACAGACAGACAGACAGACAGAGAAAGAGAAAGAGACAGACAGACAGAGAGACAGAGACATAGAGAGACAGAGAGAGAGAGACAGAGACAGAGAGAGAGACAGAGAGAGAGACAGAGACAGAGAGAGGGACAGCGACAGAGAGAGAGAGAAAGAGACAGAGACAGAGAGAGAAGGGAGAGGAGAGAGGGAGAGAGAGACAGAGAGAGAGGGAGAGAGAGAGAGGAGAGAGAGAGAAGAAAGAGAGAGAGGAGAGAGAAGGGAGAGGAGAGAGAGAGGAGAGAGAGAGAAGG
>CM053588.1:45766388-45783874 GCA_028646515.1 Pseudochirops corinnae
GAGAGAGAGAGGAGAGAGAGAGGGAGAGAGAGAAGGAGAGAGAGAGAGAGAAGAGTGGAGAGAGAGAGAGAGGGAGAGAGAGAAAGAGACAGAGAGGAGAGAGGGGGGAAAGAGAGAGAGAGGGAGAGAGAGAGGAGGGGGGGAGGAGAGAGGGGGGAAGGGAGAGAAGAGAGAGGGAGAAAGAGACAGAGAGAGAGGGAGAGAGAGAGGAGAGAGAGAGGAGAGAGAGAGAAGAGAGAGAAGGGAGAGAGAGAGGAGAGGGAGAGAGAGAAGGAGAGAGAGAGGGAGAGAGAGAGGAGAGAGAGAGAAGGAAAGGACATGAGAAAAGAGGGGCATTACTCTGCCGTATCCCAGTTTTCTTGCCTTTGCCTAATGCTGGCCTTTTGGTTTCCCACTTCTACCATGTTAAGCTGGACTTAGGGAAACTCAGTCAGGCGAGGGGAGAGCCCAGAGAGTGTTAGGATGTGGGGGTCTTTACTCCTTTGCATTAGATTCACTCTCAATAATAGTTGAATCACAAGAGTCAAAGAATCTGAGTTGGAATGGACTTGAGGGACCATCTCGTCCGGAGGGTGATTTTGTGTGTGTGTGTGTGTGTGTGTGTGTGTGTGTGTGTGTGTCTTCCTGAGCCTGTAAGTTCCATCTCAAATGCCAGTCCCTTAAAAAGCCTTCCTTGGTGGCTCCCCTGTTTCCATTCTCTGGCTCAGTGAGGATCTCACCCCTAGACCTTACATAGCATTCTATTTTGTAACACTGGTACAAACTTGGCATGTAGCCTTGTGTGTTATCAACATCTGTGCTTCTACTAGACAGTGTGTTCCATGAGGGCAGGGAGGCTGTCTCAGCTAAATGGTGTACTTCGCCAGTGCCCAGAATAGGGTTTTGCAAACTTAGGTGCTTAATAAATGCTTGTTGTTACTGATGCTATTTAGCATTCAAAAGTCTTCAAGGACAAAGACTGGTTTCTGTCCTTGCACCCACAGCTCAGCTGAGTACTCAGTATACAGTAGGTGCTTAATAAATGCTTTAAGTGCTTGTTGGGTTAGATTGGATTGATTGGATTCTTAGAGGAAGAGATGAGACCAAGGGTAAGCTATCATAATGTGGCAGGGGAAGGAAAAGGAGGGATGCTTTCTGACATGACTTTTTCTAAGTACACACCTTTGTAATGCCAGAAAATCCCCATGTCTGACACAGAGGTATCTATTTTGTGATAAGTCAAGCTGGATGTGTTACAATGATTCTCAGTGCTGCCACAGATGGTCACACACAAGGGACAGCCTTTTCAAACATGGGGTGGAGGGTGGGGATGGAAGGGTGTCTCACAGTGTTCCCACCTTGCCCAGGGCATGGAAAGTGCCTCCTCCTGGCTCTGCCCGCTCGGATGCCCACATTTGTGAGTCTAGCTGCGTTCCTGTCTGAGGACACTCAGTATGTCTCTGTTGTGCCTTTGTGTGCACTTGTGAATGTGCGTGCCTGCCTTCGGACTGGCTGGGAGTTAGGCCTGGCCGGGAATACCAAATTCCTTTCTAATGAAAGGGGGGGAACCTCCAGCTGCCCATCTTGGCTTTCTATAACTAAGAAGGCATAGACTTTCAGGGGACACGAGGAACAGAGACAGATTTGGGGCGCAGCTTGTGGCAAGGGGCAGTCTGACTCACATTTCACTCTTTTTCTCACGACATTATACTCCGCCCCCCCCCCCCCCCCTTACTTACTCAAGGCCCCAGAGGAGCCTGGGAAGAGTGAATCAGGGACAGAGGGAGGTAGACAGATAAGGGATAAAGGAATGACAGAAAAGTTGAGAGAGATGCTGAGAGATGAAGGATGAAAGAGCGAGGAGCAGAGACCAAGACAAGATGAGAGAAAAACAGAAACGCAGTGAAAGAGATAGCCCAGCAGAGATAGAACAGAGACCGAATCAAAGAGGAGCAGAGATACAGAATGAGAGAGAGAAGCAGACAGAAATACACAATGAGAAGGAAACACAAAGAGAAAGACAGAATGGGAGACAGAAAGAAGAGGGGGAGATAGAGAATGAGAGGGACAGGAAAAGATAGAGGAGAGAGATGGAGAGACAGCGCCAGCTAAACAGAGACACACAGAAGGAGAATGAGACGACAGAGGGGAAGCTACAGGTACGGTCCGAGAGATAGACATGAGGAAAGACCTGAAAGAGGCAGGAGTAGATAGTAATGCAGAGAGAGAGACAGGGGATAAGAGAGATAAAGACAGAAAGGTGTAGAGGATGGGGGGGGGGGGGGAGACAGAGACAGAGAGAGACAGAAAGACAGAGACAGAGACAGAGAAAGGCAGAGAGACAGAGACAGAGACAGAGACAGAGAGAGAAAGAGAGACAGAGACAGAGAGATAGACAGAGGCAGACAGAAAGACAGAGACAGACAGAAGCAGAGAGACAGACAGACAGAGAGACAGAGACAGAAAGACAGAAGCAGAGAGAGAGAGAAACAGAGAGAGAAACAGAAGGAAGAGCAGAGAGAATTTCAGAGGCACAACAGTAAAGGAGGGATAGGAACAAAGAACCAGAGCCCAGAGAACAGCAGAGCCTGGGAGAGGCGCTCTTTTAGCGGGTGGCATCTGATGGGGAGGGGGGGCGGTTTGGATTCTTGCTGTTGCCTCTGACATTAAATAGCTTAGTAGCGAGACGTATAATTTGTGATTTCAACCAGGTCCTACCGCATGCCTACAAAAAGCAACACCCCATTCTAAGTGTCTCTTGCCGTCTGTCATCTTCATTTTGCTTTTGTCTCTGGAATAAAGAGAATCAAAAACTCCTGAGGTGGATTTTTTACCCAGCTGGCTGACTTACTCTCCCTCCTTCCCTCCCTTCTCTTTCTTTCTTTGTCTCGGCTGCTCCTCTTTCTCCTTCTGTCTCTCTGCTTGCCTGTGTGCTCGTCTCTTTCCCTCTCTCTCTCTCTCTCTCTCTGGCCCTGGTTCTATCTCCATCTGTTTCTCTGTCACTGGTTTCCTGACCCCCATGTGCCTCTTTCCTGGGTTTTTTCTGGACCTGTTCTTTCTCCTTCTCCCCCCTCTCTCCTCTTCCTCCCTCCCTCTCCCTCCTCCTCTTCCTTTCCCCCTCTCTCCTTCTCCTCTCCCCTTCTCCCCCTTCCTCTCTTCCCTCCCCCTTCCTCTCCTCCCTCTTTCTACTCTCTCCCTCCTCCTCTCCTCCTCCCTCTCCTCTCCTTCCTCCTCCTCGTCCCTCCTCTCCCCCCCCCCCCCCCACCTTTTTGCAGCTACCATTACCTGATAGAGCTCCTGCTGTATGCCTCATCCCGCCTGCTCTGTCCCAGCCTCCCTGCCCGGGTGCCCGGTTGATGGATGACTGCTCCGCTCTTTGCACTCCCCAGCTGTCTCTGCCTCTCTGTCTGCTGGATTGACAGGGCCCATAAATCACTCTTGAAAGGCAAAGCATTGGGGAGAGGGAGCAGAGCAAAGTGCTGACAATGCACCATCCCTAGGAGGTAGGAATGGGGTGGTGGTGGTTGATTTTGCAGCAGACAGAGGGGCTTGGAGCCCTGAGGCCTGAACTTGGTAAATTATCTTAGTCACAAGCTATTGTTGACAGCTCCAGAGCCTGCTTAATCCATCTTCCCAGAGGAGCCAGCAAGAAGAAATAGCTCAATTGGTGGTAGATTAGACCAAAGGGAGGACTTCCTGAGGAGTCATTTCACCTTGGAAAGGGTTGTTGCAGGATGTGGTGAGATCCCTTCCATGGAGGATTGTAGGAGCAGGGCAGAAATCACTTGGGCAGAGGGCTAACTGGAGGGAGGAAGGAGGACTGGGTGCTACATGCATTGGGTTGCATGGGCTGTGATCCTCTCACCAATGGGGGATTGTCTGAGGTCATCTTGTCTGGATCCCTCATTTGATAGATGAGGAAGTAGCCTCAGAGGTTAAATGACTTGTCCAAGGCCACACAATTCATAAGATCTACTAGCTCCACATCCTGGGCTCTTTCCATTTCTAACAGCCAGACGGCTGAACGATGACAGTTGAATGATAACCCATGACTAATCGTAAAGCTAGGGGAGCAGAAAACACTTCAATATTTCATAAAAGGAGCTGTGATTTCATCCCTGTGAGCATTTGTGTGAATTGTAACCACCTCTATACCTTGATAGTCAGTCTTCATGAGTTGCTCTAGAAAAAATAAATCACCCTTGGGGTGACTAAACCTCTAGAGATGAGCCTCCCAGGACTGAGCTGGGTTGGTCTTAGGATGAGGTGCCTGGCCTACCCTGGAAGCTTGGCAGGACCCCTTGCAGCTTGGTGTTTGGTGGCATAGTCTTTGAGAACTCAGGGTTGTGTATGAATGGATACAAATCGAAACAAGCAAAAACAGGCAGACAGTTTACCCAATAAACATAATATTTCAGGATGTCAATCCCCGCAGAGACCAATTGTTTGTTCAGAGGTGAAGCATCTCCCCTTTCTCCCCATTGGAAAATAGGTGTTAGAGAGAACAGTAAGTGTCAAATGGGTTGATTTGGTTTTTTTCGACTGTACTAATTGGGGAGGATTCAATGGGAGGGGGGAATTGGACAGTGAAATGTGTTATAAAAAGGTAAGAAAAGAGCATCAATAAAGTATTTTTTTAAAAGAACTCATCACCTCCACACCATGAGGAGACCGAGGGGGAAGACTTTAGGGGGCAGCAAAACATCCTGATGGAAAATGAAAAAATCCTGGTGTTTTTGCTTCCATGAAACCATGCGTCTAAATGTTTTGAAATATCCAGATATTTGGTGCTGCGGAGAAAAAAATCAGCTGGTGGCTGGGGGTGCGGTGATGGGGGTGGGAGAAGTGGCAATTGACAGACTTTTTCCTGATATTTTCTGGCCTCTTATCTCTTTCTATTCCAAGCCATCCTTATTGCCACCTCCATATACATGCTTCCTAGAGGCACTCGGATTGCTCTGATAACATAACAACTTTGACTCTAAAAATTTCAGAAAAGATGCTTGTTGACTTCCTGATCAACCTAGTTCTAGGTTTCTGAGTCTGCAGTCCTTCCCCCAACAGTCAAGTGCTAGACAAACAGAACCTAGTACCCTGGATCCAGAACTGGAAGAGACATCAGAGGCCACACAGCAAGACTACTTTCAGTTCATTAATCAAGAAAGCATTGACCATGTGCCTACTATGTGTCACAACAGCAAAAAAAAGAATGAAGCTGCCTGCCTCCAAAGTGCTTACATTCTATTGGAGGAGACAGAGATACACAGATAGGTATATGAAACATATATATATATATGTATATGCATATATATACATATATACATACATATATACACACACAGTATAAATACAAAGGGATTTGAGAGGGGAGGCACTAGTAATTAGGAAAAGCCTCTCTGATTTTAGCGTTCCCCATTTCTCATTTCTAAAACTTTTTTTTGCTTTTTGGAGGGGGGGAAGGGCAATTGGGGTTAAGTGACTTGCCCAAGGTCACACGGCTAGTAAGTGTTAAGTGTCTGAGGTCAGATTTGAACTCAGGTCCTCCTGACTCCAGGGCCAGTGCTCTATTCACTGTGCTACCTGCCTGCCCCCTAAAACTTTCTTTGAGGGAGGTGATAGTATGGTATGATAGAAAGAATTCTGAATACACCCTAATACCCCAAATACCTGTATTTGAACCCCTGGTCTGCTATTTACAATCTGTGTGACCCTGATAACTTGCTTAATGTCTCTGTGCCTCAGTTTCTTCAGATGTCAAAGGAGGAGGTTGGACTCAGTCACCTCTGACATCCCTTTCAGCTTCAAATCTATGATATGATGATCCTTACATGGTCCACTAAACCTAGAATGAAATCCCTCCCTTCCTTCAAGGCTCAACTCAAGTAACAAATACTTCTCTGATTTCCCCTGCTGGAAGTGGTCTTTCCCTCTTCTGATTCTTCATAATTTTTTGGCTGTGACTCATTGGAGAAAACATGGTAAAGAGGAGAAGAGTATTGGATTCAGAGGACCTGGGTTTGAATTCTGACTATGCCACTGGGGAATGTGTGAGCATGGGCATTTCAATTTAACAAGTATTTTTAGTGCCTGGTGTCCCTTTCCCAATTTGTAGGATTGTTCTCCCAGATTCATGGTACTTTGTAGATTTGCACCATTAAAAACAGAAATCATGAGCCACTACTGATGTATTTACTTTTAATGGTCAGCCAGAGGACACAGGTCCAAGTAAAGGCATTTAATGGAATGACAGTAGGAAAAAGACAAAACTTTCCCCCCATAAACCTGGGATTTACTCTTCCATAAATACACATAGAATCATTGGGAGGAAAAGACACACATAGGGAACACACATGGAAAGGTATGTATCTTGGAAACATATAGTATGTGCTTAATAAATACTTGTTGATTGATAAAAATAAAATATTTATATTTTCCTGGGTGAGGGGGGATGTAACAACTTAATACATGTTTGTTGAAAATGGAATCGTGACATTTATTTTCTGAACTGATTCATTAATAAGCTTTCATTCAACCACAAGTATCAGGTCTGCAGGAAATATAAGAGAAATAATCAGACCTAGTCTGTTACTTCAGGGAGCTTACAATCTTTTCAGGGAATTATAACTCATGTACCAGAAACAGAAGTTGCATTATACTGATATATGGATGTAGGGAAGAGGGAGATGATGACTGGTGTCATGGCTCAGGTCTCTTGTACTTTCAGTGGGCACTCAGTGAATGTTCTTGGTGGAGTTAAGGCAGGAGCTTCATGGAGGTCCCTGATGGAAGTCTTACAGGGTTGGGGTTCTGGGCAACAATTGGTTATTTCCTCAGTTACCAGGTTTTTCAGAGTTTGGCTGGGTGGGGTGTGGTTTGAGCGCTCTCACCTTGGGCAAATCCTCTGAACACAGCAGAATCAGGAGAGATGCCCCTTCAGACTTTTTCTGATTCTAGATCCTTATGATGCACAAAAGTCAGCCCCAGTGGTAGACTAAGTCATCTCTGAGATCCTTTTCAGTTTTAAATGCTATGAGCCTATGACATGGTTCTGAGAAGGGATTAGAGGCTGAACTAAAATGACCTGAGGCTTCCTGGGGTCTTATGAGTTTATGACTATGACTAAAGCTGTGTTAGCTTTTGTCTCTCCAGTAAGGTGTTGACAGAGCTGATGGAAGATCCAAAAGAAAGGGGAATTGGAAGGCCCATTGTCAGAATCCCGATATGGGAAGCATTTCCCTAGAGGGTGATGGAGCACCATTTTTTAGAGAAGAGGATTTGAATTCTTGAAGACATTGATTCACTTGAGGTGATTACACTTTGTTCTGAGCCACTAAAACCTGGTGGCTCAGGGTACTCTGCTGCCCTCAGTGGTCTTCCATATTATGGTTTCTGGTCCATTGCTGATGTCGTGGTGCATGTCACCACTCCTAAGAATCCTAGCCCTGTCCTGTGGACTCTCTTCTCTTATTGGCTGCTGATTGTCTCCCATCCTCCCTAGCCCCTGCCTCTTCCCACAGTGGTGAGATATTGGCCCAGCTGAGAAGGCTGGAAAAGAACTCTCTGAGGGATGAGCTGCTCCTTCTCACTGAGACTTACCCCAAATAAGGCAGACATTCCTCTAAATCCTATTTCCCAACATTGGCCCTGAATGTAAAAATGTGTAGTTATAGCTCTGTCCTCCAGATGCTGTAACATTAAAATAGAATGAAAGCCCTTTGAGGACAAGAGATGGTTTCATTTTTGTCTTTGGGTTTCTAGTGCCTAATGTCTGATTGACTTAGTGATGACACATGTTCTGACCCCCCCCAAGGGATCTGCCCAGCCTGGGCAGATTATGCATTTCTGGGGGCGTCATCACCATCTCACCCCTCTAAGGAAAATTCCACCATTGCATATGTTCAGCCCATAAAGGATACTTTCTGGAGGTAATTTGCAGATCTCAGATAGCAAAGTCTTCTAAGCAGCCTGGGGTTGACTGGGACTATTTTGGTCTCTCTGCTGTGTTTTAATTCCAGCTGTGTGACACTGATCAGCTCTGTGAATGGTGAACCTGGACAAGGATGCCTGCTGCTTAATGAACTAGAGATGGAAAAAGATTGTAGCAGGCAATTCGTTTCTGGCAGCTTACATGTGAGTGCGGATCAGCCACAAAGCTGGGAACACCGTCTCTTCAAAGGCTGTAACCAGTTCAGAATGACTGATGCCTATCTCTGGGGCAGCCTCTGCCCTTCTTGGCCAGCAGTGGAGAATGCCTGCAAGGGGCTGAGCCTCAGGAAGTGGGCAAGGTTGCCTTCTAGGGGGCTGACCCCACAGTGGTATCCAGGCTGAGCCTGGTTGATCTATGTGACTGATGAGAGAAGAAAGCAAATATTTCCAGCATCTTTGCTCAGTTGTTGGGGATTTGATAGGCTGGCTCCTTGTCTGTTTCTTCTTACTTGTAGTATCCTGAAGGATAGTGGGCATGAAGCTCACTGATGTCATCTTTTAAAAATTTATTATTATTATTTAAAGTATTTATTAAATGTTTGTGATGAACAAGTTGCTATGTTAAGCACAAGGGATGTATAGAAAAACATACAAGACAGTTCCTGCCCTCAATGACCTTGCATTCTCATGGAAAAACACATCATACAGAGAACTATTAGAAAGCAGAAGGGGCAGCAAGGCAGCAAGGGAATGTTAGGAAGACTTTTGGACGTTGCCTTGTTTCCATCTATAGAAGGCACACCTATTTGGTGGCCTCACCTTTAGTAGTCATGGACCTGAAGAACTGTCAGGAGGAACCATGCCCCCATAGGCTGGGCTCTGAGAGCTCCCATTGCTGGTTCTCCCAGAACCTCCCAGGTTCCTTCTTCCTCACTACAGTTTGTAGTAGGTAATTAACCACATGTGCACAAATGACCACCATGATCAACAGCCTTATCATGGCCTAATTGAGAAGCTAAGGGTACTCTTGGGTAGGACAATGAAGGATATTGGCTGGAGGGTGGAAGGTCCTTGTAAGGGTGTGGGCATAAGTCCAAGCTCTGAGGATCCTTAGAAGCCATGGGTGTAATAGAGAAGAGCACTGGATTTAGAAGCAGAAGACCCAGGTTCAAATCCTGCCTCTGTCACTTACTACTTGTGTGACCTTGGAGTCATTTTATTTTCCCTCTCTTGGCCTCTGTCTCCTTACTTATAAATTGAAGGCATTGAACTAGGAACCTCTAAGGTCCTTAAAAATTTATTTATTTTAAATATTCTTTTCTTTTTAAATTTTGAGCTCCCAATTCTTGCCCTCCCTCCAGCCCTTCTCCCACCCACTTGGAAGGCAAGAAGCATAATATCAATTATAGATGTAAAATCAGCAAAATGTGTTTTCATATTAGCCATATTTTTTTTAAAAAGCAAGAAAAAGAAAGTGAGAAAATTATAATTCAATTTGCACTCAGATTTCATTGGTTTTCTCTCTGGACTATGGATAGAATCTTTTCATTGTGAGTCCTTTGGAATTGCCTTGGATTGTTGTATTAATTAGAGTAGCCAAGCCTTTCACAATTGAATATCATTACAACATTGCACAATGATCTTCTGGTTCTTCTCACTTCACTTTGCAACAGTTCATATATATCTTGCTATGTTTTTCTGAAACTACCTCTTCATCAATTTCCATGGCACAATAGTTCTCCAGCACAATCACATGCTACAAGTTGTTGAGCCATTCCCTAACTGATGAGCATCCCCTCAATTTCCAATTCTTTGCCACCACAAAAACGCTGCTGTATATATTGTTGTACATATGGGACCTTTTCCTTTTTCTCTGATCTCTTTTGCATACATACCAATTAGTGGTATAGCCCTTTGAACATAATTCCAAATTACTCTCCAGAATGACTGGATCAGTTCACAACCCTACCAACAATATCTTAGTGTACCAATTTCCCCCACATCTCATCTACGATTTGTCATTTCTGATAGGTGTCAGATGGCATCTTAGAGCTGTTTTAATTTGTCTTTCTGTAGTCAATAGTGATTTAGAGCATTTTGTTCGTATGACTATAGATGGCTTTGGTTTCTTCTTCTGAAAATTGTTCATATCCTTTGACCATTTATCAACTAGAGAATGGCTCTTATTTTTATAAGTTCCATATGTATTTTATCAGATCTATACTCAGTATGTATTTGAGAAATGAAGCCTTTATCAGAGAAACCTGTAAAAATTTTTGATGTTACCACATTGTCCCTGGTTTGTTTTCTTGTTCATCCTTCATTCTTGAAGAGGACCAAGGACATCAGGAGGGTGATGGATCGACTTGCAAATGAATTGGATTTAAGTGAGGAAGAGCTGTGCAAAGTCATTATCCTCATTCTCTCCTCCAGAGACATTGGAGTCTAATTGCAAAACACAGGTCAAGATGGCAGATAATGGCTCAGGATGCAGTGGGAGAACTTGGTCTTTCTAAGCTAAGGGAGTCTTTCCCAGGTCTCAGTTTGTCTAAGGTGACACCCACTCAGTAGTTAAAGGTTAGGTATGAATTGAGGTAAAAGATGGCCTACTTTACCTTCACAAAAGAATGAACGAGGGAGGGGAAGACCCTTAGAGTTTCTGGCCAGAACCTTGTCCTTGGTGCCTTTTAGCAAAATGTGGTTTCTTTGATTATCCCTTTTAATTAGGTCTGTTTTTCGCTCTTTTTGTCTGAGATCATGATTTCTACTCCTGCCTTTTTTTTTTTAAAGTTTAGCTGAAGCATATTAGATTCTGCTCCAAACCTTTATTTTAATTCTGTGTGGGTCTTTCTGCTTCAAATGTGTCTCTTATAAAGAACATACTGTTGATTTCTCTTTTCTAATTCAAGTCTGCTATCTATTTCTATTTTATGGGTGAGCTCATCCCATTCGCATTCACAGTTGTGATGACTGTGTTTTTCCCTATATCCCATTTTCATCTGTTTCTTCTTCTTTCTCTTTTTATCCTGTCCCTCCTCAAAAGTCTATTTTACATCTAACCATTTTCTCTCTTAATCTGTCCCCCTTTTTGATCCACTTTTTCTTTTATCCCCTTCCCCTCCTATTTACGTCTTGGGTAAGTTACATTTCTATACATTTCTGAATGTATGTGTGTGTACATATACACACATACACATATATGTATGTCTGTATACATATACATATACAATACATATACATTATATATCTTCTTCTCTCTTTGAACTGATTCTGATGAGAGTGGGGTTCAAGCATTGCCTACTCCATTTTTGCTCGGGACAGTGCCTCCCCAACCCCAGGTAAGCAGAGTCCAACTTGAACATAAAGTTCAAGGTCAAGAAGTAGGCTGGAAAAATGATCAAACAACGACATTTGAACATAAAAAGCTACTATAGTGGCAAGGAAGACCAAGACATAAACCCCCATTTTAGTCTCCATTGTAAAAGCTCTTCCTTTCAAGTATCTTTTATGTGAGAAAATTTCCCCCATTTTACTCTCCCTTCTTCCTTTTCCTAATGCATGCCTCTTTCTTAACCCTTCATTTTTTTCTTTTGGAAATCATTCTAGAATAAAAATGACTCACACTCACGTCCTCTGTTTGTGTAAATTCCTTTTAACTCTCCTAGTAATGATCAAATTCTTGGGAGTTACATGAATCATCTTTCCATATAGGAATGTGAACAATTTTGTATTGAGACCCTTATGATTACTCTCTAATATTTACCTTTTTATGCTTCTTTTGAGTCTTCTGTTTGAATTTCAGATTTTATATTCCACTCACTCTTTTCATCAGGAATGCTTGAAAGCCTTGTATTTCATTAAATGTCCATTTTTTTCCCCTTGAAGAACTATACTCAATTTTGCTAGGTATGTGATTCTTTGTTGTAGTCCTAGGTCCTTTGCCTTTTGGAATGTCATATTCCAAGCCCTCTGCGCCTTCAGTGTGGAAGCTGCTAAATCTTGTGTGAGATTAACTATGACTCCACAATATTTGAACTCTTTCTTTTTGCTTGCTTGAAGCATTTCTCTTTGACTTGAGAGCTCTGGAATGTGGTTATAATATTCCTGGGAATTTTCCTTTTGGGATCTCTTTGGTGAGGTGATAGGTGAATTCTTTCAATTTCTATTTTGCCCTCTGGATCCAAGATATTTGGGCAGTTTTCCATGATGATTTTTCAAAATATGATGGCTAGGCTCTTTCTTTGATATGACTTTCTGGTGGTCCAATAATTCCTAAATTATCCCTCTTTGATCTATTTTCCAGGTTAGTTGCTTTGTTGTTGAGATATTTCACATTTTTCTTCCATTTTTTATTCTTTTTGCTTTTAAAATTGTTTCTTGAGGTCTCATGGAGTCATTAGCTTCCACTTGCCCAGTTCTAATTTTTAGGGGATTATTGTCTTCAGTGATAATTCGGAACTCTTTTTTCCATTTGGCAAATTCTGCTTCTTAAGGAGTTCTCTTCTTCAGTGAATTTTTGTACCTCTTTTTCCACTTGACCTATTCTGCATTTTAGATTTCTTTTCTTCAGTGAATTTTTGTGTATCTTTTACCAAGATGTTAATTCTCTTCATAATTTTCTTGCATCACTCTCATTTCTTTTCCCAATTTTCCCACTACCACTTTTATCTCTCTCTTTAACTCTTCTAGGAATTATTATTATTGGGCTTGGATCCAATTAGTATTTTTCTTTGAAGCTTTCTTTGTAGTTGTTTTCACATTGATGTCTTCTTCTGAGTTTATTTCTTCCTTGCCACTTTAGTAGCTTTTTATGGTCCAATTTTGTTGTTTTTGTTGTTTGATCATTTTCCCAGCCCACTTCTTGACTTTGAACTTTATGTTAAAGTTGGACTCTGCTTACCTGGGGTTGGGGAGGCACTGTCCCAAGGTTCATGTTTTTTCACACTTCTATTTTCAGTGTTAGTTCTGGGGGCCTGCAAATTTTTGGTGCTTCCAAGATGGGAGAGATATGGTTATTGCTCTTCCGATTTGTACTCGGGTCTTTACCTAGAAAGGGCCCCAGGTCTCCTGAAGCTGTAAGAGTTGACATTCCTCTTTGCTTTGGTACTGTGGCCAGGGCCCCTGCTTCCTTGTGACCGACCCTGAGCATTCCTCTCTGTCCTGGAACTGCAACCGAGAACTGCTTATGGGCAATAGATTTGCCAATAAGTGCTGGCTGTGCCCAGTGCCAGCAAAGGCTTCCCTGTAATATTTCCTGGACAATTTTCAAACCCCCTCATTGTCTCTGGCCTGAGAGCTCCCAGAGATGCTACTGCTATGAACTTGCTGCCACTTTTGTGGGCACCAGACAGCCTCCACTGTGGCATCACAAACTTCTGCTGACCCCTGATTTACTTAGGCTGGAAAAATGCCTCACTTGATTTTTTTTGTTGGCTCTACTACTCTAAAAATTGAACTGTGGTGTTATTTCAATGTTGTTTATAGGGGAGTGTTGAGAGAGTTCAGCTCGGTTGCTTCTACTCTGCCATCTTGGCTCTCTTGTTCCTTAAACATGTAAGGTCCTTCAATGCTCTATAGAATGTGAACTTCTTGAGAACAGGGGCTGTTTTTTGTAGTCCCCAGCTCCAAGCACAGGGCCTGGCATCTAGCAGGTATTTAATAAATGCTTACTCATTTGAACTGAATTGAATTTCATCTCTGAATTTTATGATCCTGTAAAGTAGGAAGAGAGGCAGCATGGAGGAGTAGTTAGAGAGGGGACTTCTAAGCCAAGAAGACCTAGATTCAAATCCTAAAACAGACAGAGACTTAGTGAATGTGTGACCCAGAGCAAATCATTTAACCACTCATTGCTCTGGGCAGGCTTCTAAGACTATCTTAGTTATTGAGAAGGTACCAACCTACATCTGTAGGACAGTATTCCTTAATTGAGAATTTCCTATAGCAAAAAAGTCACAGATTCTCTATTCCATCAAAAAACCCAAACAAACAAACAAATAAATAAAAGGACTGCGAAGGCTCTCCTGAGTTGGCACCTACTTCTTGTTCTCCAACATGAAACTCCCTAAGAGAATACTCCTGGAGGAGAAAATGAGCTGCTTTTCCAGGAGACCAGGGCCTCAAGCTGACAGATGAAATCTTTATTACAACCATTTTATCTGATGTGTGTGTTTGCACGCGTGGGCATGGGCTGGGGCACACATCTGGCTCTGAGAAACCCTCCAAATTCCCACAAACATAGCTCATGAATATGCAATGATGGTGACAGCTATACTTTGCAGTCATGGATTATTTATATGTTAAATAACCAAAGCTTCATAAATAATGGAACTGCCACAGTCCCAATTGCATTTTGATGTTTCCCTCAGTCTGCACCAGGTGAAAAGAGGGGCCCTGACAAGGGATGAGAATATTCTAGGGCTGCCCTCTGAGTACCCCAGAGAAAAAGGGCAACAGGGGCATGAGAGAGCTTTGTGCTTTGTCAGTATTGGTTATATTAATCAGTCAATCCATCAACAAACATTAGCTAAGCACCTACTATGTGCCTTATAGGCATTGGAGATAAAAAGAAAAGCAAAAATAATCCTTGCCCTCAAGGAGTTTACACTCTTTCAGAGGAGATAACATGTATTGGGGATGTTTAAAGAGTAGAAGAGAAGACTTAGGGCAGGGAGATAAAATAGTTCTTGTCTCCAGGGATTTGAAGAACTTTTCTGCGGAAGAGGTCTCTGATTTGTTCTGCCGAGCCCCCGAAGTCAGTACTAAGAGCAATGTGATGAGTAGGGGGCAGGGTGAGGAGGGGAGGGGAGAGTTATAGAGAAGCAGATTTTAACTCAATTTCAGGAAAAAACTTTTAACAATTGGGTCATCTCAAAGGACAATTGGCTGCCTTAAGAGGTAATGGAGTTTCCCAGAGATCACCAGAAGTCTTTAGGAAGAGACTGGATGACCATTTGTCAGGCATAGTGCAGTGAAAATTCCTTTTGAAGTTACAATTGGACTAGATGGTATCTGAGGTCTTCTTCACCTTTGAAATTCTCTGTGTATGATTTTGGGTATTGGAGGGCATATGTTAAAACCGAGGGGCCCTGGGAGCTCATACAGAAGCATATATAGACAGTGGGATGTATCAATCTTTTAGCAGGTTTGCTTTTCATGGAAAGGAAGTCTTCAATTACATGCATGACAACACATTCTTATTTTGGACTTATTTGGTCTTGGAAGGTATTTTAAGATCATCTATTCTACAAACCCTTTATTTGGCATATGGGGAAACCAAGGCTCTGAGACAGGGAATGACTGACCCAGGGTCATACAGTTAGTAAGTGACAGAGTTGGGAATGAGACCCAGGTACATAGATAGATAGATAAACAGATAGACAATTAGATGATAGATAGACAAATGGATGGATAGATAAATAGATGGATGGATAGATAGATTGATCGATGGGTGGATAGCATAGATAAGTATAGGCTAAAACCATAAATGAGTTCCCTGGCACAAATAGAGAGTTGAATGGATGGATAGATTGATAGATGGATGGATAGATAAACGAATCAATAGATGGCTGGATAGATGGATAGATAGCAGATGGAATAGACGCATGGATAGATAGATGAATGCCATAGATAGGTATAGTCTAAAACTATAAATGCGTTCCCGTCTGTCATAGATAGATAGATGAATGGATGAATGGATGGATTTATTGTTGTTCAGTTGTTCAGTCATGTCTAATTCTTCATGTCCCCCTGGACCATAGCATGCCAGGCCCTTCTGTCCTGCACTATTTCTCAAGCTCTGCCCAAACTTGTGTTCATTGTTTTCATGATACTATTTTCTGTCTCATCTTCTGCTGTCCTCTTTTTCTTTTGCCTTCAATCTTTCCCAACATCGGGTGTTTTCCAATAAGTCCTGAATTCTCATTATGTGGCCAAAATATTTAAGCTTCAACTTCAGTATTTGACCTTTTAGTGCAGTGGTTCTCAATCTGTGGGTTGTGACCCCTTTGGGGGTCAAATGACCCTTTCACAGGGTCACAGGGGTCGCCTAAGACCATTGGAAAACACATATTTCTGATGGTCTTAGGAATCGAGACACTGCTCCTCTATCTGTCTCCAGGCAGGCCCGCCCACATGCAGATATGCCCACATATGAGTATTGAAGGGTCGTGGCTTTAGGAAGGTTGAGAACCACTGTTTTAGTGAATAGCCTGAATTAATTTCTTTAAGTATTGACTGATTTGATCTTCTTGCTGTGCAAACGACTCTCAAAATTCTCCAGCACCAAAATTTGAAAGCATCAATTTGTGACATTCAGCTTTCTTTATAGTCAAACTCTCACAGTTGTACACTACAATTGGAAAAACTATAGCTTTGACTATATGGACTTTTGTCAGCAAAGAGATGTCTCTGCTTTTTAGTATGCTGTCCAGATTTGCCATAGCTTTCCTTCCAAGGAGCAAGTGCCTTTTAATTTAATGGCTGCTGTTGTCATCTGCAGTGATATTTGAGCCCAAGAATATAAAATCTGATACTACTTCAATTTCTTCTTCCTCTATTTGCCAGGAAGTGATGAAACCATTTGACAAGATGGTAGTTTTTTTGATATTAAGCTTCAAGCCAATTTTTATACTTTTCTCTTGCACTCTCATCAAGAGGTTCTTAATTCCTCTTCACTTTCTGCCATCACAGTTATATTGTCTACATATCTGAGATTGTTAATATTTCTCCCATCAACTTTAATTCTAACTTTTGATTCATCCAGCCTGGAATTTCACATGATTTACTCTTCATATAAGTTAAATAAATAAGGTGACAATATACAATCTTGTTGTACTTTCTTTTCCAATCTCAAACCAATCAGTTGTTTCATGTTTGGTTCTAACTGTTGCTTCTTAGCCTGCATACAGGTACAAGTAAGATGATCTAGTACTCCCATCTTTTTGAAGATTTGCCACATTTTGCTGTGATTCACATAGTCAAAGGCTTTAGTATAGTCAGTGAAGGAGAAGTAAATCTTTGTCTGAACTCCCTTGCTTTCTCCATAATCCAGTGAATGTTGGCAATTTGGTCTCTAGTTCCTCTGACTCTTTGAATACCAGCTTGTTCTTCTGGTAATTCTTGGTTCCCATATTGCTGAAGCCTGGCTTGCAGAATCTTAAGCATAACCTTGCTGGCATGTGAAATGAGCACAATGCTCAGCAATTTGAACACTCCTTGACATTGCTCTTTTTTAAGATTGGATAGATGGATAAAGCATTTATAAATCACTTGCTATGCATCAGGCGCTGTGTGCAGTGCTGAGGATGCAATTAAAAAAAGACAACATCTGTCCTAAAGGAGCTTAAATTTTTTTTTTTTGGCATAGTAGATGTTCTTTTTTTTTTAAATTTTATTTTAGTTTGCATTCATTTCCACAAGATTTTGAGTTACATATTTTCTCCCCATTTTTCCCCTACCCACCACCCCAAAACAGCAATCCCAGTGTATCCCCCCTCCCCCAGTCTATTCTCTCCTATGTCCTCCCCCCTCCCCCCTCTGACTTTTCGGTAGGGCAGGATGGATCTCCCAACCACAGTGCC
>CM053588.1:45784374-45813284 GCA_028646515.1 Pseudochirops corinnae
GCGCCACAGGCTCCACGTGACCACATTCAGCCTATTAGGGAACAGAGTATACTTTCAAATATCCAAGGGTCCTCAGAGTCACGTAGCCACTTTAGCAAAGGGCCTAGGGGCAGGGAAGATCTTTAGATTCCCATAACAACTTTGTAAGAATGCTTCTAGAAGTTTTTAAGAACACCTCTAGGACTTTGTAAGAATGCCTCCAGAACTCTGCTCGAATGCCTCTAGAATGTGGCAAGAGACCCTCTAGAACCTTGCAAGGGTGCCTCTAGATCTAGAAAGAGCATCATGAGAGTGTCTAGAATCCCTCAAGGATGCTTCTCGAACTTTGTATGGGCACCTCTAGAGTTTTGCAGGGGTGCCTCTAGAGGCTTGCAAGAGCACCTCTAGAGCTTTGGAAGGGCGCCCCTAGAACTTTGTGAGAGTGCCTCCAGAACCTTGTTCCAGCACCTCTAGAGCCTTGTGTGGGATGCCTCTAGAGCCTTGCATGGAAACCTCTAGAACCTTGTATGGATGCCTCTAGAACTGTGTGGGGTTGTCTCTAGAACTTAGTGCTTCTAGAACTTTTTAACTAGACTATAAGCTCCATGAAGGCAGGAACTCTGTCTTATCTGAACTGTGTATCTCTTTCTGCATATAACTTAGTTTTCTGTGTAGTAACAGTTGCTTACAAAATGTTTATTGAATGGATAAATGTCATATTCTTGGAGGGGAAATTTGTAGGAACACGCCTGGAAGTATGCGTTTAAGAGAAGGGACCAAGCAGTTATTAAGTGCCTACTGTGTGCCCATACTATGCTAGGTGCTTTAGGGTCATAGATTTGAGCTGAGAGGGATTCCAGAGGCCATCTGGTCCAACTCCCTCGTTTTACAGATGAGGAAACTGAGGTTCGAGAAGGTTGAATGAGATATCCACAGGATTCTGACAGGTGTTAGCTCAGCCAATGGATGTCTGTGACCTTCAGAAGGTCATTCCCCCTCTCTGAGGCTCAGTTTCTCCAACCGCACAATGGGAAGAGCCATTCATGCATGTAAAATATTTCACAGGGACAGAGCAAAGAGACCGACTTCAGTGCCGAGAATTCCTTGGCATCAAAGAGCCTGGGCCAGGCAGCGATGATTGTGAGCTCCCCTGCAGGCTGCTGGGAACTAGAAAAGAGACTGGCAGGCAGATCAGGCCTCGGGAGCAGCTGGTCCCCTGTGATGGTGCTGCTCTGCTTCCCTTTGCCACAGCTGTACAGCTCAGATGTGTGCTGGGCACCTGCCGCTCTGGCCCCAGGCTTGCATCCTCAGAGCTCAGAAGAGAGGCACCTTCAGGGCAGACTAATGAGCCAGGACTGCAAAACATCTACCCATCTCCCAGCCCACTCCGTCCCCCGCCCCCTTCCCCATCTCCTCATAGTGAGTTTCATTTCCTGCCCCTAGGTGGTCCCTAGGGAAGGAGGGACAGTCATCCCCTCTCTCGCTGCTCCCAGATCCAGGCTGGAATCTTTTAATACCAAATCAGTAAAAGTGTCAGGGGCTTGCAGTTTAACTGCTAAAAAGGATGATTCATAACCCTGAACCAGGCACAGAATATTTCCTCCCCCTTCCTCCGGCCCACCCCAGGAGAGAAAGGAGATAAATTACTGTCATTGCTTTTTATGGTACATATAATCGGGTGGCAACATGGAGGCGCCACTCATCTCAAAGTCATTTACAATGAATTATTCATTTGGCTAAAAAAAAAAATCTCCAACGGGAAAGGGGGAAAAGGGCCTCTCCTCCCTGGTTTCAGGCTGCCCTCCCAGCTGCTGAGGCCCTGAAGGACAGAGAAGCCTGCTTGGCAATCCTCCAGGGGAGTCCCAGAGATTGAGGTTCGCCAGAGTCACACAGCTGGTCTGTGGCAGTGCCGAGCCTTGAAACCCAGCTCTCCAAATTCCCAGCCAAAGAAAAGGAGAGACCCCATTGAGGGCTATCAATTGTGGATTTAAAGCTCAGAGACGCCATCACATTCATCTAGCTCATTTTTCAGTTTAGAAACTGAGGCTCAGAGAGGTTCCCTGACTGGTCTGTGGTCACACAGGGAGTAAGTGGAAGGACTGAGATTCAGCCTCAGGTCTTCTGGTTACAAAACCACTGAACAAGATCCCTCTATTTCCTGCCCCATTCCAGCCGGCCCCAGGTGCGCCAACGTGCGCTCCACCACTCCATAGTCACCATCATCATCATCATCGTTCTGGTACACGCTTTCCTTACTTGCCTTTGGGCTTTCCATTTAGAGCTGATGAGAGCTTTGAGGCTGGCCTAGAAACTGCAGGAGGATAAGCTCCGGGCCCCAGTGTTACCCCAGCCTTGCCTTTGCCTCCCTGCACAGAGCCCTGCGTTCTGGAATAGCGAACGCCTTCTAAATGTCTGTTGAATGGACAAAAGATTCTTGTTCAAGCTCAAGCGTGGGCTGCCCCTTTCCTAATTACTGGTAACAACAGCCCTCTGGGGTTTGCAACACACTTTACTGATGTTTTCACTTTTGATCCTCACAACAAGAGCAAGAGGGAGGAACAATTATTATCCCCCATTTTACAGGTGAGGAAACTGAAGCAAGGAGTGCGTAAGTGACTTGCCAGAGGCTGCAACGAGTGTCTGGCGCTGGATTTGAACTTAGGTCTTTCTAACTCGAGGTCCAGCACTCATTTTGCTGCTTCATTTTACAGAGGGATGGGGGATGAGATTATGAGAAGGGAAGTGACTTACTCAGGCCAAACAGTGAGTTAGCAGCAGTTTTAGGTATTCACATTTCTTGAATCTAGTGTTTTCTTCACTCAGTAGGATCAGGGGGTGGCTAGGTGGCATCATAGTACAAAGAGTGTCGGGTCTCGAGTTAATAAAATTCATCTTCCTGAGTTCAAATCTGGCCTTTAGACACTAGCTATGTGACCCTGGGCAAGTCACTTAATCCTTTTTGCCTCAGTTTCCTGGAGAAGGAAATGGCAAACCAGTCCAATATCTGTGCCAAGAAAACCCCAAATGGGGTCACAAAGAGTTGGATACCACTGAAATGACATTATAGGATCAAAGAAATCTAGAATGATAGAATTTAGAACTAGAAGGAACCTACAAAATATAACACAACCCCCTCATTTTGCACAAAAAGAAAAAAAAGCCATTTTTAAAGGCTTTTTTAGAGAGAGAAAAATGACTCATCTAAGGTCACACAAGCGTAAATAGGCACGACAGAATTCAAACCCAGATCTCCCAGCTCCAAACCGTCCTTCCAGGATATGGCTGTGTTCTGTTTGACTGACTGGGTGCTTCTGGGCTTTTGCAGAGAAAGAGAGAGATATCATTCAGACTTAGCACAAGTCAGAGGTCTAGTAAGCCTGGAAGCCTATAGAGGCTTTGACTCCTTTTCAGTCACAGAGCAGCCCCAGGACCCTCTCTTTTGGGCTATCAGCAGGCATGTCTAGCCAGGAGGACCCTGCACCACTGGAGCCTGACTGAATTAGGACAGGAGCAGCCGATTCCCCTCCATTCCCCAGCTCTAGGAGAGCATCACAAGAGGGAGGAGAATTCAGTTACTACAGGCTTCTTGTTACTATATTTCGCCTGCGTCCAACTAGAGCAAAGATCCCAGGGCAGCATGTGCTGAACTGAGCGGAGCTTCTCAGCTTCGAATAACGGCATTGATGTGGGAGAACCAAAGAGAATCTGGGAACTGTTGGCGCTTAGAATATTTAGCTATAAAAATATAAAGGCATCTAGCTTCTCCCATTCTTAATCCACCCTCCACACAACTGCTAAATTGGGATTCTTAGAGTGTGTCACACTACTCCTGCTCGTGAGGTCTCAGGGACTCCCCATTGCTTTAGACTGCTTGGGTGGCACTGAACGCCCTTCGACAGAGGTCTGCAGCCTATCTCGCCCGACTTGATTATTCTCTCCTGGCCTCCTGGCCAAGGATGCTCTTCCATCTCCTACCACCAGACCTTTGAATGGGCTGTTCCCTCATGTTTGGTACAGTCTCCTTCCTCATCTCCTTTTTTGAGAAAGCCTGTCATTTTAAGGCTCAGTTCCAGGGCCACCTCCTTTCCAGATTCTCCTGATTCACTTCTTCATTCCTCCCCCATCACTCTTCAATACAGCCTGACAGAATGCTCCAGAGCCAAGGAGATGGTGTTCAGGTCCCAATTCTGACAGCACTGTGTGTGTGACCCTGGGCAAATCACTTAACATGGGGGTGTCCCAGCCAATTATTAGGGGCAGCTTGATGGTGCCACAGTGCAGAGTGCTAGGTCTGGAGACAGGAAGACCTGAGTTCAAATTCAGCCTCAGATACTTACTAGTTGTGTGTGACCCTGGGCAGGTCACTTAACTCTGCGTCAGTTTCCTCAACTGTAAGAGGGGGGTAACAATAATACCTTCCGGGGTTGTGGTGAGATTCAAAAGAGATAATATTTATAAAGCCCTTAGTACAGTGTCCCACACATAGTAGTCATTATATAAATGTTATGCTATAATGATTATTTTATTATTATTAATAATAAATGTACAGTAGAACTACACAATAATATAATAAACAAAATAATATAATGATGATAATAACAATAATTATTATTCTCCAAGACTATCAAGGTACAGAGAAAGTATCAACCAGCATTGGTAAAGGGAGTTTCCCCACATGGGATTCCTCATACCAATAGAATCACAGGTTTAGTTTCTAGCCTATATTTAGTGCTTTCTGATTTGTGAACTTGTATTTCCCTCCCCACTCCTTTCTTACCTCCTCAGAGTGTAAGCTCCTTTAAGGCAGGGACTATCTCACTTTTGTCTCTGCTCCCAATAATGGGGGCAGCTAGGTGGCTCAGGGAACGGAGCACCAGCCCTGGAGTCAGGAGGACCTGAGTTCAAATTCGACCTCAGACACATAACACTTACTAGCTGTGTGACCTTGGGCAAGTCACTTAACCCTGATTACCCTGCCTTCCCTCCTCCAAAAAAAAAAGACCAAAAAATGCCCTGTTTACAAATATTATCTCATTTGATCCTTACAACAATCCTGGGACATAGCTGCTATTGTGATTTCTACTTTGTAATTGAGGAAATTGAGACAAACAGAAGTGAAGTGGTTATACAGTTAGTTAAGTATCTGAGTCTATATTTGAATTCAGGTCTCTTTGACTCCAGGTGCTGTGCTCTGTGCACTATGAAAGAAACCATTCTTTGCCTCATTTCTTACCTAACCTTAGTCACTGAATGGGTGTTGCCTCAGTCAAACTGAAACCTGGGGAAGACTTTAGCTTAAGAAAGGCCAAGGTCTCCTACTGCATCGAGGGCCATCTCCAGTCGTTCTGATCTATTTCTTGCTACTGGACCCAGATGGCTCTGGAGGAGAAAGTGAGGCTGGTGACTTTGCATAGCCCTGCCTCACTTAAATCCAATTCACTTGCATGTCATGCCATCACCTTCCTGATCTCATGGTCCTCTTCTAGAATGAAGGACAAATGACAATAACAACAACATGGTACCACCTAGCTGCCTCAGTAGGGGATTGTACATTCTAATAGGGGAGACAATATGTAAACACATAGGTCTTGTTGTTGTTTAGTCATATCCAACTCTTTGTGACCCTTTTTAGGATTTTCTTGGCAAAAAAATTGGAGTGGATTGCAATTTCCTTCTCCAGCTCATTTTGCAGATGAGGAAACTGAGGTAAACAGGGTTAAGTGACTTGCTCAGGGTCACACAACTACTTAAGTGTCTGAGGACAGATTTGAACTCAGGAAGATGAGTCTTCCTATCTCCAGGTCTGGCATTCTATCCATTTTACCATCTAGATGGCCAGATTGATCGGTCTATCTATCTATCTATCTATCTATCTATCTATCTATCTATCTATCTCAGATAGAAGGGTAGAAGGGAAGGTACCAGCAATGTAGGAGACCAGGAAGACCTCTTACAAAAGATGGGTCTTGATGGAATCCTGAAAAACTAATAGGCTGAGATGAGCAGGGAGGACATTTCAGGGACCAGAGGTGGTCAGTGCAAAGGTGTGGGGAGGGACGTGGTGTGTCTTGTTCCACAGATAGCAATAAGTCCATTGTGCCTGGATTATAAAGAATGTGGAGGGAAGTAAGGTATGAGAACCCTGGAAAGGTAGGAACCACATTGGGAAGGGCTTTGAATGCCAGAGGATTTTGCATTTGATCTTGGGGTAATAGGGAGCTACTGGAATTTACTGAATAAGGGGGTAACTCGATAAGATGTACACTTTAGGACAATCATTTTGGCAGCCAACTGGAGGATAGATTGGAGCAGGGAGAGACTTGAGACATGGAGATTGATCGGGTGGCCATTGTAATAGACAAGATGGGGTGATGACTGTGTAGTGGATGGAAGGGGGCAGATTCAAGAGCTGGGAAGGAAGAAGGACAAAACTCAGTGACAGATTAGATCTATGGGGATGAGGAGTCAAGAATGACACCCAGGTTTTGAGCCTGGGTGACTGGGAAGGTGGTGGTGCCCTCAACAGAGAAGAGGTGGAGTGTATGTGAAAACCAAATGTGCTGCTCATCATTTGAAATAAACACTGATCACTGAGCCAATATCTCTCTCTCTAGCCTAAGTATGTGACTTAGTATTCTTGAGACAATCTCCAGATCTGAAGGCAGGTTATAAAGAGTATGACCACCATGCTGTTTGCATTTATATGAGGGAAGTAGGTGGTCCTGTGGATAGAACATTAGCCCTGGAGACAGGATAGACCTGAGCTCATATCCAGTGTTAGACACTTACTAGCTGTGTGACCTTGGGCAAGTCACTTCATCTTTGTGTGCCTTGCTTTCCTTATCTGTAAAATGGTGATAATGATAAAACCTATCTCCTAGAGTGTTTATGAGACAATATTTATAAAGTCTCTTGAGAAGCTTAAAATGGTATATAAATGCTATGTCTTATTATTTCTGTTTATTTTTGTTTTATTTCACAAGGATCATGAATTGCAGAGATTGTAGATTTAGAACTTGAAAGGACCTTGGAGGTCATCTAGTTTTTCCCTCTCTCTCCCCATTTTATTGATAAGGAAACTGAGGCCTGGGTAGGTTAAGGGGCTGGCCCCAAAGTCACATAGCCTGAAAGCTGAAACCTTGATGAATACCCCTCAGATCCCATCATCCTGGCTAGGAAACCATCACGTTCAGTTCTGCTTTGAGTCTGACCAGCCCTCCAGCCCTGAGGACCTCCTGGTAGGTGACTGTGTCTATGTGGCCTGTTGAGAAGCCTCTCCAGGCACTGGTGGAACTGAGGAAGACAAACTTGGCCAAGAAAGCACTTTCCATCTTGGCTTTGAGGACCGAGTCCCAGCTGTCACTAAACATTACCTCTTTTGCCCTCTCTTTGTGTCCCAGGAGAGCTGAAGTAGAATGGTCAATCTGCTTCCTACTCAGCTAAGACTAGGCTAGACACTTAAAATCAACAACATAACAACAAAAACCCTTTGAAGAGGCCAATCGATAAATGAAAATAACTTTGAGAGTTGGTCACCATGGAGACCAAGGGTGTGGATGGTCACCATGGAGACCCTCAGAAACACCCTCTCCCTAGAAGAGTTGGCAAGCCCAAACAGACCCAGGGGGAGATGTGTGGCTATTGAGGAAAAACAAACAATAATGACAAAAAACCTAAATAGAGAGGTAGCTCCACAGGCAGAACAGGTTGGACTTCATAGCATTCAAGGGACTTTGGAGGGTGATCTAGTTTTGACCCCCTCATTTTACATATGGTGAAGCTGAGGCTGAAAGGGTGAAGGGACTTCTTGGGGCTTGAACCAAGGTCCTTGGATTTCCCACTACCCCACGCTGCCTCCCTCTTTTGGGATCCAGCAAGTTTCCAAGCAGGACTTCCATCCCCCTGTTCTATTTTCTGAGCAAAAGGAAGAACTGGAGTCACAC
Organism: Pseudochirops corinnae; assembly: GCA_028646515.1. Taxonomy (NCBI): domain Eukaryota; kingdom Metazoa; phylum Chordata; class Mammalia; order Diprotodontia; family Pseudocheiridae; genus Pseudochirops; species Pseudochirops corinnae. Next base: position 45,792,297 of record CM053588.1, read on the forward strand.
TGTCCTTCTTACCCTCTTGCCACAGAAATCTAAAAGGTTTCTGAGCAATGGGCTTGCTTGCCCACTACACCTACAGGACTGAGAAGGGGAGCTCAGCCTCTTTGCCTGTAATTGGTCTTTAGCGAATCTCCATGACAACATATTCGCCCCATAATGGGAATAGAGACTTGCCAAGTAAGTCTCCCCCATCCCCCAATTGAGAAAGGGCTTCAGGGGCGTCTGTCACCTGGGCAACCAGGCACCCTCTGCCCCACTTCCCAACCAACCAAACCCAGACTCCTTTGCCAGGGGAAAGATGGGGTCTCCATGGCAACCCAGCTCCCCTCCCTCTCCTGCCATTCCCCTTCCCCGTGGCATCTACATTACTGTGGCTCTCAGTGACTACCTTGAGCATAGAGGGCCTCCTTGATTATACAATGATGTCTGGTAACTGTCTCTAAGACGACCAGATCACTAGGAGGACCCGGCAGAGAATTGGATAATTCTGGACTGTTAGCTTCTTGTTGTTTGCAGATGGCTCTGATCTAGTAAAAAGCCCCCACTGACTTAAGATTTTCTGCCACCAAAAACCTCCCCCCAGCTTCTGGGAAGCCTAATGCTGATTTTGAAGGCCCAGTAAGGGAAGGTCTAGTTAGTAAATTATTCATTCAGGCTTGTGACTAAAGTATAGCTATGTCCCTATTACAGCCATGAATAATATAGAAGTCTTGCCACCTGCACTTGAGAAGAGATCTTTCAGTTCCCAGACTCACTTGGAGATCTCTCTTGGAGAGAGCTCTGGGTCTCTTGGTCTAGGGCCTTTGTGAATCTTTCTGGGACCAGATATAGAACTAAATGTGCCATCAGAGATGGAAAGGAGAAATTTTCTTGGTGTCTCTATGCTCTCTGTGCCCATTCTTCTCTCCTCCCATCTCTTCCTTTTGACAGGAACACATCTCTATTTTTGAGGGGGGATGGAAGGATGGTTAGCCTTTGTTACTCTACATACCAGCCCATAACCAGCTTGGTTCTCTCCTCACCACCTTCCCCCACACCTTGCTCCTTTTCTGGAACCCTCAATACCTAGAAATTGCCATGATTGAGAACTCAATGGCCAGTCCTTGGTGCCTCCTTTCCATGACATCAAGGCCAGCTTGATCAAGAACCTGTTTCTCTCCCTGTAGGTCTCTGACCCTGTTTGTTGTACCAGGGCTGGGACTCAGCTGTTCTCAAGTATAATTATGGGGAATGATGAGAATTAGGTCTGGAGGGCAGCCTCTCACAGGATCATTAAGCCCCATCCTTCCCCCTCCTTGACCCAAAGACCATGGCACACAAGCCTGGAGATGTCTCTCCACTGGCTGAGACAAGGGGTGCAGCCTTCCCCCACTGGCTGCTGTGAGCCAATTCTGGTGATCTCTCTGATGGCTTTGTTCTGACTATATCATTTACCCTGAACCTCTCTGTTCCCAAGTTCCTCATGGCCCTGGTTGCTTCACATTAAGCCTTCTGCTTTCCCTTCATAAAGGCTGATTGCTTTAGCATCGATGACTGCTCAGACTCTTCAATGATATCTCTGAAGTCCCCTGCCCCCTCAAAGCAGTTTCAATGAACTCAGAAATTCCCTTCCCCCATTGTTTCCAGATGTATCAGATATTCTTGGTCTCTTCTTACCCAAACCTGCTCTCCATGGAGGACCAGAAGCTCATTCACACTGTGACTGATAGAATGTAAGCTTTCTGAGGGCAGGACTGTGTCGCTTCTGTCTTTATATCCTCCCTAACCCCTCTCCCAATCAGCACAGTGTTTATCATGTGGTATATTCTTAATAAATGCTTATTGATTGGTTGATGGATTGATGGATAATAGTTTAGGTTTACCCATCCCAGGGGGATTTGTATTTTAAACTCAAGAAGTCCTTTAGGCCACTTTTTAAAAAATAGATCAGGAAACTAAGGGGCAGAGAGGCTATGACATGCAATTTACAGTTCAGTCTACCAATACAAGTTCGTGCTTTCCTTGGAACTTTATGGTCTTAAAGAGATATCTAGAGGTTAAGGGACTTTTCCAAGGTCACACAGCCAGTATGTGTCAGAGGCCATACTTGAACCCAGCTCTTTCTAACTTGAGCTAGAGTTCTGTTGGTGCCACCTTAACATTGGGACTAGTGATCTGAAAAGAGGGCTATGGGAAAATCAAACTAGTCTACTTTCCTACTGGGTAGATAGGATGTCAGTTAGGTGGTGCAGTGGATAGAGCACTGAGTTCAAATCCAGCCTAAAACACTTATCACCTGTGTGACCTTGGGCAAGTCACTTAACCTCTCTCAAATGGAGATAAAGTGCTCAGCATAGAGCCTGGCACATTGTTGTTCAGTTGTGTCTGACTCTTCATGGCCCCATGGATCATAGCTCTCCTTCTAACCTGAGGGGCTCATCTTGCTGTGTCTTATCTTTTATCATTTTAATACCATCTGTGGGGTTTTCTTGGCAAAGATACTGGAGTGGTTTGCCATTTTCCTCTCCAGCAGATCACCTTTTGTTAGAACTTTCCACTCTGACCTGTCTGTCTTGGTTAATCCTGAACAGCATGGCTCATAGTACATTGAGCTCCACGAGACCCTCTGCCATGAAAGGGCAGTGATCCAGAAGATGCCTGGCTCATAGTAGGTGCCTAATTAATGTTTATTCTCCTTGTGTCCCTCTCAGTGACTATCTGGAATGCTGTAGAATCTTTGACTTTGGAAAGTGCTTCAGAGGTCCCTATGTGAACTGGAGACCTCTGTGGCCCATTTTGACCCTTCAGCCCATTCCTCTGCCTCCAGAACACAGCCCAGGACAACTGGCTCTTCTGCCATACCTTAGTTTCACCCACAGGCCAATGACTAAGACCACAGTTATTGCTCACCTGGTTTCATAGCCTAACCAGGATACCTTCTAATCTTCCTAGATCTTTGGATCTAGAGTTCAAGGGACTTAAGGATCTATCTAGCTCATTCTGCTCATTCTACAGATAGAGAAACTGAGGACAAAAAACTTCTAAGTTAGGGGATGTGGGCAAGATCACAACCTAGCATGTCAGAATTTGAACTCAGGCCCTGCAGTCAGATTTGGTGCCCTCTTCTCAATATTCCACTGCCTTGGAGTTGTCCTGGCTTTGGTCTCAACACTGGACTCCAATGACCTTGGAGTAGAGTGACTGATGCCTCCAACAAGCACAGCCTCAATTAGATTCAATTCACATGCAAGTCAAGGCATCACCCTGTGATGTTGTTGATCCTCTTTGAGAAGGAAGGACAACAAACCTCTAACCAAGAGGGGCTCCCAGCTAGGGCAGGGCATTGGCTCCAGCAGAAAGAAAAGAGACTCAGGCTGTTAACAAGTATTTGTTTCCTGTATTACAAGACATTTACATGATTAGTCATTATTTTATCTCTCTAATTAAGATACATAAAACCCAAAATGGTTAATTAGTGTGAGGCCATTCAATTCCTCTGATTCCTTGGAAATGTTTCTCATTTGGAGAGCTGAGTCTGCCCTTGAAGTGACGTTGGCTGCAGTAGGAAGGGCAATGGGTCCTGGGATGCTCTCTCTCTTTACCCATCCCTCATCTTTAGATCAGCAACACCTCCTACACAAGACTTTCCCTGGTTCTCCCCCAGTTGTTGAAGGTCATGTTGGCAGCTAGGTGGTTAAGGACAGAATGCTGGGTCTGGAGTTAGAAAAATTCCACTTCCTGAGTTCAAATACAGTTACTAGCTATGGGACCCTGGGCAAGTTACTTAACCCTGGTTCCCTTAGTTTCCTCATCTGGAAAATGAGCTGGAGAAGGAAATGACAAACCATTCCAGTATTTTTGCCAAGAAAATCCCAGTAGGGTCACAAAGAGTCAGACAGGATCGAAGAACAAAATCCCCAGGACTTACCTCAATGCCTGGCACACAGAAGGCACTTAATAATGAATGAATGAGCAACTCTGCAATGCATTTTGTTCTCTTCTTTCCTTTCCTCCTTTGCTTCCCCTGCTTCCTTCTTTTTGGATTTACTGTTGCAAAGTATTTTAGGAATTAAAGCTGAAAAGGGACCTCAGAGATCATTTAGTCTGACTCCCTTGTTTTATGCTTATTTGTTTCAAAATACATTTTATTAATGTCTTCTGTCTTCACGTCACAGCCATTTTCTACCTCTGCTCCAGACTGAGCTTTCCCTCATGACAAAGCAAAACAATTAAGCAAAGACATCAGATTAAGGAACTTTGTCAGATAACGTATGTAGTATCCTGTCCTGGTATTCCCCCACTTTTCTGCCTGGAGAGATGTTTCATTCCGTGGCATGCTGGCAAATACCTAACAACCATCTCTTGAGAGGAGGGGAATGCACCCAGGACACCTTTTTGAATTTAACCTGAATTATTAACATTTTCTCAATCCGTTTATTAAATTTAGACAATCAACAAGACGATAAATCAAGCCCTGATTTGTAGGGTTTGCCAATTTCTGAGATGTAAATGCTCTCATTGTAAATTTAACAATTGCCTTGCGAGAGCCAGTTTGAATTGGCTTCAGTGCTCCCCTGGCCCTCATTATACCTCCAGACCTTCATTGGTTTTCCATTATTCAGAGTTTCACTTCCTTTCCCTGATCTTTTAACTTATATTGTTCTGTTCTTTGTATGTCTAACATTGAAGAACTCTTGTTGGACCCATAGGAGCTAGGGTACTGTGTCCACTCATTCTGCACCTAGGCATGTGGTTTGGACTAGGTTTAGTCCTTCTGAACACTGAGAGGGGTTAGGCTCTGTTTTCTTTATGCTCTTTGACCTATCAAGAATCCTAAGCCAGAACCATGGGGACAAATGTACAATATGAATTCGGCATGGGACAGGTAATTTATTCCTGCACTTGAAAAGAAGGCTAAGCATGGAATACTCATAAGTGTGCAGTTGACAAAAAAAAAAAGTAACAACTTAAAATGGGATACAAGAACTTAACTTATAACTATTGTTACAGTCTTCCGGGAAACTGATACTTAAACCTCATCAGAACGTAAAGCAATTTGCAGGACTTTTTATTAGGCATTTAACATCTCACCTCAGCTCTGCATTGTTCAAATGACTCCTGGTATACATCTGGTAAAATGGCCAGGCTTAATTAAGTCAATCCTCTTGTCAGTCTCTATAAGAGTGTCAGAGTACTTGCCAGGGATTCCTGCCCTGACAACATTCGGCTCTAACCCAGTAGGACTCAAAACCTCGAGAACTCATAAATTTGTCTAAAAGCCCGGATATGTCCATGTTGAAGATTATTCATTCACTTAAGATCAAGAAAGAGCAAACACAAAAGTGATAGCTCAAACCCAGACTCAGGTTTGTCTAGACAGGACATGTGCTTTAGATGCCATATGCTCAGAGGTGCATGAAAACCATCCCCTCCTGTCCTCTCTTCTTGTAAAGTACAGTGCTGATGTAATTTGGAGGCTAAGGTGGTGGCAGTTCCTTTTCTTATATCCACTGAGTCAACAGTTCCTCAAGCCATTAAGACTGCATTTGAAACACCCTTGTTCTTCAGCACTGGGCCACCAGGTGACTGGAAGCATCCCATAACTGAATGCTTAGTCCCCCTGTCCCTGAAAGTTTCCTGGAGAGTTCTGGGTGTGTGCACATTTCCTTGGACAGCCCCTATAGACCAATTCAACAGAACTGACTTATGTATATTATTCCCTTGATTCGGCTTATTTCTGCACCAGTTTATGCAAATCTTTCCATGTTTTTCTGAATTTCTCATCATCATATCTCACAGCATAATAATATTTCATTCATTTCATATGCTATGGCCATCATAAATACTCCAGTTCTTTGATCAAAAAGAGTGCTGCTCTGTATAGTTTGGTATATATTGGTTTCTTTTGTCTCTCTGGTTTCTTTGGGATATATGACCAGTAATGGAATTGGAACTGCCACCTCGTTTTGCAGAGGAAGAAACTGCCTACCTCTTTCCCTCCCCTTTTGTGCTAATTCTTTCTCAGCAATTAGGTTGTCTCTCTTTTTCTTCTCTTATTTCTGGGTTATCATGTCTGCCGTCATGTACTTTCATCTTTCTCTTCTCTCTCTCTCTCTCCCCTCTTTTTCTATTTGTTTCTCCTTTTCTCCACTCTCTCCCCTTCTCCCTTTAGCCGTTTTCTCTCCTTCTTCCTTCATTTCTCCTTCTCTCTCCTCCTCTTTCTCTTCCATTTTCCATTTTCTCACCATTTTCTCCTCCTCTCTCTCTGTGTCTCTATCTCTGTCTCTTCCCCCCTCTTTCTCTGTGTCTGAGTCTATCTCTGTCTTTCCCCCTCCTTCTTTCTTCCATACTCTAAAGAAACAGGTAAAGTTGGGGTCAAATCCTAGCTCTGTTACTTATAACAACTGACTCATCTCTCTGGACCTCAGTTTCCTCATCTGTAAAATGAAAGGGTTGGATGTGATGAACTCTTGATGTTCCTTCCAACTCAGACTTATGGTCCTTGGAGAGCTTGAATACCCAGAAGTATGAAGGGAGTTGAAGGCAGGAGAGAAAACAGAATGCCAGAGAATAGCCCACTTGGGTTGGGGGATTGGAGTGAGTCTCTGGGAGCAGATCCTGAGGACTATGATGGCTAATGCAATGGGATAGGGTCATGGGTGAAGGGCAGAGGTTCCTAATTTGGGATCTATGGATCTGTAAATTGGGATGAGGAAAAAACCTGACATCTTTATTTTTATGAGTCTCTGAGATTTAGAATTGTATTTAATTATGAATGGAGGCAACAAAGGTTATTCTGAGAAGGGACCCCTAGGCTTCAAGGGGTCCAGGGCACAAGACAAATGAAGCGCAGTATTTGGAAGCAGAGGATCTGGGTTCAGCCCATGGCTCTGACTCTACTCACTGGCCCTGTGACCTTGAATAATGAATGTAAAAGCTTTATAAAGTGCTGCAGAGCACTTGGCCAACCTTAAAGCTGCCACTGAGTAAACGTCATCCCTTAGAAATCATTGCCTGTCCCAGGGAAAATAAAACCAGGGGGATGAATTAGATGATCTCTAGGGGCCCTTCCAGCTCTTGATAACCAAGCTGCCCCAGCACCGTTCAAAGTCAAGTTTCATTCCCAACTCTGCAGTTTACTACCTGTGTGACCTTGGGCAAGTCACTGAGCCTCAGTTTCCCCCTTTTGTAAAAATGAGGGAATTGGACTGGATGACAAGTCCCCAAATATTTATGAAGCTCATCCCTTTGTACCTCTCCCAGGTGGGGGGTCATAACTCTTGAGACTTCTCTGACATGGCTTGGCACCTTCTTCCCCATCCATCCACCCTACTTTTCAGCTCCCTTCTGTGTGTTGTCTTCCCTCATTCATCAGTAAGCTTCTTGGGAGTAGGACTGCCTTTATTTTCACTCATACTGTCTCCCCCAGCAAGGGGGCTCAGTGGATAGAACATAGGGCCTGGAGTCAGGAAGACCTGAGCTTAAATCAGGCCTTAGACACCTACTAGCTGGATGACTTTGGGCAAGTCACTTAACCCCATTTACCTCAGTTTCCTCATTTGTAAAATGAGCTGGAGAAGGACTGGCAAATCACTCTGGCATCATTGCCAAGAAAACCCAAATGGGGTCACAGAGAGTTGGACATGACTGAAATAACAATGTATCCTGCACTGCTTAGTGTGGTGCCTCGCCCATGGTAAGCACTTACTAAATGCTTATGGACTTGGCTCAAAAAGGAAACTCCTGTTGGACCTGTCTTGTTCCTTATGGTCTTTTCATTTCCTGACCTGGTCTTTTTACGTAGCCTCTGGGGCACCCAGGACACTGTGAGTACTCAGGTAATATTAGGAAATCAATCAATCATGTTACTTTCGTGGAGGTAAAGATTTCCTGCTGATTGCAGGGAAATGAACTGATATATTCCATATTTATGGCCTGCCAGTATCAGAGAGAATGGAATAGCAGGAAGAAAAGCCAAGCGAGGTGAATCGACTGACTGATGAAAGGATCCCTTTGTCTACTGGGGAATATGGAAGGGCTTGGTTCTGAATAAGCTAATATTTGTGACTTGCCTGAGGCTTGAGCAAACAGAACAGGGAACTGTTCAAGAGAAATATCTCCCCCCAGAGACTGAAGGAACACAAGTCTTCTGGTAGTCTGGAGAACAATGAGGAACATAAAGGTGAGGGTCCGGATGAGGATATTGACCTCATACAGAAAAAGGAGAAGGTTTAGGACAAAGGGACCACCTGGGGAGCTGGGAGAGGGGCTTCGATTGAGAGAAGATTCTGGAAAGTGGCTGCAGATGGTCCAGCCTGAGTGAGAAAGATCTCTTACAGAAGCTAGGGAGGTTTGGCCTTGAGAAGAGACTTGAGGGGGATTGTAACATTGAAAACTGGAAGCAGAGGATCTGGGTTCAGGCCATGGCTCTGACTCTACTCTCTGGCCCTGTGACACTGAGCAAGTATCAGAATCAGGATTTGAACAAGGTCCTCTCTTTCCAGGGCAAATTGGAGGGTAGCTATCTCTTTTTACAGATGAGGAAACTGAAGGGAAAAGATTTGCCTAAGGTCATGCAGCAAGTAACTGAGATAGAGTCAATGATCAGATCAAGATTGTTTCCTCCCAAAAGATCCCCTGAGAAATTATCTCCAAGCCTGGACTCAATCTAGTCTATTTACTTGAACTACGTAGCTTGTAAATCATCTGAGCAAAGGGTTGGAGCATCAGAAGAGGATCAGGAGTCCTGATCATTAGCAGACTTTCTCCAGCATCATCCTTCCCCCTGAGCAAGGAGGCTCCAGGAAAGTCAAGTCAACAAGCATTTATGTAGTGCTTACTGTATACTGGGCACAGATAAAAAGAAATGTGAAAACAGTCCCTCAAAGAGCTTACATTCTAGAGGGAGAAGATGACGTGTAAGTAGCTATGTAGATGCAAGACACATATAGTGTTGGTGGAAGGCAATCTCAGAAAGGAAGGCACGTGGGGGAGAGGCAGCAGGAAAGATGGGATTTGAGCTGGGTCTTAAAGGAAGTCAAGAAGGAAGGAGTCAGAGGGAATGAACGCAGCCAGTGTAAAGGGGCAGAGATGGGAGATTGTGTTCTGGAAAAGGCAAGGAGGCCAAGGTAGCTATGGCTAGTGTAATTATAAACTGTGTGGAGGGGAATAGAATGGAAGAAGATTAGAAAGGTGGGAAGGAGTCACAATGAGAAAGGATTTAGATGTCAAAATAGAGGGGTTTATGTTTGATCCTGGAGGTAAGAATGGGTCACTAGAGTTTATTGAGAAGAGGAGTGATGTGGTCAGATATGTGCTTTAGGAAGATTTAATTGACAACTGAATGAAGGATGGACCAGAGTAGAGAGAGATTGGAGGTAGGAGACTGGCTTGAAGGGTATCACAATAGTCTTCAAAAATAGGGCACATGGAAGTGATAAGAACCTGAATTTGGGTGGTGGTTGTGTAAATGTATAGAAGGGGATGCATATGAGAAATGATGTTACATTAGACTGTAAGCTCCTTGAGGGAGGGCCTGTAACCCCAGTGCTTAGTACAGTGCTTGTAGAGCATAAATGTTTATTGATTAATGTAAAGGTAGAAACAACAGGAATTGACAACAGGTGGGTTATGTTAGGTCAGTGAAAGTGAGGGGTTGAGGATGGCATGAAATTGTGAGCCTTGGCGAGTAGGAGGATAGTGGTGTCTCCAGTAGTAACAGGAAAGTTGGGAAAGGGAAGGATTTTGGGAAAAGATAATGAGTTCTGTTTCAGATGTGTTGAGTTGGAGGTGCCTACAGGGCGTCCCCTCAGAAATTCCCAAGAGGCAGTTGGTGATGTGAGACTGCAGCTCAGGAGAGAGACCAGAGCTGTATATATAGATGTGGGAATAATCTACATAGAAATAACAGTTAAATCCACAAGGTTACCAAGCAAGATTGCATAGTAGGAAAATAGTAGAGAGTCCAGGACAGAACCTTAGGGGATATCCAGAGTTATTGAGCGTGAACCCAGGAGAAGAACCAGCAAAGGACACTGAAAAGGGATGGCAAGAGGGGTAGGAAAGCCAGGCAAGAACACTTTCATGAAAACCTAGAGAGAAGGTGGGATGTGGGGTGAGGGCTAGGTTAGTGGCCTCCCTACCTTGTCCATCTGTGTATCTAGAGATGAATCTGGGAAGTGGTCATTTCATCAATGAATGCATGCACACATGAATGAAAAGGCTTTTATTAAGCACTTATCATGTACCAGGCACTGGGGATAGAAATAGAAAAAGCTCAACAGTCCCTGCTCTTAGGGAGGTCATATTTTGAGTGGGGGAGACAATATCTAATAATGATATCCTTTATAGGATACTTTAAGGTTTTTAATGTAACTTCCACATATATTATCCCATTTGATCCTCACATTTGATTCCTGGGAGGTAGACACTAGTATTATTCCAATTTTACAGATTAGGAAATTGAGGTAGACTGAGATGAAGTGACATACTCAGGGTCACACAGCTAGGTAACATATCTAAGGAAGGATTCAAACTCAGGTCTTCTTAACTCCAAATCTAGCAATCTCTCTACTGTACCACCAACACATAAGCGAAAGTTCAGCTATGGAGCAAATAGAAAAGTCTAAAAGTCTCAAGGGTGCAGTAGAAGAGCCCATGGCAAGGTCCAGAAGTCTTAATTTAGGTCAGTAGGTAAGGCGACAGAGCTAGGGGTCTGCCCTGAGGGCAGATGGCAGAGCCTGGTGACCTCCTGTCTCACAGGAAGGAGTAGAGCTGGTAACTCCCATTTCATGCCATCCACGTAAGCAGTCAAGTTGCTCAGATGGCTTCTGACCAGAGGAGGGAGTGAGGGGAAAAGGCAAGGGGAAGGGCATCCTTAGTAGTGGTGAGACTTTGAACCCCCAAGTTGTCACAGATGGGAGGGATCAAGGAAACTGAGGCCCAGGGAGTTGATATGTCTTGTCTAGGAAGACTATGTCTTGTCTTGAACTTGTCTGGGACAACTATGGGAGCAAATGCTTGAACTCAATATTCTTTCCACTCAGTCCTGCTGCCTGTCCTCTAGACAAGGGATCAACGAGCTCATTTGGGCCAAGCAGACCAGAGGATCTTTTCTTTGATAAATGTAATGTACCACCCAGAGCTGTTGTCCCTAGGCCCTAATGATGCAAGAACAAGGGCAGGGGTGGAGGAGTTATGAAAAGAAAGCCAGGGCTCTAACAGAGGATCCCAAAGGGCTTGTGAGCAAGTTTGGAGACCTCTTGGCTTATAAAATATGCCCTGTGATTGGCTGCCTGTTCCAACTTAGCCAGTGTTTCAGTAGTGACTGATTCCCTGACCTAGCTCCTTCTCCTCTGGCAGGTAGAAAAAGGTTAGATTTGCATAAAGCCATCTGTGCTGATCCTTGCCATTCTCTGTTGTTACCTCTTCTCTCCAGGCAGCCAAGAGATCAGCACCTGGCAGACAGGCCAGTTCCCAACCCCCTAGTCAACTCTGGGCTCAGAACCCAACTGCAGCACTGAGAAGAATGTTCAGCTGAGGAGTCAGTCACAAGACTGGAGTTCAAACCTGGCTCTGCCCCTTAATAGACTCGGGGCTTTGGGCAAATCAGTTTACTCCTCTGTAAAGCGAGGTGATTGTATGATGTGGCTTCCAAGGGCCTTCCAGTTCTAGGTAGATGATTTTTTGTTGCTACCAATACTCTCTGGCAAGTCCCACTTCCTTTACAACATCCCCCTTCCCTTTATCAACACCCCCTGTCCAGCCTAGCCCAGATAAGAGAACAGTTGGTCAACAGGATTCATTTTTTTGTTTGTTTTTAGTGATTCAACAAGCATTTAATAAGTTCTTACCATGTGTTAGAGACTAACAACCATGGACTTAAAAAAAAAAAATTCCTGCCCTCAGAGAGCTTACATTCTAATGGAGACACAACATGTAAATTGTTACAGTTGAGTGTTTCGGTCATGTCTGACTCTCCAGGATCATATTAGGCCTAATAACAAGTCTATATGTGGGTCAAAGCTTGGTACTTGTTTCATAGGCCTAATGAAGTGATACCAAAGACTCCACATTCCTTTGGGACAATATAGGAAACCATTATAGTAGAGAGATGGTCTTGGAGTTAAGAGTTTGGGTAAGGACTGGATAGGTTAAGAACTCCTCAGCAGAGAGGTAATAATGCCATCTGTGAGAATGGATGCATTTTTCCAAGAGATGGTATATATGTATACACACACACACGCACACACACACACACACACACAGAGGGAGAGAGAGTCAGAGAGACAGACACAGAGAGAGAGAGACAGAGACAGAGATAGAGAGACAGAGACAGACAGGAGAGACAGAGACAGAGAGAGACAGAGACACAGAGAGAAGCAAGTCAAGGATTGAGCCTTACAGAATGGCCCGAGGCAGGGTGCTGGAGGAAGATGAGAAGCCAGCAAAGAGACGCATAAGAAGCTGTCAGAGAAGGAGAAAGAGAGTGAGGATGTGGCAGCATTTTGGAAGCCAAGTAAGGAAGAAAAATCCAGCAAGGGGAGGAATCAATTGGTCAATCAATCAATCTGCATTTATTAAGCTCCTACTCTTACGTCGGGCACCGTAAATATGGACAAAAGTGAAATAGTTTCTAACTTCGAGGAGCTTATATTCTAATGATGGGGACAACTTGTACCTATAGAAGCGTATATCTATTGATTTTTAATTTTTATTTTTGGTTCCAAATTCTCTCCCTTTTCCCATCCCCTCCCATCCATAGAGAAGGCAAGAAATCCCTATGAAGTCACGCAAAACATTTCCACATTAGCCACATTGTGTTAAAAAGCAAGAAAAGCAAACGAAAAATACAAAGTATATATTTATAATTGATATAAAGTGGAGACAAGATAAATGCTTGGGGAAGCTAGGGGGCACAGTGGATAGAGAGCTGGGTCTGGAGTCAGGAAGACTCATCTTCCTGAGTTCAAATCTGGCCTCAGACACTTACCGGCTGTGTGACTCTGGGCAAAGCAATTAATCCTGTTTGCCTCAGTTCCTCATCTGTAAAATGAGCTGAAGAAGGACATGGTGAACCACTCTAGTGTCTCTGCCAAGAAAAGTCCAAATGGAGTCATGGAGAGTTGGACGTGACTGATCAACAAAAAGCGGCAGCAGCTGGGTTGAGCGAAGCCTTCTTGGAAGTGGAGAAGACTTGAGCATTCTCCAAGGTAAGAAGAATTGGGTGGAGAGGGGAATGAGGAATGAAGTGTAACGATGACAAGGAGGCATCAGGGATCCAGAAGAAATGGTGAACCTCGGAGAGGGATGTAGCGGATAAGAATAGCATACTTGGAATCACCCTAGAACCCGAGTTCAAAACCTGCCTCATACACTAGCTGTGTGACTTTGGGAAAGTCACTTAACCTCTGTCAGCCTCAGTCTTTTCATCCGAAAAATGGGCAATAATGGTAACTACCTCCCAAAGCTGTGAGGATAAAATGAGATAAAATTGGAGAAGTGCCTTGCAAATCTGAAAGCACTATCTAAACTCTAGCTATCATTGTTACTGTTTGAGGATGAGGTCCAAGGAGGGACAAACCACCATCTCCTGAGGCAGCTAACCCCACTTTGGGACAGTTAACATTGTTAGGAAGCTCTTCTTGACGCCGAGTCCAAATGGAACTCTTTGCTGCTACCTCATTCTGCCTTCCACACAGAATGAGAAAGGACGTTGATTTCTCTGTGGTTGAAGTGAGGGAGAGAAAAAAGGCAATTAACATTTATTTAACTACTACCGTGTGCTAATCAGGGCAACTGGGTGGTACGGTGGATAGAGAGCAACTGGGTGGAGTCAGGAGGACCTGAGTTCAAATGTGACTTCAGACACTTACCAGCTGTGTGACCCTAAGCAAGTCACTTCACTCTGCTGGCCTCAGTTTCCTCATCTGTCAAATGAGCTGGTGAAGGAAATGACAAACCATTCCAGTATCTCTGCCAAGAAAACCCCAGATCAGTGGTTCTCAATCTGTGGGTTGCGACCCCTTTGGGGATTGAACGACTCTTTCACAGGGGTCACAGGGGTCGCCTAAGACCATCAGAAAGCACATATTTCCAATGGTCTTAGGAACTGAGACACTGTTCCTGTATCCCTCTCCAGGCGGGTCCACCCACATGCAGATACGCCCACACTCGAGTATTAAAGGGTCATGGCATTAGGAAGGTTGAGAACCACTGCCCCAAATGGTGAGAAGGAGAGTCCAGCATGATTAATTGCACAAGAACAAATGTGCTAAGCATTTTATAAACATTATCTCATTTTGTCTTCACAATCCTCTGAAAAGGAAGATGAGAGGTTAGGGTTAGAGAAAGAGATGTGTCTCACAAACAGCAGGTGATCTGGTTTTGGGTGTTTGACACAGGTGTGGGGGCTGCGGCTGGTGGCTGGTGCTTGGCTCCCGTTAGGAGTCAAGGTCATCTGCTGAGAATGAAGGTAGGTAGGGTGGGGATTAGAGAGGAGATGCTCTGAAACAGTGGCTGAGAGGGCCTTAGGGAGCCAGTTGGAGATGAATGAAAGGTTTTCCAGGCAAGCCTTCCATTAAAGAGACAGTGTCTGACAAGGAAAACCCCAAATGGGAGAGCTCAGTATTTGAAAAGGAAAAGATTTATCGATCGATCAATCGATGGGTGTAGGTGGATGGGGTTGGAGAGTCTAAATATGTGGTGTTGCACTGTATGTGTTTTCATACTTCACAGAGCCCCTTTGGAATCTTCTCTGGGGACTCTGGGGAAGATTTTAACAAATTTGGATGGTGGCTACTTGAGGAGGATGAAGGGCAGTGGGAGGAAGCCTTGCCCATACACAGTAGATGGCCTCTCCCTGGTCTGTGATGGCTCCCTCTAATTCTGGGAGAAATGCCTCCTGCTGGGACAAAGCTGTGTGGGATGTCAGGCAAGCTGCTTCCTCTCTCTGGGCATTGGGTTTTAGATCTGTAAAATTCATTTAAATTAAATGAGGATGAACTATATGCTTGCTATGTGCCAAAGGGTTAGATTGGATGATCCCTAATGTTCTTTTCCATTCTAAAATTCTTTGTTTTAGAGCCTGACTCATAGTAGGAGCTTAAAAAATACTTATTGATCGACTGATGGACCTCCCAGCTCTGACAGTCTGTTCATATGACATAAATTGCTTCATAAATGAAACAGTTCCTGCCCTCAGGGAACTTCCATCCTATAAGGTGGATACAGTGAGAACAGAGAGAAGGAAACCCAGAGTCATGTGAGGGAGGAGGAAGAGGAAGGACAAGGTGGGGGGGGTCAGGGAAGGGTTTGTGGAGATGGTAAAACTTGGGCTGAGCCATGAGGGAAGAGCAGGCTGAAACATGGGATACATTGGGGAAAGCAGGGTTTAAAGTAAGATTCAAAAGGCAAGATGGAGCTAAACTGTGGAGGACACATGCCAGGCTAGAGATCTGTGATCTATTGGAGAGGCAATGGGACGGGCCCTCCCAGCTTTGACCTTCTCTGTTCTAAGGTCCCTCCCAGCTCTGACATCCTGTGTTCTAAGGCCCTCCCAGCTCTGACATCCTGTGTTCTAAGGGCCCTCCCAGCTCTGACATCCTGTGTTCTAAGGGCCCTCTTAGCTCTGACACCCTGTGTTCTAAGGGTCCTCCTAGCTCTGATATCCTGTGTTCTAAAGACCCTCCTAGCTCTGACATTCCCTGTTCTAAGGGCCCTCCCAGTTCTGACATCCTGTGTTCTAAGGACCCTTCCAGCCCTGACATTCTGTTCTCTAAGGTCTTTCTCAGTTATGGCATTCCATTTTCCAAGGTCCCTCTTAGCTTTTACACTGCCTGTTCCAAGGGCTCCCCAGCTCCTAGCCCTGTGACCTTGAAATCTTCCTATTGGACAGCTCCCCTTTCTGAAGACCATTCCTTTGGGACCACCATTTTGGGCCTCTCCAGCTTCCCATCAGACTGGAAGGAAACCCTTTGATTCTTTTTAGTGCTTTCAAAGAGAGGAGAGGCCAGCTCCTCTTGAAAGGTTTCTCAGCAGCAAAGTAGAACTTTCTCCATAGAACTGGCAAGGAAGGACCAATTAGGGCCAATTATAGTCCGATCAACCCACTGGGTAGTGAATGGGCTTAGCACCACTCTCTGTGTCCTGTGGTGACACTGGCTTCTGTCTGGGCTGCCGTGTCTTCATGGAAATGAAGACTTCCTGTCTAATTGGCATCTTCCTGTATCTACAAAGGAAAATGGAAATTTCTTAATAGTTTGGTGTTTGATAAAGAAAAAATATGGCTTGATGAGGGGTGTAGATAGGGGATTGATAGAACATTAGAAACATTAAATGACTTTCCTAGGGTCACACAGCCATCTTGGATTTTTCCTGCTAAGCCTGACTGTTACATTAATAAAATGGCAGTCTTGCTCTCTTCTCTTTCTGGTGATTAAAACCTTTTCACTAGGAAAGAAATGACAACCTCAGTCACACTGAGAAGGTAAGGTGTTTTTGGAGGCAGGAGGTCCTCACTGAATTTACACTCCAATGGGCAGTCACTGACCGTGTCTATAAAGTAGAATAGGTCTACGGGGGCAGCTAGGTGGCGCCATAATGCATAGAGCGTTGGCCCAGAGTCAGGAAAGCTCATCTTCTTGAGTTCAAATCTGACCTCTGACACTTACTAGCTGGCTGTGAGACCTTGGACAAGTCACTTAACCCTGTTTGCCTCAGTTTCCTCCTAGGTAAAATGAACTGCAAACCACTCCAAGATCTCTGCCAACAAAATGCCAAATAGGGTCATTCAGACTCAACTGAACAACAACAATGCCAGTGAAGTTAGAGCTACTTTCAGGACCAACCTTCTTCCAGAGAAGGAAGGAAGGGGCACACGTGAATAGAGTGGCATAGTTCCCCTTAGAAGATCACTGGGACCTTGGGGGATGGGGAGCAGACAGAGGAAGCAGCAGGAGCCTGAGCCTCTGGTTTATAAAATAGTAAAGTCGTTTTTCCCCAGCCTATAATCATACTCATAATAAATAATAATCATCATATCTGGCATCTATGAAGTGCTTTCAGATTTGTAAAGCACTTTATACATGTTAACTTATTTGATCTCCACAATGCCATGAAGTAGATTATTATGGATTTTTTTCCTTTTTTTTTGGAGGGGGAAAGGCAGGGCAGTTAGGGTTAAGTGACTTGCCCAAGGTCACATGGCTAGTAAGTGATAAGTGTCTGAGGTCAGATTTGAACTCAGGTGCTCCTGATTCCAGGGCCGGTGCTCTATCCACTGTGCCACCTAGCTGCCCCAAATTATTATGTTGTTATTAATATAGCATTATATGTTATCTTCATTTTGCAGGAGGAAACTGAGATAGACAGAGTTCAAGTCACTTGCCCATGGTCATACAGCTAATAATTGAGGAAGAATCTGAACTCAGGTCTTCTTGACTTCAGGACCAGCATTCTTTCCTTGATGGTTGAAGATTCATAGCTGAAAGGTCTTCTTGATCTACCCTGCTCATTTTACAGTGAAGGAAACCATAGAGATGAAGTCATGATGTGCTAGAGTTGGCTCATATGTCTTTAGAGAGTTGATAGTAAATTTTTTAGTGTGAGCATTTGCATCTTGGCAAATGCTACAAATCAGGGCTTGATTTATTGTTCTACTAATTGTGTAGATTTAAAAAAGTGCTAGAGAAAATATTGATAATGTGTATCAGACTCTAGTATGTCATGCATACATCCCCCCCAAGCCGGTTGTTAAATATTTACCAACACATCCCTGAGATAAAGTGATTTGCCCAAGGTCCCTATGATCTCATGAGCAGAGACCTCTCTAGGAGTAAACTTTAACACCTGGTTTGGGGGGCCAGTAGGCCCCTTTTCAGGTTCAGGCTGGCATGCCTCTTGTATTATTCATGTCTCTAAGAGGGACATGACCATGCTCTGGTTTCTAGCCTGAATGAATAATTTATTCACCAGATATTATTTTATTGATGTCTCTTCAGAATGAGCACCAGGCTTCCGGGTAGCTGGGGGGAGGCTTTTGGTGATGGGAAATCATAAGCCTTTTTTTTTGGTTTGTTTGTTTTTTAGGGAAGGGTCAGGAATAGAGGACCGGAGTCATCAGCAAACTTTAAAAAAAAGGTCTGAAAGAACAATGATCAACTTCTCTGCTGCTCGGTTGTCCTACTTAACCATCCCCTTTGAGACCACTGCCACATACTGTCCCACTTCACGGACAAGAAGTCACTACATATTCCATCCTATAGTAAACCAGGAATCATGGGAAGAGGAATGACAGGAGAGGTGGGGGAAAACAGTTTCAGAATTTGAACTCGGGTCCTTGGACTTCCAATCTAACACTCTTTCCTCTGTACCACAAACTTGTCTAACCTGTATACTTCCTTTCATAGCTGAGGAAACAGGCCTAGAGAGAGGATGCCCTTTGTCTTGGCACTGGAAGTGTTGAGTAGCCATGTTGGGATTTGAGCCTTGGACCTCTGACTCAAATCTAGACCACTATACTCATATGCTCCTCTGTTTTCTGAGATATATAGCTTCCGTGAAGCCGGAACAGGAGCCGGCCTTGGCTTTGGGGCCCCCTGCTGAAGGCTGCAGCTGCAACTGATTTCTCATCTGCCTGGCCCAGGCTGCCCAGTTTCTTATAATATGGCTATAAATCATTTTTCCTACCAGGCCAGCTTTGAAGGTCACCTGTAATCAAACTGTCAGCAGGGCATCTTGGGGGCTGTGGACACCAAAGGAGCCCAGGAAGATGGGGTCCTCGGAGCATTAGGAGTGGCCTCCGGGCTCAGAGGAAGAGAGGAGGGAGTCATGTCAACAAAGGGAGAGAGATGGGGGCCAAAGAGAACTCTCTGGCCAGCTGCCTAGTGACAGCTGCTCCCACCCGCAGGCTGTGAGGATAATGAGGAAAAGCCTCTGGTTCTGGAGAATTGGGAGCCTGTCTGTCTGGCTTAAAGGAGGAGGGAGGGGAGCACCCCTCTTCCACCACATAACAATTCACCCTTCCTTTCCTGCCTTCCCTACTATCCACACATACTTTATATGAGCCGAGAGAGTCAGGTTCCAATTCTGGTTTAAATCCTTTCTCAGGGCTCTGACGAGGCCAGGGTTGTATCCTGGAGAGAGCACTGGATTAGGAGGCCAGTGGATGAACATGGAGTCAGGAACACATGGGCCTCCAATCCTGCCTCAGATACTCAGTAGCTGTGTGGCCCTGGGAAAGCCATTGGACCTCGCCAAGCCTCAGTTTTCTCCCCTGTGAAATGGATTGTGCTGAGGCTTAAATGAGATAATAGATGTACAGCATGTTTGCAAACCTTGATGTGCCACATAATCTTTGGAAAGTCACATCACATGTGATGCAGATTTGTGGATTTATGTACAACCACTTTTAGTTCTATTTTGTATATAGAAATGTAATTCTTATTTGGGGTTCATTATGTTTAGAATGTTTCTATTATATTTTAAGAGGAAAAAATAAAGGTAAGATAGTTTTTTAAAAATTAAAAAAAAAGAAGAAAGTCATATGATTTTTCGGTACCTTACCTCCTCCTCTGTAAAATAGGTGTAATAGTAAGTCCTGTCTTCTAGGTTGTTGTGAGAATCCAGTGAGATAATGGCAACAGAGTGCTTTGCAAAGTTTAACATGCTACAGAAATGTGGAGCATTGTTATTCAGAGTCCAGGGATCTGGGTTTGAATCTCACCTTAGTATCTTACTACCTCTGTAAGTTGGAGTAAATTAATTCTAGTATCTTCCCTCTTCTGATTTATCCAATTTGTTCTGTCTATTGCTTGTTCGTACATCCAGTCCAATCCAATCCAATCGGATAAACACTTATTAAGTGCCTATGGTGTACCAAGCACTGTGCTAGGCAATGGGGACACAATTAGTAAAAAGAAAGGCAGTCCCTGCCCTCAATGAGCTTACAATCTAAAGGGAGAGAGAACACATAGAAGGTGGCAGGAAAGGGGGGAGTCAGTGGAGGTACCCCACAAAGGGGCATCTTGTTCCAAGAAGTTGAAACCAGTCAGAACAGCAGGTGCAAAGCAGAGTGGATTGTTTTCGTGTGGTCTCCTCCATGAGACTGTAAGCTCTTTGAGGGCAGGGTTTTCATTTTATCTCTCTTGTATCCTCCATACTTAGGACAGAGCCTTGTGCTTAATAAATGTTTATTGACTGGGCAGATAGATGGTGCAGTGGATGGAATGCTGGCCTAGAGTCTGGAAGACTCATCTTCCTGAGTTCAAATCTAGCCACTAGTTGTGTGACCCTGGGCAAGTCACTTAACCCTGTTTGCCTTGGTTTCCTCATCTGGAAAATGAGCTGGAGAAGGAAATGGCAAACCACTCAAGTAGCTTCACCATGAAAACCCCAAATGGGGTCATGAAGAGTTGAAAATGACTAAACAACAAAAAACTGACTGCCTTCCCCTCAGTCCTGTCTCACGTTCCTCCTCTGTCAAATAAGGATGTGATCTCTGAGGTCCCTTCCAGCTCATACTCAAGGGAATGTGGTCTTCCTCTGCCCACAGTGGGAGCATGGGAACAGAAGGGAATTCTTCCCTGATTTTCCATGAGTTCCGGTTGGGTGGGGGCAGATTTGGGGGAGGTGGCAGGAGTCCCAGGATTGCAAACACAGATTCAGAGTTGGAAAGGATCTCACTGACTCTCTACTTCATCCCTCTCACTTTACAGGCGCAGAGAGGTGAAGTGTTTGCCCAGGGTCACTTAGCTAGTAAAGTATCTGAGGTCAAATTTGAACTCAGGTCTTTCTGACTCCCAGGTCCAGCTCATTATCCAACAGACATCTAGCTGGGTGGTAAGAGATAGGGATGGAATTTGCGCCATCTGCACTCAACAAACGGTCCCCTTCCTTAATTAGATTATCTTTTATTGGGGCAGACAATGGGTCATCTAAGTACCTATTAAATCTTCAAAGTAATTTGGTGGAAGGGCATTAAGAGTTCTAAGGATCAGGAAAGGCCTCTTATGC
>CM053588.1:45813784-45826858 GCA_028646515.1 Pseudochirops corinnae
TGGGCATAGTTCCAGATTGCTCTCCAGAATGGTTGTATCAATTCACAACTCCACCAACAATGCATTAGTGTTCCAATTTTTCCACATCCTCTCCAGCATTTGTCATTTTCCTGTTTTGTCATCTTAGCCAATCTGACTGGAAGCCATCTATTCTAACCCATATCCAAACAATAATCCCTTGTACAATGTAGCCAACAAGTGGCCATCTAGCTTTTGTCTGATGATCTCCAGTGGTGGAGAACCCACCCTGTCTGGTGAGGCAGCCCCTTAAACTTCTGGATATCTCTCATTGTTAGGAAGTTCCTGATATCAAGTCAAAATCTGCCTCTTTGTAAAGTACATCCATTGATCCTAGCCCTGTTCTTCGTAGGAGTGTTTGTATGGTTATGGTAGTGACGGTGTCTGGGGTCACTTCTCTAAGTCTGCCTTATTCTGGGTATAGCCACTGGCATGGAAAATCCTACCACCACCACCACGCCCTGTCTTTCATGCAATGATCTTAAAGTACTATTTCAAGCAGTGGAAAGAGTACTTACTGACTTTGGAGTCAGGAGACCTGGAGTCAGAATCCTGCCTCTGAAAATTTATACCTCCGTGACCTTGGACAAGTCATTTAGCCTATGGTCCAATGACTCTATCTTGCACTTACAGGCTGGGGAAGCATTAAGAAAATCATGATAAAGATGAAGCGAGGTCATGCTAATCATCCTCTGAGTCAGTGAAGAAAACAAGAGCTAAAGAAGAAGAGAAAAAGGCAATTTCAGGACCCTGGCCAGCAGCCAGCAAGCTCTAAAAATGGATACCTAAACCTGGAAAGCCCAGACTTCACAAACATGTGGTCTTTTAAAGTTCATGTTTCTTGTGAGGACATTTGTTTACTGTACTACAGCTCCCTTCTGCTCCCCTGAGGACCCTGCACAAGACGGGATCCCAATCAGCAGCTCAGCATGAGAAACCTGTTATTTCTAGATGTTGCTATCCAAAGAAGATCAGAGAAGGGATGTGAATGGGGCTGTCAACCAGGTTTCAATGTGGAAGAAATTAAATTTGACTTATTCAGGTGCTTCTGGAATTACCAGCCTATTCTCCTTAGACACAAAGGCACAAAATTCCAGGACAGGACTTCTGGGCACCAAATTGGCACATGAGCAAAAATCCCAGTAGGAAGACAGTAATAGAGTCAAGAATCCCATATTACAAGCATTGGAACTGGAAAGAGCCTTCTATCATAACAATCCTCATTTCTCTACTGTTTTAAGGTTTATGGGATAATGTTGTGACATGGAGAGTACAAAGATGATCATCTCCATTTTATCGATAAGGAAATTAAGAGAGGTTAAGTTACTTTCCCATGACCACACAGTCAGAAAGTGTTAGAAGTGGAACTCAGATGCAAGTATCCAGACCACAAACCCAGAATTCATTCTACTATCCCAGTTGGTTGTTGAGGTTCAGTCATTTTTCAGTCACGTCCAACTTCATGACCCCATTTGGGTTTCCTTGGCAAAGATACTGGAGCAGTTTGTCATTTCTTTCTCCAGCTCATTTGACAGATGAGAAAACCAAAGCAAATAGGGTTAAGTAACTTGCACAGGGTCACACAGTTATTAAGTATCTGAGGCCAGATTTGAAAAGGACCTTAGAACATGGACAGTCAGAGGTGATATGTAGAGCTGGACTTTAGAACATGGGAAGTCAGATCCCAACATTCCACTGCCTAGAAAATTAAAGATAAGATCTGGAGGAAACTTTAGGACATAGAATGGCACAACCAGAGAGGATCTTAAAACAGGGGCCTACAAACTACAGCCTGAGGGCCATATGGCCCCTTCTCTCCTCCCTCTAATTTTTTCATGGTGCCAAGTATGCTTTTTACATTTTATATAAAATTTTATTGTATTTAAAAATGTAAAAACCAGGGGCAGCTAATTGGTGCAGTGGACAGAGCACCTGCCCTGGAGTCAGGAGGACCTGAGTTCAAATTCAGCCTCAGATATTTACTAGTTGTGTGACCCTGGGCAAGTCATTTAACCCTGATTGCCTCCAAAAATACCGTGTGTGTGTGTGTGTGTGTGTGTGTGTGTGTGTGTGTGTGTGTGTGATTCTTAGCTCGCAGGCTATACAAAAACAAGTAGCTGTCCTTGGCCTTCAGTCTGTCATTTGCCCACTCCTGCCTTAGAACATAAATTGACTGAGGTAAAGTATAGAGCTGAACCTTAGAACATAAAAAGTCAGAACCCAAAGAGATCTTAGAATACTATAGGTCATATCCGAAGCGAACATTAGGACAAAAAAAGTCAGAGGTGGAGAGGATTTTGGAGCATGTACCATCAGAGCTGGGAGGGACCTTAGAACATAATGTCAAAACCGAGAGGAGCTGTAAAACAAATGTCAGGGCTGGAGCATGGAATATCCAAGCTGCAAGGCCCTTCATAGCACATGCAGTCCAACCCCCTCATTGTACTGACGAGGAGTCTAGATGAGATCTCAAAGACATGGGAGCCCTTGGAGGGATTTTAGGAGGTAACAGATGAAGGAGGCTGGCTTCCCAGTGCTGACAGCTGGTGAAGAGACTGTGGCCCTCAGACTTGTAAACTTAGTAATTCAATAAATAACAGACAAACAAGCATTTTGAGAGTCAATATGTCAAGCAAGTCCATTTTCCAACCAGGGCAATAGCATCCCAAACAACAATAATAAAAAGAATACCAATAACCGTGATACTATCCTGCATGTTTTGTGCTCAATCCATTTCTCTGAAGGATACAGGAGTCACTGACTTATGCCTTTAGTACTATGAAGAAGAATGCATAGGATCATAGGAGATTTAGAGCTGAAAGGGACACTAACTCATCTAGTTCAGCTCTTAGATTTCATAAATGAAGATGCCGAAGTCCAAGGTCACACAGGGAAGGGAGGGAGAAGAGCTGGTCTTCTGGAAAGGAATGTAATGCTCTTTCCACCAAACCAGGTTCCATTTCCCCTCAGATCAAAATAAAATTATAGGGGCCAGGGCTGGGTACCAGAGATCTTAGGCTAGAAGAAACTCTGAGAAGTCATTGAATCCAATCTCTAGCTTTTAGGGAAACGTATTGTGGGATTCAATGAGAAAAGCACTGAATTTAGAATCAAGGACTTGGGTTTGAATCTCAGCTCTATGTGTGACCTCAGGCAAATAACCTCTTTGGTCTCATTTTCCTTGTCTGAAAATTCAGGGGGTTGGAATAGATGACCTCTAAGGTCACCTGGGATCCTATAACTCAAATCCAAGTCTCTCCATTCCAAAGCCAATGTGCCTTCCACTACATTACCCAGTCACCTTGATCTCTACGGTCCTTGTTCTACTCTCTAAAATTAGGAGTTTGGGCCAGGTGATTTCTACTATTCTTTCCAGCTTGACATTCTTGAATTTTATTTTTTCCTTCTCTATAGCAAAAGAAAGGGCAGCTATGTGGCACAGCAGATGGAGTGCTGAATCTGGAGTCAGGAAGACTCAATTGTTGTGAGTTCAAATCTGGCCTGGGACACTCACTAGAAGTTTGCCTCTGGGCAAGTCACTGTTTGCCTCAGTTTCCTCATCTGCCAAATGAGCTGGAGAAGAAAGTTGTAAATGACTCCAGTGCCTCCGTCAAGAAAACTCTAAATGGAGTCATGAAGAGTTGAACATGACTGAAATGACTGAACAACAAAGGGGATGGTTAGCTTAGATTAGATTTGGGGGCACATGACCTCTTTAAGTGTTTGAAGGCTGACATATAGAAAAGCACTTAGACTTGTTTTGCTTAGTCCCAGAGGGCAGAACTGGAACCAGCGGGTGGAAGTTGCCGAGAGGCAGATGTGGGTTCGATGAAAGGAAAACATTTCCAATCAATTAGAGGTGTCTCAAGGTAGAATGTACTGCTTTGGGAGAAAATAGGCTGCCATCACCAGACATTTTCAAGAGGTGATTCGGGTGAAGTCTCCTCTACAGAATGTAAGGTCCTTGGGGAAAAGGACTATTTTACGTGTCTCTAGCACACAGTAGGAAATAAATGTATACTTGTTGGTTGATCGAAGCAGAAGAAGGGTGTGGGCTGGACATGATGGCTTCTAAAGTTTCTTCCTAACTCTTAGATTCTGTGAATGGATTCCCAGAGGTCATCTAGTCTATCTTCCTAATACATGATCCCAGATGGTGATAAGATGTGTCTCTAATTACCAAAGACCATTTTGGAATCAAGCTAGGACAACCTCCCCATTATAGAAAGCCAGGCATGATCCCCAAAGGCCAGCCCCAATGGACAATTTTCAGAGGTTCCCATTTATATATCCCTCTTTTTAAAGGAAGTCCACATTGCTTCACCAGCTACCTCTCCTGGCTCTCTTCTCTTCCTAAGGTTTCCAAATAATTTCCCTATGAGGGAAATCCTTGTGAACAAGTTGTTTCAGAATGGTTTGAGAGGGATCTTTAAATTTGGAGGGGGGTGGGACTCTGCTAAAGACCCCATTGAGTGATTCATCCAAGGTCAGACATGTTCCAGTTGGAATTTGAATCCAATCAAGTATTTATTAACTGCTTACTATATGCTGGGCACTGTTCGAAGTGCTGTGGATACCAAAAAAAAGAAATCTAAGACAGTCCCTGCCCTCAAGGAGCTTATATTCTAGTGAGAGAGATATTATGAAAACAACTAGGTTCATACAAGATACTTACAGAATAGACTTGAAGGAATCTTAGTGTGTGTGTGTTGGGGGGGGGGGAGGTGGGACTAGCAGCTGGGGTCTCCACCAGAAGGTGGCATTTGAGCAGAGACTTCAAAGAAGCTGGAGGTTCTAGGATGCAGGAGTCAAGAAGAGAAGCATTTAAGGCATGAGGAGCAGATAGCGCAAAGGCAAGAGATGGAGAAATATGGGTGAGGAATGAAGAGGAAGTAGGCCCGTGGGGTTGGCCTATGAAGAATAATATGCAAGAAGATTAGAAAGAGAGAAAGAAGATGGGGAGTGGAAGGCTCTGTTTTGCTAGGTTCTGGGGATGGAAGCATGAACATACAATAGTCTAGGCCTTCTGATTAAAGAGCCAGGGTTCTTTCCACCGAACCACACTGCCTCTGAACAAAGTCAGGTAACTTCTACTGGCTGTGTGAAGTGGGGCCCTGGGGTTAATCATTCTGGTCCATAAACCAGAGGAGGCCCAGCCTAGGCCCGGCAGAGCGATCGGGCCAGGCAGTCAGCACTGTAAATGAGCCCACAGATTGCTTGGTTAATAAAAAATAAAAAAAGATCCCCAGAATATATGACCAATAACTATGGCCATAAAAACCAAATTGGATTCCTTCCTGGAAGATGAGCTCTGGGCGCCATCTCTCTCCTCCCACTGAGGATTAACAGATATGTAAAACATTGCTGCACCAAGACTGCTCTGGCCAGCCCTGTCTACAGGCAGAGATGGTGGGGGGAAAGGAAAGAAGCACTGGGGGAAGTAGAAAGAGCCTCTGAGTCAGGGACCTCGGTTACAGACTGGCCTCAGGTCACTAACTCTCTGTATCACCCTGGGCAACTCACTTCTCCTCTAATTTTATATTTTATATGAAGGAGGTGGACTAGACAGTCTCTAAGAGCCCTCTCAGTCTGACATCCTGTGTTCTAAGGGCCCTCCCAGCTCTGACATCCTGTATTCTAAAGGCCCTCCCAGCTCTGGCATTCTGTGTTCCAAAGCCCTTCTTGGCTCTGACATTCTGTGTTCAAAGGGTCCCCCTACCTCCAACATCCTGTGTTCTAAGGTCCTCCAAGTTCTGACATTCAGTGTTCTAAGAGCCCTCCCAGCTCTTCTGTTCGGTGTTCTAAGAGTTCTCCCAACTCTGGCATTATTTATTCTATGGCCTCACTCAACTGATATTCTATCTTCTAAAGAATCCTTCCATTGCTGTTTTGGGGTGGTGGGTAGGGGAAAGACAGGAAGAAAATTTGTAACTCAAAATCTTGTGGAAATGAATGTAAACTAAAAATAAACAACAGTTATTTTAAAAAATAAAATTTAAAAAAAGAATCCTTCCAACCCTATAATTTTTCTTCCAAAGGCCCTTTCAGTTCTAATATTTTATGTTCTAAAAGATCTTGAAGTCCCAGCATTCTATCTTATAAAGTTACTTCCAGTTCTGACATTCTTTGTTCTAAGGCCCCTCCCAGCTCTAACATGCTTTGCTCTAAGATCCTTTCCAGCACTGCCCTTCTCTGATCCTGAAGTTCTAGAGTGAGCATGGGCCCTCCACCTCCACAGATTTGCCTCACTGACCAGCCCTCAGGATTGCTCCTGGCCTGGAAGGTCACTGATAGTGAGGGAGGGTGGTGTCAGTGGGACGCTGGATTGGGACTGGAGTCTGGCTAATCAGAGTCGGAGATGGCACCATCCTGCCACCCTCCCAGAGCCTGGACACCTGCTGCCCAGACCATCCAAGCAGAAACTGCATTAAAACCTCCACATGGCTCAATAAGCAGAGACTTTCATTGTAGCCCGGAAGTAAAGGGGAGCCCAGTGTGTGCATGTCTAGAAGAGCTGGGGGGAGAAGAGAGCTGTGAGGAGAGGCCAGGTCCACACTGACCAGTGCTGGAAATATGAAGGCAGAGCACGAGGCTGATAGCAGCTGCTGAAGCCTCATAGACTTAGATCAGAAACAATGGAGGAAGTATAGCAGTTTGGGAGCAGAAAGGGAAAGACAGACCGCCCCCCTCCCCACCAGCCACTGAAGGAATGACTTCAGCGGTATCTGGAATTAGAACAATATTGGCATGGGGATTCAGACCACCTAGCTTCTGGTGCCAATTCTGCCTAACTCACTCTGAGACCTTAAGCAGGTAGACAAGTCCCTCCACCTATCTGAACCTGTTTCCTCATCTGTAAGAAGGGGACAGTAATTCCTGGTCATCTACCTCATGAAGATATTGCAAGAATCAAGTGAGATAAGTCAATAAGGAAAGACTTTTAAAATCTAGGAAGGTTTTTAGTTTTGTTTTGTTTTTAAAACTGGGTCTCCCTATCTCACCTAGGTTAGATGAAAAGCTTTGATCTCCTCCATTTCTGAACTGGATGGTTCCAAAGGGGATGGTTTTCCCTTTATGGGCAATTCAGTGGTCCCTGCTGCCAGGGCCTCACCATATGAATGCTGAATTTAGTGCAGGGAAAGTTACTGCAGCTCAGAACTCCCCGAGAGATCGAGAGATCTACCAACTTCAGCCTCCCCCACAGCTGGGATTACAGGCATAGGTCTCCAGGCCAGGCCAGTGAAACCTAGGAAGCATTAAATAAACAAGATGCGGCCATATTCTTAGGCATGCTAATGAGATACTAATAAAATTCAGATGGAGAGAGGAGACAAAGGGGTTGACATGGGGCTCACAGGAGAATCAGCAAAATAGAGCAAGGGACAATATGAAAGGAGAGACTGTGGCAGGGAGGAGTCATTGATGGTGAAAGCAGAGAAGTAGGGCCAATGAAGAAACAATGAAGGCAGAGAAAATGGTGGTAAGAGAAGACAGAGATAGAGACAATATTTGTGTTTGGGGCAGGGGAGGTGGGGGGAGGTAACTACCTGGGCAACTCTGGAGCAGCTAGGTGGTACGGTAGATAGAGTACTGGGTCTGAAAACTTATCTCCCTGAGTTCAAATCTAACCTCAGAGACTTCCTAGCTGTGTGACCCTAGGCAAGTCACTTCACCATGTTTGCCTCAGTTTCCTCATCTGTAAAAAAAAAAGCTGGAGAAGGAAATGGCAAACCACTCCAGTATTTCTGCCATGAAAACCCCAAATGGGTCATGAAGAGTTAGACATGACTGAAATGACTGAACATTAACACATACTAGGCACTGAGGATACAGAGACTAAAGAGAAACAGTCCCTACCCTCAAGGAGCTTACATTCTGATGCTGGAGACAACATATACATACATGTATATAGGTAGATGCAAAACACATATAAAGCTTATAGAAGGTAATCTTGGAGGGGAAGGCATTGGCAAGTGAGGAGATCAAGAAAGGTCTCACTGGGGTGGCTAGGTGGCGCTGTGGATAGAGTACTGGCCCTGGAGTCAGGAGGACCTGAGTTCAAATCCAACCTCATTCACTTGACACACTTACTAGTCGTGTGACCTTGGGCAAGTCACTTAAACCCCAATTGCTCTGCCTTCCCCCTCCAAAAAAAGAAAAAAAGGAAGGAAGGAAGGAAGGAAGGAAGGAAGGAAGGAAGGAAGGAAGGAAGGAAGGAAGGTCTCCTGAAGAAGAAGGCACTTGAGCTAACTCTTAAAGGAAGCAAGGAAGGGAAGATGGAAGAAGGAGCCATCAGGGATATCATGATTTGACTCCATTTTATCCCCATGAAAAAAGTGGGTAGATCTTCAAGTAGGAAGACAGTGCTGAGCAGAGTTAATCCCACATGAAGTGATTGGAGAAGATTGTTGGGGAATCCATTTGTCATCCTGGCCTCTGAATTGTAAACTTAGTCCTACCAGCCATGGGCTTGAAATAGAGCATTTTCTAGCTAAAAGATCTTGTTCCCTGCTCCGGCTGGTTCATGCAGATAGAGTGTAGAGGATGGAGAATGTGGCAGAAATGTTTATCACCTAGCTAAGGAAAAAAGAGAAGGGTGAGAAATGCAGGTCATGAGATGATCGACAATAAAGGGAATGGACCAGCCACCCATTGGCCCACATTGGCCCAATATTATAGCACCCTCCCCTCGAATGGTTCTCAGTCCCCTGGGATAGAGACTAGCCCAGCTGCCTGTCTTGATAAAACTACAACAATAACAATAAAAAGTTTGACAGCTATGAGCCTCAGAGACCCAGTGGCAAATCTTGAAGTCATTCTACTTCAACACCCACTTTCAGAGTGGGGCCAAAAGCCAAAGAAGATAAAATGAAATTATTTATGAGTACCTAAGGCATAAAAACAATCTCATCATGGTTCAAAGTCGGGTTGGAGATCTTCACCCCATCATCAGTCTCAGGGAAATAGAATCCTGTGCCTGGGAGCCTGAGAGGAAGTCTATACTCTTAATCCCTTCCCAGGCTTAAAGGAGCACCTGGAAACCCTGCCCCATCAAGGGAACTACCCTTCTGGAGAGTCAGAAACATAGAATGTCAGAT
The DNA here is from genome assembly GCA_028646515.1 of Pseudochirops corinnae. NCBI lineage: Eukaryota > Metazoa > Chordata > Mammalia > Diprotodontia > Pseudocheiridae > Pseudochirops > Pseudochirops corinnae. Next base: position 45,822,901 of record CM053588.1, read on the forward strand.
GAGGGAGGGCTTGTAGAATGTAAAATGTCAAAGGCAGGTGGAAATAGCATAGAATGTCAGAGATGGAAGAGGCCTTAGAAAAGAGGTCAGAATTGAGAGGAGCCTTGGAACAGCGTATTAGATCTGGAAAAGACATTAGGTGATATCTAGTCTAAGAAACTGAGTCCCAGAGAGGAAATATCCAGAACGTGAATCATTCCCAGTCTTGGATGTAATCTTTCCACTGTAAGCTCATAGACTCATATCAGAAGCCACTCTGTTTGCTTCCATGGCCACATGCCCTCCCCTAGGCTGTGGAGGTCTCTTGGGTCCTATGGGACTGGGGTGTCAGAGTGGAGGGAAGGAAGGCCAAGGGTGCTGGGGGCCCAGGAGAGGGAGCCAGGCCTTTGATTGTCTGGGCGGGGGACAGCCTGAGTCTCCAGCAACATCAGTCAGCCCTTTATGGGCTGGCCTGCCTCTCCTTTACAACTCAGCTATAAAGCTGGGCTGGGAGCTGAAACTCAGCGAGCCAGGAGCCAGTGATTTGAAAGCCGATTGAAAATGGGGGGAGGGAGGGAGGAGGCTGGCAGTGTAAGGGGGACATTTCAAGGTTTGGGTTGTTTGTCATTTGGAGGAGGGAGAGAGCCAGTCTGCCAGCTCTGAAGTCTAGCTTCCCACATTCTCAGAGCTAAGGGCTCCCTCCCCATTTCCCACCTTACCATACAGACTTACTCCATTACTCAGCCTATCACCCCTAGAAGGCCTGCTGCCCCAGTCCTCCTGGCTGGTGGAAGGGAGATGAGCCACTAGGCAAAGAGGAAAGTGGGAAAGAGAGTGGAGCAATGGGAAAAGGAAGAAGAGCTGGGGGAAGCAGTGAGAAGGGGAGGGGAAGCCCAGGGTGTGTTTTGCAAACAGCCTCAGTGGAGAGAGAAACTATCCACTTAGCCTGGGGTGAGGGGGGAGGAGAAAGCAAATTGATTTCTATTTAAATATCACTAAAGACAAAGCTGGCAGGAAACAGCTTTCTGCCACACAAAAGGCTTGGAGGCCATACACTTGACAACACCTTTTATCTAGAGATCTCTGGGCTCACCTCTGGCTTTAATTAATGACTCTGGCCTTGGGAGTTTGGGAAGGAAAGCCATGAGTCCCCTCTACCTCTTCTGCCCACCCCAACTGGAAGATCCTTTAGGATTCTCAAAAGGAGATAGGTTAACCCAAGATGGTTATATGGGGGGAGCCACAGAGTTTTCCTGCTTGTATGCCACCATCTTGACTCCCTAGGTTAACCTCCAAGGATAAGAAAGATCAGACACACACCTCCCCCAATCACTCCCCACTCCAAGCCCCCATCCTCAATCCCTCTCTTCTACAACACAAAGAAACACCTGGCTGCAAGGTGGCATGATGGGAAATTTCTCTTGAAATTGGGCATTTTTACAGGCTAGAGCATTCCTGACTACCTTTCCCATGCTCTTTTAAACACAAGGGTTGAATGAGAGAACATGGAATGTCAATGCTTGGAGAAGACTTTGAGACCCAGAGATTGTCAGAGCTGGGAGGGCCTTTAGAGTGTAGAATATTAGAGTTGAAAGTCACCTTGGAACACAGAGTGTCAGAGTTGGAAGGAGCCTGAGAACATATGATATTAGAACAATTAGACTTGGGAACATAGAATGTCAGAGCTAGAAAGAGACCTTGGAACATGGAATGTTAGTGCTAGAGAGACCTTTGGACTCTTGCAATCCAACTAACTCCCTCTTTTTATAAAAGAATAAAAGTGGTCTGTCTAGTACCTGATGCTAAATTTGAACTCAGGAAAATGAGTCTTCCTCACTTCAGGCCGGACACTTTTTGAAGTGCCCATTAGGGCGAAGTAGATAAGAGTGCTGGGCCTTGAGTCAACAAGACTCATCTTTCTGAGTTCAAATCTGGTCTCAGACATTTACTGGTGTGACCCTGGGAAAGTACTTCACCTTGTTTGCCTTAGTTTCCTCATCTGTAAAATGAGCTGGAAAAGGCAACGACAAACTACTCCAGTATCTTTGCCAAGAAAACCCCAAATAGGGTCATGAAGAGTCAGACAGAACTGAAAACAACTGAACAACAACAATAAAATGGCTCAAATAAAAGAAGTGATTTGGCCCCATTCACACTGGAAGTTAGCTGCAGAGGTAGGGCCAGAACCCAAATCTTAAGTTCAGTCTATTATCCCAGGCGCCAGGAACGGGGAGAGGATGCTGAGGGTATAGGCCAGGCAGGCAACCAATGGGGAGGAGTCAAGGCCGGCTGTTACAGCTGGTGCTGAGACTGCTGGCAAAGACCAAAGCCAAGAGCGCAGAGTAATTAGCATCCCGCCTCTTAACACCTGTCCACCCCCTCCCCTGCTCCCAGCTCCCGGCTCCCCACATCTGTTCAGTAGACACTGAATCCAGACATTGCCCTTTACAGGCAAGATGCCTGCTTGCCCACCCCCCTCTCCATTTTCCAGCATCCCCCCAAAATGTACTTCTCTCATTCTTCCAAAGCAGAGACTGATGACCCTTTTCCTGCCACCTACCAGAGCATGCCTCTGATTTCAGGGCAGAGAGATGGGAAGAATAGCCCTGGGTCAGGGAAGAAGCAAGGTTGAGTGACAACATAGACAAGAACAGGATTCTTCTATCATGTTATTGTATCCCTAGTAACTCTATCCCCGGCTCTGTCACTAGTTCTCAGTGTTACAATTTTAAATGATTAAAAAAGCACCTCGTTGCCTTAACCTTCCACTTGTGGCTCATTGGACCAGGACCATAAGATCCAAACCAACCCAGGGAGCTGCAGGGAAGCAGAAAGGGTGTGTGTGGGTGTGGATGTGGGTGTGTGGGTGTGGGTGTGTGTGGGTGTGTGTGTGTGTGAGACTATGATGGTGATTCATCAATACCTATATAATATACTTGCTAAATAATAATTATTCTTTTATATCATAGTTTATGACTGCAGATCTCGAAGTCACAGGCCTCGCTCAAAGATCCGGAAGTGGCCTGGACTACACACTGCCCTTGGTGCCTTCACGCTAACTCTTCTTCCTCATCCTCTTTCCTAGGTGAATTCCTACCATCTTCTAAACCCTAACTCAAATGTCACTCTGTCCAGGAAATCTTTCCTAATTCCTACCCAATCCCAGCAGTAATGTCTTTCCCCCATTGACCTCCCATAGCACATTGCACTTCTCAAATATCCTGATCATGTAACACCATATATTATAGTCAAGAGCAAGGCTGTGCTGGAGCCAGGAGTCAAAAGTTAAATTTTCAGCTTGAGCAATGACACCTTAGAATTTGGCAAATGAAACAAATCAGAGCTTGATTTATCGTTTAGTTAACTGTCTAGAATTAAGAAAGTAAAGATGAATAATATCGATTAAATTTAAAAGTGTGTCCCACGTTCCGCCCCACCTTTGCAGATGATTGTTAAACATGCAGCAGCCTATCACTGAGTATAAGCCTCATGAGGGTAAGGACTTGGGTAACTTTTACATCTCCCTCAATGCCTGATACTAGGCTCTGTACACATTAGTATTTGTGGTTACATTGCCGCATTTTTTTTGTCCGAGTTCTTCCCATGCACTTACCTGACTTCCAGGCTTGAATGTCTGATATCTGCCTGACAATTTATACTTTTTGGCTGTGTCTCAGGGGCCTGTAGTGGGGTGAGCTCTGCAGTCCAACCCTGGTTTCACCACTACCACCCCCACTGATTCTTCTTCCTTTATCCCAAAGCTGGAAACCTGGTGCAGAAGGTGAGGGGCTGTTCCTTCAAGGTTCAGCCCATGAACTCTCTCTCTCTCTCTCTCTCTCTCTCTCTCTCTCTCTCTCTCTCTCTCTCTCTCTCTCTCTCTCTCTCTCTCTCTCTCTCTCTCTCTCTCTCTCTCTCTCTCTCTCTCTCTCTCTCTCTCTCTCTCTCTCTCTCTCTCTCTCTCTCTCTCTCTCTCTCTCTC
>CM053588.1:45826958-45844047 GCA_028646515.1 Pseudochirops corinnae
CCATCTTCTCTCTGTGTCTCTCTGACAGTCTCTTCTGTTTGCAGGTTGTATGTATTCCTCCGGTAGAAAGTAAACCCCTTGAGGACAGGGACTTTTTCACAAGTCCTTTGTCTCTATTCCCCAGTACTTAACTACCAGCTGACAAATGCTTCAGTCAACGGGGCAAACATGTGCCAGCATTTCCCAGGATGAAAAATTGGTGTTGAACATCAGTTGTACCAGCTGCCTAAAAAGTGGGGTAGGAAGAGTACTCTCCCCACCTCCCTGCACTGATTCACATCTGCAGTCTGATTTCCCTCAGCTCAGCCTAACATCTGAAAGAGGAAACCAAATCTAAGATATCATTGGAGTGAAGCCCCCAGAAAGAAGCCTTTTATCTTCTAAAGAATTCCTTTCATTTGCTAGCTTCTCACATGATCCTGATCAAGAGAAAAACAAGTCCCAGCTGTGTCTACACCACAACAAATCACTGCGGATGAAAAAGACAAAACATCTGCAGGAAGAGCCTTAAAGACAAGTCAATCTGCCAGATGTTAGCCTTAGAAAACACTAAACACCCAGATACATAGTCAATCAGGTAACTTAGCAAAATTCTTTGATCAATTTTTGTCCAGATGTCCTCATACAAGATAGACCCAGTCTTTGTTTTCATTCATAGCCCTATTATTTCAGTTCTTAAAGTCCAGCTTCTCAGTATGGCAAGTCGACAGGTTGTCTTTCAGGGATAATCAGCTTGCTCTCTCCCCAGAACTCTGCACCCTAATCTAGAACCTCCATTTATTTGCACAAGTTGTCTGTCCCCCATGCCTGAAATGCCCTCTCTCTTCACTCCATCCTACAGGAAGCTTTCTCTCTTCCTTCTTGTAAAATCATTTTGCATATCCTTATTAATTTATTCATCCTATCCTTGTAGCAGCAGGTAAGCTCCTTGTATCCAGGACTTGGGTTTTTGTTGTTGTTGTTGTTGTTTGTTTGTTTGTCTGTTTTGGGTTTTTTGGTCTTGGCATTCTGGGTGCCTCAAAGAGTGTTTTGAACAAAATTGGTATCTATTATATGTTTATTAAATGAATGTCAGATTCAATCAACGACTGGTCCAGTCACCAAACCAGGACTAAGTAGAAAACCAGGAATCATGAGTTGGTCAGAGTAGAAGAGTGAGATGAGATTCAGGCATCTGGCAGCCAGCCTGGGTCAGCTATTTATTACCTGGAATGACTTTGGATCTTCTCTCTGGGTCTCAGTTTCTCCATTCTAGAGGATGAAAGATTTCAGACCAGAGGGCATCTAAGATCTCATCTAATTCTAACATTGTATAACTTATTCTATGATCCAGGTACCAGGAATGAGGCACAAACATGGGGTCTGATGGTTTGCATATTCCTAATAAACTTGCGTTATATCAGGCAGTGCAGTCATCTGTGCTGCTGTTGTCTTATTCTCATCCTAGTTCATAAGCTCCCCGAAGGCAGGGAGTGTGTCATCTAATTGTATATCTGCTACAGAGCCTAGAATTGTATCTACTAGCATACCGGCACCTGAAAGGACAGCTAGGTGGCACAGTGCCTAGAGTCAGCAAGGCACATCTTCCTGAGTTGGAATGTGGCCTCGGATACCCATTTGCTGTTTGATCTTTGGCAAGTCACTTCACCCTGTTTGCCTCAGTTTCCTCATCTGTAAAATAGACTGGAGAAGGAAATGGTAAACCACTCTAATATCTTTGCCAAGAAAACCCCCAATAGTGTCACAAAGAGTCAGACAAGACTGAAAAATGACTTAACAAGACTATTTCCCATTATAATGTGCTGCCTACATCTGATCTAAACCAACAGAGCAAGTGTGTCCAGAATGAGCCAAATGGTGGAAGTAGACATCTTATTGGTCCAATAACTGGCCAGCCCCAAGTATAAGCTTAAAGGGAGATTTCTTTGAAAGGAAAAAAAAACCAAGACAGGTAAACAATGTAAAGTTGGCATATACTTGAAGCAATGTGTCGTACTGGATAGTGCCAGACCTGGAGGATTCATTAAACTCCCATCTCTGACACTTGCTGGTTCAGCTGTGTGACCCTGGTCAAGTCACTTAACAGACTCTAGATGCCTAGGGAAACTCTCTAGGATTAACTGTTAAACCAAAGATGGATCTCTATCAGCATAGGTAGAGGGAATTCCTCCTGTGATAAAATCACAAATCTGGAGATTAGTGCATTTATCAGTACACACTGAAGAATTGTTCCAATCATAGACCACACTGTAAAGTGAGACTGTTGGACTCAGTAGTCTACAAGGTTTCTTCTATCTCCTAACACTGCATGACCTGGCTTCTGTGATCTAGATTTGGAGGGGAGGAGGGGATTGCATCTCATATTGTGGCCAATTTGGGTCTTACACATTTATCTTCCAACAAAGGAGGGAGTCCAAGAGCTCACCCAGTGGCTCTAGGAAACTACATTTTCTAGGAATGGTCAAGACCTGAGACCATATTCACCCTCCCTGGAGGAGAGAAGATAAAAACATTTTCTTTCCTTAATGGGAACCACTTGCAGTTTGCCCATAATTTCCCCTCTATTAACGAGGTTTGGCAAAAGTGTATAAACTCCGTGTGCCAGCTTGAGTCTGATGCCTTAAGGCAGATGGCTGAGAGTAGATGTACCTTCCCCACAATATCCCCTCTACCCCACCCTTAACCTCTCCCCCAGAGAAACTGTGTGCCCTAGAATGGTTGTCCCTAGGCCAGCTTCCTCCTGTCACTTGTATGGGCCCTTCCCTGCAACCCCAACTCAGGTCCCCTGTTCATCCCTCTTTCTCTTTCCCCACTCCCACCTCCAAGAATTTTGCCCCTTTTCTATTTCCAGGATTCAGGTTAGCCCAGGGATCACTAGAACTTAGAACTGGAAGGGAACTTGGAAATTATCTGGTTTAATCTTTCATTTTACAGATGGGGACACTGAGGATCATTGAGGTTAAATGACTTGTCCAAAATCAACTAGATGGTGGATAACAGAGCTGGGCTTTGTACATCAAAATCTGTTCCATACCATATGCTCCTTTATTACCACTGGGGCCTTAGGAGTCCTGTTAAAGGTGGAAACACTCCTTCTCTAGTGTTAAGACCTTTGTTCCAAGCTCCCAGACTCGTCCAGCCCCTCTCCTCCATTCAGCCCCTCTCCTCCATTCAGGTCCAGCCCCTCTCCTCCATGGCTCCCACTGGCCTTCCTGACTATACCTTCAAAGTCCAATTCAAAAGTCCCTACCTAGGTGAAATCTTCTTGTTCACTCCAGTCAGAAAAGCTCATTCCCCACTCTGATTTCCAACATTTCTCTGTACCTTTCAAAAGGCGCTTTTGAAAACTGCTAATTCATAGTTTGTGTATGGAAAATCTGGGTTCAAATTCTACCATTTGGGGCACTCATTAGCTGTCTGACCATGGACAAGTCACTTCACTTTTCTTACCCTCCGTTTTCTCATCTGTAAAATGGGGATAATAATAGCTATGGTATTGTATTATAATATGTATATTGCATTGTAACATACAATATGCATAATACGATATATGTATTGCATTATAATAATATTGTATCTCAAATGAGATAGTATATGAGTAGTGATAGAGTACAACAGAGAGCTCAAGTTCAACTCTAAGCCCCTGCTCATCCTACCTAATGGCCCAGTTCCTTAAGCTCACTGGGCCTCCGTTTCTTCACCTGTAAAATGAGAGGGTTGGACCTCTGGATTCCCTTTAGTTCTAGACATCCCTCCCTTCATGTGGGGTACATAAGCTTTTTTTAAAAAAGATGATCATTGTATTTCAATATGATTGGATTCCTTTGTATTTTATTTAATGCATTTTAAGACATCCTTCTGCAAAGAGGGTCTATAGCAGTGGTTCTCGGCCTGTGGGTCGTGACCCTTTGGGGGTTGTTGAACGACCCTTTCACAGGGGTCACAGGGGTCGCCTAAGACCTCGCAAAACACATATTTCTGATGGTCTTAGGAACCAAGACACCCCTCCTCTATCCGTCTCCAGGCAGGTCCGCCCACATGCAGATACACCCACATACGAGTATTAAAGGGTCGCAGCATTAGGAAGGTTGAGAATGACTGGTCTATAGGCTTCCCTAGAGTGCCAGAGGGCACCATGACACAAAAAAGGGGAAGAACCCCTGCTTTCAGTCTCTGACCCGTAAATCACCACAGATTGTTAGCTCATATTATCACCATTTCTCACCATGCATCATGCAATGGAATAGAAGTTTCCTGGTGCCAGGGACTGGGTTTTTTTTTTTTGCTTCATATCCCCAGGGCCTTACACAGTGCCTACGACATATGGAGCACTTAATAAAGACTTTTTGGATTGAACTCAGTTACTTAGTTTTGTACATGCCATATACCCCCACCTCCTCCAACCTCCCAAAGCCTGAGTTTTCTTACTTATAAAATGAATGGGTTGGATTTTGTTATCATTCAGTCATTCTCAATCATGTCTAACTCTCTGTGATCTCCTGTAGGGTTTTCTTGGCAAAGATACTAGGGTGGTTTGCCACTTCCTTCTCCAACTCACTTGACAGATGAGGAAACTGAGGCAAACAGGGTGAAGTGACTTGCGCAAGGTCATACAACTAGTGTATGAGGCCACATTTGAACTCAGATCTTTCTGACTCTATTCAGCTGTGCCACCTAGATGACCTCAATTTGCTTCACACTCCTGTAATTCCCACTCCTACAGTAGAATGTAAGCTTTATGAGGCAGAGATGTTTTTATAAGGATCTTCATCCCCTAATATATAGTATTCCCTAATACTTGCACTTAGTAGTAGATAATAAGTATTTGTTAAATAGAACACTTTGTCCAGAACTCATCTCCCCTGGGGAGGATGGAGAACACAAGCCACAGAATGGTAGGATATTTGAACCAAGCCCAAATGCACCCCAAATCCTCAGTTATCGACCCAGCTAAAGGGCCAGGGAACAAACACTCTAGCCAAGCCAAGTAAAAGGGCTCATATTCCCTGGAAGGCCTGAGAGACTGAGCCTTTTCTGATGTGGATGATTCTTAGGAAACCCACCTGATAAATCAAACATACCCAATCCAGAGAACTCCATAAATATTCATCAAATGGCTGAATGAGGGAATACCTGCCTGGCCCCTCACTCTGCCTGGGTATCTGGCCTCCTCCCCTGGGTGGAGGAACACAGGGAAGAAGAAACCCCCAGCTTCCATTCTTCTCTCCTCATTCTGTATGAATAGCAGAGTGATTATTTGCACGACTGCCTTAAACAGATTTAAAAAGCAGCCTCCTCCTTCCCCTCCCCCCCAGTCCTGAAGCACATTCCCTCTTTAAAACAAAGAGTCAGGGACCTTAACCTGCTTCTCTCTCAGGAAACGTGGCTCCCGTGGGTGGGAACCACTGACCCTGCTTCCTTCCAGGGTAACTAACTGCAGTACTCAAGAGGCATCTTTCTGACTGACTCAGCCCATCCCGGGAAGTAGGCTGAGAGCTTGGAGCATAGCATGGTAGGTGGGGGAGGGACATTGCCCTCAGTCCCCCAGGAAGGGACTGATCTTCTGGCCTCAGCCAGGCAGCTGGCAAACGAGTCCTCGCTGACTCCCCAGGAAATGGCACTTGGAAAAAGCGTGCATATTTGGGAGTTGGTGCATGTTTCTCTTTTGAGCGGATGCTGTTCTCTTTATTTCTTTTCCCTGACAAACCCTCCCTGCACTCCAGTGCCTCAGAATCCAGACCAGGAGGATATTTTGACAGACTTTGACACATCCTCTGGCAGGAAACACACTCGGATTATTGGGGGGGAAGGTGAAGAAGAGATTTCAAATGACAAGCCCTTCTCCTTGATACCCTGAGAACTGGGCCTGCAAGACATAGGGATAGTCTCAGCCTTACAGGAAAACACTTTGTATGTAAGCCTTAAAGTGCCATAGAAATGTCAGATATTTCTGTTGTTACAGCATCCCTATATGCAAGGGTAGGGGTGGGGGGATGAGGTCCAGAAAGGAAGGCAAGAGGAATTCCAGATAAATTCTCCAACACAGGAAGGTGAGTCGGTGTGCAAATCAGTCTCCCAGCCTGGAAAACCTGTAGCCTCTGTAGAAGTAGCCTCTGACCTCTGAGAGGAAAGGAGAGAGCCTGACAACCTCATGCCTCCAAAGAATCCATGGTGATTTACTAAACTCTAACAAAACTAGTTAATGTGTATGCAGGGCTTTAAGGTTTGCAAAACACTTTACAAGTATTACGTCATTTGATCTTTCCAATAACCTGTGAGAGAAATGCTACTATTATCCCCATTTTAGAGATGAGGAAACTGAGACTGAAAGAGATTCATTGATTAGGCAGGAGTCACACAGTGATCTGGGTTCTCTAAGGTAGGACATACATTCAAGACCATTTGATGCCAAGTTTTAACACCCTTTGTCCCACATTACCTCTAGAGTAGAGGTTCTTACCTTCTTTTATGTCATGGACCTCTTTGGAAAGCTGCTGAAGGCTCTAGATCCCTTCTAAGAATGTTTTTAAATACATAAAATATAGTGGATTGTGCAGGAAGCCAATTGTATCAAAACAAAAATGTAATTTTTCTCATTAAAGTTTACGGACCCTCTGAAATCATTGCTTTGGAGTGTGTGCTTATTGGGGGAAGGAAGTAGAGGGAAAAGAGGGTGGTGGCCTTCAAGACAAAGTCCAGGACTTGATGCCCTTTAAAGACAGAGCCCTGCACAGTTCTTTGTTATCCGCCTTCTATCTGTAAAACTTCCTTTGGGCACAAATCCTCTGACTGTGAGACCTGGGCATGCTGTTTTCATTTCTCTCCTTACTTTCCTCATCTGTAAAAATAAAAAGGCTGAACTCAATGCCCTCTAAGGGCCCCTTCCTAGCTCTAAATCAAAGTCCAGTGAGATAAGTTGGGGGAGGAAGGGAGAAACATGAGTAGTTACCACCTGCTCACCTACTTCACATAGTAGGCCCTTAACTGTTTGTTAAACTGAATTATTCATTCAGAAGCACCTACCTTTGAAGAGGGGAGTCAATTGCTTAGTCTTCCTTGAAAGTCAAAACATCCTATTCTTCCCCCCTACCTCCCAAGATCTGAACCCCCTCTGGTATTATTCACATACCAGTCACGACTTAAACCAGGAAGGAAATAAGTCAGTGCCTTAGGAGTGGGACATGAACATAGATCATAGGAGTATGGAGGTAGGTCTGTAAGGCACCTTAGATGCCATATAGCCCACTTACCCCATATTACGAATGTGGAAACTGAGGATCATTAATACTAAATAACTTGTTGACTCTAAGTCTAATTATCCCGGTCACATGCTGTTTCTCCATCTGCCCAGTGAGGCACAGGGGGAGACATTGGGCTATTATACAAGCTTGACTCTGTTCTTGATGGGCTCCAGGAGTCAAGACACTTGAGTTCAAATCCCTGATAATCCATAGGTTCTTTCAGTGTGACCTTGGGCAAATTCCTTCCTTTTTCTGGTTCTCAGTTTTCTTATCTGTAACAGGGGGTTAACCTAGACGATCCAAGGTCCCCTTCCAATTCAAAATCAATGTTCCCATAAATATAACTTTCCTGATTCCCTATTTCCCTACATATCATGGAGAATTATCCTTGACTTTCCCTATCCCAAGTGAGTACTAATAGAGGTAAAAAGCCCTAAGGCCTCTGCAGATTCACTAGGGTAGAATCCAATTCTCCACCTCAAGATTTAGTCCCACCCCTAAGCTAGGAACCATCTGCAAAGCTCTGAAAGCAGAATATCACTGAGAGGGCTCTAAGAAATCACTGAATCCAGTCTCCTCCTTCTACAGATAAGAAACTGAGGCTCTAAGAGGGGATGTGCCCCTCAGTGTTAGTGTGAAAGTCCAAATTAAAACCCAGGTTTGCTGACTTCCAGTCAAGCAGAATTAATAGAGGCAACATTTTGAGGTAGGTTTCTGGTTTGGGAAAATAAGGGAAGATGAGTTGGGGATGTAGGCAAAGGACAAGGCAGGGTGGGGGAGGCGAGTATCTGATACCATGCTTTAAAAAAATGAAAGCTCAAAAGCTTAATCCTGGGAGGGATGTTACTCACTGAAATTCCAGTCACCTCTCAGACCCAGGTTTCCTCCCTACATCAAGGGTGGAAATCCAGCTTCACAGTCTCTGGGGTGGCTTATTTATCCAAAGTGGTCTCTAGTAGGCAGGGAGCATGAACTGTGGGCTTCATACCACCTATATCCCATGTTTCTCAAAGGGAACCAGAGCTGCTGCTTCAAGTGTGTTAAGTGGGCTGATGGAGGTGGGGGGGGGGGGTCTGGGGGGAGAGGAAATAGGATGTGTCACTTAAATTAAGAGAAACTCTCCCTATGATCTGAAGCTTAAGAACAGACAAGGAAGATTTGGAATAAGAATGACTCTGCTTCACAAGTCAAAGATAGGCAGCAAGAGTGGGGGGGTGATGTTGATGAAAGCCCTAGAGAAAGGCAAAAAAGATTACAACGAGAAATGCAGAAAGAAGTGGAGGGGATTATTAGGGGAGAGATGGAGACATAGAGGCGAAAGAGGCAGAGGAGATTGAAAGGATGCTGATTTCAATACAAGGTGTTAGCTGGAGGTGGATGGAGGATTAAGAAGGCATGATGAGGGATGGATTCTAATGGGAGTGCAAAAAGAAAGAGAAGGTATAACAGGAAACGCTAAATTCAAGTTTAATCTGTCACAGCAATGTGAGAGATAGAGTTTGTTTTCTAACACAGAGAAACTGGGAGCCACAGCAACCCTACAGTCACCCAGGGTCTGGAACTGAGCTCTGTTCCCCAAGTGACCTCAGTGTCTGAATGTTCCCCCGAAGCTGGCACAGAGTCAAGGGATTTCCTATCAGGGAATGAATGATCTGACAGAATGATCTCCCTCCATTCCCACTCTCCCCAGCTAAGTGAGCCAGTCTCTGTCCACAAAGCCAGGTGCAACACAACCAGCACACAGGAGTGTATGTGTCTGGGGATGAGTCGAGGGGAGTGGGACGGAGGCCCCAAGTATCCATGCGATCCAGGCACTTGTATGTGCATGTAAGAGTGAATGGGATTCTCAGGGAGTAGATAGATGAATCCAATGATCAATCACCTACCTTCATTGTGCTCACCAAGGGAAGGCTATCTCAATAGATTTGTACCACTCCCCACCCCCACCCCCGTATGTCCAGGCTAGAGAGAGGGGGTCTGGAAAAGCGGAGTTTTGTCTGCACTCATCCTACCTGGCGTTCAAAGCAGAGATCCACCCTGGGGTACCTCCAGTCACTGCCACTCATTGCCCGCAGGACCTGTCCAAGGTGCTGAAATCACGGAAGGACTAATGCTGTCTCTCGAGGGGCGTAGAACCAGGAGAGCAGACGCCTTCAAAGCCCAACCTGCCATTAAGCCGGAGGGGGCGAGCTTCCTTTCCCCGGGGGAGTTTGGAAAAGTTCTTCGCGCTGCAGTGCTGGCACCAACCTGACAACACTGCGCTCTCCCCCCTCCCCTTCTGCCCCCATAACACCATGGACCTCAGCCTTTTTTTCTCTCTGCTCCTTTTGCACCCCATCCCCGCGGACCTGGGATCCACTGTCTGAGAAACCACTTCTTCTGACCCCAAGAAAGCCGAGGAACGAGGAAGGAAGGTTTACCGGGGCACCATCCCGGGCAGCCCCTTTTAGACATCCTTCCACACTAGCTTCTCTATTTGAGTCTCCCACCTCCTCTTTCCAGCTCAGCTGGAGTCTCAGCCCCTCCGTCGGCCACAGAGAAGAAGGTGTTAGAGCAGATGAGCTTAGGTCCCTTCCAGCTCCGACATTCTATAAGCCCATGACTGGACAGAACCCTTCCGTTAGTTGTCTCTCTCGAATCCCTCCACCCCCACTACCCACCTTTAAATCTGTGGAGTGTGTACTGGTGGGCGGCGGCAAGAAGAGTTGTAAATCTTGTTAACCTTTTCCATCCCGCCCCCCCCCCCCATAACCTCAGCTGCCCCAAGCCTCTAGAGCTCCTCGGTCCGCTCAACTTTTACCCAACCGCGCGATAAGATGGAGGAGGGGGCGGGAAGGGACAGATCCAAAAGATGCTGCCATAGGCACCGCTTCTAAAAAACTAAGTAACCTGTCCCTTCTTCTGAAGCCTCGGCCTCGGGGAGTTTGCTAGGTACTGCAGAATGGGAGTGGAGAGGTCCACCAGGTCATTCGGTCTCTCTAGCGCCTGGGACCCTAGTCGCCGCACCCCCCCCCCCCCACTGTCGGTCGGCGGGCAGAGAGAGTCTGGCCCCTGGGCAGGCGGGCACTGAGCCGCGTGGCCCGCCGGACGCCGCGTGCCCATCCTTCCCCTCTCGCCCTTTTCCCCTCTCGCCACCCTCACCTGCCCTACTCACCTCTGGCTGGACCGTCGGCTCCCGGGCGCGCCTGGCCCCTCGGGCCACAGCCCCCAGAGGCGCCCGGTGCCCAGGGTGCACTCGGAGGCTGGGACGCTGCGGCCACTTGGACCTGCTCCCCTCCCCCAGAAGCCGCGGGCAGTCACGGAGCCCCCGGACTTTCTCTGAGCCAGAGGCCGGCCCGGGGCCCCCAGCTCGGGCTGGGACTCGGGCTGCTGAGGCGCACCGCCCGCCCCTCGAGGCTGACCTGGGCTCTGGCCCGGAGCTGCGCTGCGCAGCGAAGCCGGCCGGCTCGGCTAGCCAGCCAGGGAGCAAAGCGAACGAGAGAGCGAGCAGCAGCAGCCCCACTGAAGCCACCGCCGCCGCCTTTTATCCGCCGCCCGCCTTTGTTTGGGTCCCGGCTTCTACCATCCGCCGTGGGGAGGTTGGGGGGGGGGGGGGGGAGGTGGACAGAGTCCCCAGCCTCGTCGTATCCCCGGTGGGCCCCTTCCAGCCACTCTCCCCCTGCTGCCTCTGTGGCCGGCCCGGGGCCTCTGCTGTGCCGCCGCGCAGCGGAATTCAGAGTCCAGAAGCCTCGCACCGCTGATCCTGCTCCTTCCCCTGCAGGGGCCCGAGCGGTGGTACAGTCGGGCTTTATATATTGAGCAGGCGGAGGCTAGGAAGGGGAGGATGTTTTGGGGAGGCTCCTGGGTGGCGGTGAGTTTGGGGAGCAGAACAGCGACCCCTGGGGATCCGTCTCTGCCTCTGCAAGGGGCAAAACCCCTCTCCGCATCTCTATTTTCTGATTGATTTCCCACTTGCCTCGAAGAATCTACGAATTCAGAGCCTGAAAAGACTTAGATTATCTAGCCTACCCTTTTAGTTTGCAAATGAGGAAACTGAGGCCCAGAAAACTCAAGTGACTTGCCCAGGTTCAGACAGGTAATAAATATAAGAGGTAAGATTTGAACCCAGATATCCGAACTGCAACTCCAGTGTTCTCGTCACAGATACCCATACTACTTTCTCTTTGTGTCCCTGGAGAAGACCCAAGCTGTCTGTCCTCTTGGCCATTGGCAGATCACCAGCTTCCTGGGCACTTCTGAGGGCATTCCCCAGCCTCCATTGCCAAACCCAGGTTCTTGGCACCCACCTACGGCCTGCCCTCATTTGGTGGCACTCCTGCCTCCTCCACTGGGAACCTGTCACGCTCTCTCAGAGTCACGCCAGCCCTAGAAAACCAGGAGATCGTCCAACTCCAGCACACTGTGGTATCCTATAGACTGGAAGGACTCCTCCCCCCGTCTGCTCTAGGCCCCAGCTTGCTGGAGGAACAGGCAGGGAGAGGGGGCTAAGCAAGCATCTGCCAGCAGGTGGTGCCAGACCATTCCAGGGCCCTAGGCCTGACCAACTTTTCTCAGAAAATCTGCCTGGTTATTGGTTTACCAACTTCATAGCCAGCGCTCGCCTACCCACAATGGATGCTGTTTTAACAGGTTGGCCCCCGGGAGAAAAGAAGCAAAAGAGAAAGGAGAAGGGACGTCCCATAGAAAAAAGTTTATTCTTACAGTTCCTGAGTAATAAGATGTTGATGAAGGGATGGGAGGGGGGCAGGAGAAGGAAGGAAGGAATCTTAGAATCATAAATATGAAACTGGAGAGGCCTGACTAAGTAGTTTGCCCAGGGTCACAATGTATTTTATTTATAATAATATCTGACATTTATATGACTCTTTCAGGTTTGCAAAGAACTTTCCAAGTGTTGTCTCATTGCATCTTCACAACAATCTTACAGATAAGGGAAAATGAGGCAGAGAGAGGTTAAGTGATCAGGTCTTCCAGATTCCATGTCCAACACTATCCACTGTGCCACCTTTATTTAATCAGTAAAATTCATTCGATCGTTCATTAAAATGTTGTATTCTCCTCATTAAAACATAAGCTCCTTGAGAACAGGAACCATCCTGCTTTTTATATTTTTATTTTCTATTTATTTATTATGTTTCTATGTTTATAGATATATAAATACATTTATTATATTTATATTTCACATTTTTGCCCAGAATACCCAGCTCTAATACCTAGCTTAATAGTAGGCACCTAATAAATGCTTGTTGATTAACTGATAGCACTCTGCCACATTTTCCTCACCAAGAACCCTATTGTGTAATAAATAGTGCAAGTTTAATTATCTTCATTTTGCAGATAAGAAAATTGGGATTTAGAGACCCTGAATGACTTGTTCACTGATCATAACCCTAGCCATTCTCCACATTTATTAGTTATTTAAAACATTTTTATTGAATATCTTATTTTCTCAAAGTCACATGCTAAGTAGATGAAACTGCATGAAACATAGCCTCTGCCCTGAAAGAGCAGTGAAGATAAACACAGAATCTTAGACTTAAGAAATCTCCAGAGTTTTCCAAAGTCCAGAAATACCTACCCAAAGATCTGGTCTCTACTTGTAGTTCTGTGGTGTAAGGAAGCCTAGTAGAGCCTATGGAGGCAGCCTATTCTATTTTGGGATGACTCTAATTGTTAAGATATTTTCTCTAAAAGAGCCTCGATCTATTCTGCCCCTTCCACTTGCTCCTCCAAGTGCTGACCTTTTGGGCGAAACACAGCCTATATAATCTTCTTTCTATATGAAAACCTTTCAGACCCTCAGAAATAGCTCTTCCATCCCTTATACACACTGCCACCACTTCCACCAACGACAATCCAGCCTTTTTTCCCCTCTGAGCCTAATCTTTCAACCAATCATATTGTATGACCTGGTCCTGAGACCCCTCATCTTCCTAGGGACCCTCCTCTGGACATGCTTCAATTTGTCAATCTTTCCCAAAATGTGGTCAATCCATTACAATACTCCAGATTTGTACAACCAGTACAATCAGGTCCCTTATTCTAGATATTAAGACAGTATGTAAAATGGAAGGAGTGTTGACTCAAGTCAGAAGATCTGGATTTGGATTCTGCCTTTTAAAGTACTTTGTGATCTTGACAAGTGACTTATATCTTCCTGAATCTTAGTTTCCTCATCTATAAAATTGAGGGCTTCTGAGGCCCCTTCCAGCTCTAAGTCTATGATTCTAAGAACACATTATGATATTTTTTGGGTGGGAGGGGTGGGTGCTGCTGTGTCCTACCACCAAGTCATATTGAATCCAATTAAAACTCCAGATCTTTTTTTCAACCAGACTATTGTTTCTTTATCTATAATTTAAGCCAGTGATTTTTTGAACCAATGGGTAGAACTTTACATTAAATTTTGTCATATTGGGTTTGATCCATTGTTCTAGCCTGTGGAGATCTTTTTGTAATCTGACTCAGTCATTCAGCTTGCTATATCCATATCTTATCTCTCCCAGCTTTAGGTCATCTGGTAATTTGGAAGTCACTACTTTTAATAAGTTGTTTATTGATGCTTCCCAGTGAACTCCACCATCTTTGTCTTGAATGAAGATACATAAGTAAAAGCAAATCAGCATTATCCTTGTTTGTATATGAGTCATTCCACATATAATCTACCCCTTCACTGCCAAGAAGAGGAACGTATCCTTTACATCAGTCAGTTCACCAGAATAAAAACTGATTAAAATTTTGATAGCTTCTATAGTGTTTTATTAAAGTTGTTGCTTGAAATTGTGCTACTGATTGGATTACTGCCTTCTATTTCTTAAATGCGATGGATAAAAATGTTGTATTTGACTGGTTCTTACTCCTGTGTGATGGTTGCACAAGTAATTTAGGCTCTCTGGACCTCTCAGTTTCTTCATCTGTAAAACGGAGTTGAGCTAGATGCTATCTAGAGTCCTATGTTGAACAACATAGAGCCAAAGACAAGAACCCAGGGGCCTCCACTATAGATCTCCCAACTTGACATTGACTCTTTGGGTCTAGTCAATTAGCCTGTCCAAAATTCACATATTGTTGTTTTTCGGTCATTTTTCAATCATGTCTGACTCTTTGTGACCTCATTTGGGGTTATCTTGGCACAGATACTGTAGTGGTTTGCCATTTCATTCCCTAACTTACTTTGTAGATGAGGAAACTGAGGGAAACAGGGTTAAATGACTTGCTGAGGGTCACACAGCCAGTTAAGTATCCGAGGCCACATTTGATTAGTCTTCCTGGCAGCACTTTATCCACTAGACTACGTACCTGCCCAAAATTCATATACCAATGTACTAATAATCTCTTACCCTGGTCAAGAGAGACACTATAGCACTAGATACTCTATCTAAAACTCTTTTCAAATCCAGGTATTTGATCTACATGCCATTCCCTTAACTTATTAAGACTTGCCACTGACTATGTGATCTTGAGTAACTTAATCTCTCTGTGCCTCAGTTTCCTCATCTGTAAATTACTTCTCTGTTAAATCCACCAAAGAGAAGAGGATGGATACCCAACATGTTTGAGGCACTTTGCAAAGTGTGTGGATTCCAGGGCAAATGCATTCAGCACAAGATTTTCAGACCTGTCACTCAGTTCCCATTCTTTTTTTTTTTTTTTTTTACCTCTCCCTCAGCCCCCTTTCCTCCAAAGCAGGAGCCCCTTCTGGGGTCAGCAAAGAAAATATATGAATTATTATTCATATGCAAAGTACTTTGTAAACATCAAAAGCCTCACATAAATTTAGCTACTACTGTTATTATTAGCAACAAATGCTAGCAACTGGGAGGAAACTGGGCTTTTATTATTTTTAAAAATGTTTATTGATGCTTTTCTCTCTCCTTTTTTACCTCAATTATCATTTCTCAGTTATCCTGCTTTCCCCTTACTACTAGATCCCTCTGTTAAATAAGTCCAACCGAGCAAAACAAATCAATGCATTGTCCATACCTGACAATATACATGCTTCATCCCCCACCTATGGTCCATCATTGTCTCTGCCAAGATGGACGAGCCGTAGTTCGGCACGGCTATCAGTCATGATAGTACACACCATTGATCAGTGTTCTGAAGTCTTTTGTAGTTGTTTCCCTTTACATTACTGTAATAATTGTGCAAATTGTTCTCAGGGTTCTGCTGACTTGGCTCAGCTTCCCAAGTTCTTCTAAATTCTGACAGATTTGTCATTTCTTAATGACCTAATAATATTCCATTACATTCATATTCTACAGTTTGTTCAAGCATTCTCCAATCGATGGGCACCTGCTTTCCTTCCAGATTTTTGCTACCACAAAATGAGCCACTAGAAATATGTTTGCATGGATGGAACCTTTCTTTCAGTGTTGGACCTTCCCCTGGCTTATGCCTAGTAGTGCTGTTGCTGTGATTTAAACAAAAAAAAGAAAAAGAACCCTGTGATTCCAAACTGCACCAGAATGGTTGCACTAGTTCATACCTCCACAAATAGTGCATTAGCGTTCCTGTCTTTGGAAATGAGTCTTTTAGAAGGCAGATGAACAGTTCTTTATTCATAAAGGTTTTCAAGGCCCCAGGGGCCAAGGCAGTCCCTATTCTCTCATAGGCAAATCAAACTATGGAGCATTTAAGAATGGAATCCAGAAGGGAACAGGGCATTTATTACATTTCTCTGTAAATACTTGGGGCACTGAGGCTGGTGCTAGGGCTGGCAAATAACTACAATAGTTCTGGCATGTAGATAGTGTTTGGAATTTTACAAAGCACATACATTATCTCATATCTTCACATCAGCCTTGGGAGGAAAATGCTAGTATTGCTTAGTAAAATCATTCTGCCGCAGCTAGTCTCTGAAGCAGAATTCAAACCCAGGTCATTGTGGTTCCAAGTCCAGCATCTATCCAGCAGACCAGTGATGTCAAACTCAAATAAAAATGGGGGCCACTAACACCTACATAAGGATCCCCATGGGCTGCATACTGACTAAGAAAACCACATATTAACATTATCTAGGTTCCACTGTATTTTTCTTTCCTTTGCTAAATATTTCCCAATTAAATTTTAATGGTGCCAGGTCCAGAGTGTTTCTGAGGTTTGTTTGACTATCTGTAGTATACTATATAAACCCATCATATGGGGACCATGGAAAAAATTGGAAATTCTTTTAGTCTCAAGTACTCAACCTTTGATTGGCAGATCTCCTGGCTCTGTAGGTCCTGAGAGGCCACTCCAGGACCCCTAGTTTCGGATCCTTTCCTGAATAAACACAGAACCCTCTAGGCCAGCGGTTTTCAACCTGTGGGTTATGTTCAATTTGTAACAATGAAAATATATCTTGCATATCAGATATTTACATTATGATTCATAACAGTAGCAAAATTACAGTTATGAAGTAGTGACGAAAATAATTTTGTGGTTGGGGGTCACCATAACATGAGGAACTGTATTAAAGGGTCACGGCATTAGGAAGGTTGAGAACCACTGCTCTAGGCACATAATATAATATTCACAGTGACTCCTGGCAATGGCAAAGTACATTCTATGTGCATGATTTCAGTTGTTGCTCACCAATAGGAAGAACAGGGATCATTAGTCCCATTCTTCAGATGAGAAAACTGAGGCCCATTCCAAATGGTGAAATCCTGAGATGAGAGAGGATTAGATTGCGAAGAGACAGGGAGAGTCAGAATGGGGTTGAGCATCACGTGGAAGAGGCAAGAGATAATTGTTACAATAGAGGGGGAGAACAGGAAAGCAAAAGGGAAAGAGTCAACCTTACTCTCACTGAATCTGGCTTAGGGAAGGAATGACATAAACTCTAAACTGGGCATCTTGCCACA
>CM053588.1:45844547-45886861 GCA_028646515.1 Pseudochirops corinnae
AAAAAAAAAAGTCTCTGTCCCTTGAGGAGTTGACATTCTATTAGGGGGAGACAGTATGTACAATGCTCAATATCCCATCTCCATACCTTTGCAAAGGCTGTTCCCCCATGCCTGGCATGCATTCATTCTTTCTTCACCTTCATCTCTTGGCATCCCTGTTTTGAGCCAGATCTGTGCTCAGGTCATGTGTAGGGAACAGCAAGAAAGCCATTTTGGTTTAACTACTGAGTTCATAAAGGAGAATAGTGTATAAAAGCCTGGAAAAGTAGCTTGGAATCTGGTTCTGAAGTGTTTTCAATTCCAAATAGAGGAGTCTGTACTTGATGCTACAGGCCAGAGGGAGACATTGTAGTTTATTAAGCAGGGGAATGGCCAAACCTGGCCATTAGGCTTTAAGAATGGCTTTAGGAATGGCCCTTTGACATCTGTGTGGACAATGGATGGAACAGAGAAGAGAGATACATAAGAGGCCATTTCTATGGAACTATCTGGAGAAGTAAAGGAACAGGAAGGGGACTGTGTCTTGAGAGGCTCTGCCTGCCATTAACTCTGGAGAGGAGAGAACCTCAGCCTCTTGTCCCTCTGAAGGCACTACCACATCTGGCCCCAACACACCTTCTGGCCTTGGTTGAAATTGCCAGCCTGCAGTTGGTTTCTGGGAAAGGTCAAATGCCAGAGCCTGCTTGTTTGCCACCATGGTCAATTCCTTTGTGAAACAGAACCAGTGAAAGGCCAGAAGAGGAGAGAAAAACCCAGAATTCAGTGCTGGAGGCTGACACCTGTTCAATGGTTATCCCCACATGTTCAACTTCCAAGCAATTACCACTCATGGCCTGCTCCCTGGATTAACTTTATCAGCACTTTAGGGCAAAATTAGCCACATGCTGGTAGCATAATTCTAATTGTTTTCTAACACAGCATCCTAATAAAGTCCTCATTAGTATGCATCCCTAAATAGGAAGTGATGGCATGAGCAGAGAGTTTGTTTCAATGACACATGTAATGAAGGATTACACATTCTCCCAGCTTCCTCGGGGACAGCAGGCCTCTCTGTACGGCATTTTGTCTCTTCTTGTAGATGTGTCTAATAACTACATTAGGCCAAGGAGAGGAGCTGGGAGCTGACACCTTCCATAAAAGATACCATAGAGATTGGACCCCAGGGAGGGCACTCTGATAGGCAGCAATGAAATTGAACATGGCAGGGAAGCTGGGCAGTGAGTCTGGCCCTTGGGCACGGGGGAACACACATGTGTGTGGAGCCAAGCCCTGAATTATGACACGCCAGCCCATCACAGCGAGTCATGGAATCACAGAACTGAAGTTAGCAGAGTGCCCGGGTCTCTGAACCACTCTAGGATAGGGACAATCCAGGTCATGAACTCTCTATAGAATTCCTACAGAGGGTCATCAGCTTCTTCTCAAGAGAGCTCCAGTGGGGAGGGAGCATGGGGAGGGAGCATGGGGAGGGAACCGAAAAGCTCCTGAGGCAGCCCATTCCTTTCTTGGAATGCTCTAATTAGGAGAAAGTTCTTTATTTCAACTGCTAGAGGAATTTTACTCAATAAACTCTATTGCTCCCTATTGCCTCTAAGAACAAATTCAAATTTCTCTGGCTTGGGAAGCCTGCCTCTTCTTACCTTTCTAGACTCTTTGTACATTAAGCTGCCTCCTGCACTCCCAGACTCAGCCAAACTGGCTTTCTTGCTGCTCCTCAGATGGGGTACGCCTCCTCCCTCTGCATCTCTGGCACACAGAATCCCTCTCTTCCTTTAAGATCAAGCTTAAACACCAATCCCCTTGAGACATCTTTCCTCATCCCCTTGACTCTAATGTCCTCCCTCCTTACCTGGTATCTGGATTGCATTTACTCTGCTTGTGTTTATATATGGACACATTATCTTCCCTGATAGAATACAAGTTCCTTGGGAGTAGGGGATATTTCATTCTTTGTAATTGTATCCCCAGTGCCTGGTACATTGTAGGTGATTAATGGATGCTTGTCGATTGATTGGTTGAAGCAGCTAGATAGCACAGTGGACAAACTCTGGATCCAGAGTCAGCAAGACCTGAGTTTGCTAGCTGGGTCGCATAACCTCTCAGTCTCAGTTTTCTCTCCTGGAAAATGGGGAAATACATCACAGAGCCAATTGTGTGCTAATGTATGTAAAAGCACTTTGCAAACCTTAAAATGCAACATAAATGCTAGCCGATGTTATTGTTGTTCCATCAAGCCCCAAACGAGTTTTCTGTACCTTCCACCTGAGGTGGCCGGTGGGGTCCTGTGGGGCCGAGCAGAACAAATGGAAATCTCTTCTGTTTGATGACCAACTGATCAATCAAAAAGCATTCATTGAGCACCTAATGTGTTCTAGGCACTGGGCTAAGCCTGAAGACCCAAAGCATAATAGGAAACTGTGTAGGACCTCGTCCTAGGAGCATGCACAGGGGACTGATTCATGGAGATGCTTGGTGAGTCAGCTTGTGGAAGTTTGGGATGATGTGAAATGAAAGGCCCAGATCTCCACTTCAGAGAATGTGTAGACATTATTGAATTATTTCATTTTTATGGACTGCTGAGCCTGTACTGAAAGTGCATACAAAAGGTGCCAGTGGAGGAACTCACTCTCTCCTTCCTACTGGCCAGAGGGCGGGTGAGCACATGGCCTCCTAGGCAGTCTGTGTCTGGGATGGATCTGACTCCTGTTTATGTCTTTTTTCCCTTGCTATAGGGCAGGGATGGGGAACCTGCGACCTCAAAGCCACATGTGACCCTCTGGGTCCTCAAAGTAAACAAATCCCCTTAATAAACAAATGTTTATTGCTTATTAAAAAGCAATAAATAAAAGAACAAATCCCCTTAATAAAAAAAATCCTTTTATTGAAGAAAATTGTTCTGTGAAGTTTGGATTCAGTCAAAGGGCTGCACTTGATGGCCTAGAGAGCCACATGTAACCAGCTTCAAGGCCTCAGGTTCCCCATCCCTGGTATAGGGCCATGTGAGACTTTGAAAGTTTGGAGGAGTTGAGGTCCAGCAATGGGAGACCATGCCCTAGTTTGCCAATTGCCAAGCACACTGTGCCAGGGTGTTCCTGAGAAGTAACCAGCTTCACCCAGCCCAGCAGCTGGATCATCCAAGAAACAGTTTATTTCCAGTAAATATTTCTTTCTAAAAGCTAATTTATTTGACCCAGAGATTCTATCACCGGGCTTATACCCCAATGAAACCATTATTAAGAAGAAAGTCCCCATCCACACCAAATGATTTAGAATAGTGCTTTTTGTGCTAGCAAAGTATTGGAAACAAAGTGGATGCCCATCAATTGGGGAATAGCTATACAAATTTTGTATGTAATGGAATATAACCGTGCTATAGGAAAAGCTGTGCATGATGGAAACAGAGAATCATAGAAAGCTCTCCAAGAACTGATGCAGAGTGAGGTAAGCAAGCAGACCCAAGAGAACAATCTGCACAATGACCACAATGGTATAAATGGAAATAACAGCCATGCATAAAAAAATCAAAAGCCAATGTGTATGTGTTGGGGGCTTTTTCAAAGTTGTGGGCACTTAGGCTGATTTTTTTCTCCAGTTTGAATGTAGTTATTTTCAGGTTATCTCTCCCATTAGAATGTGAGCTCCTTGAGGTCAGGGGTGGTATCTTTGCCCCTTTTTGTATCCCCAGTGCTTGGCCCAGTGCCTGGAGCATAATAAACACTTCATGCTTGTTGACTGACTAAATCAACCTGGAAAGGTGAGCTGGAAACAGACTGTGAAGGGCTTCATATGCCAAACTTGAGAGTTTGCATTTTATCCTAGAGGCAATGATGTCCATTCTTCATTCATGTCTTGACTCGTGGGTGAATTGGATATAAGTGAGGCAGAATTGTCCAAAGTCATCAGCCTCACTCTCTCTTCCAGAGTCACCAAAGTCCAGTGACAGGACAAAAGTCAGGATGACTGGTGATGGCCTGGGATACAGTGGGTGGCTTTGGCGTCTTCGCTGTCCGACCAAGCTTTAAATGCTCCACAGTGCCTGCTTCAGCCACCTTCATGGCTATTAGAAGAAATTGTTCTCATCTGCCCATTCTGCCAGGAGAAGTCTTCACAAGTTTGGGGTAGACATCCCCCTGACTAACCAATTGGTTTGTGGCCTGTTGGTTACTCTCAACCTGATTTAGCCTTTCTGCCAAGATGGTTTTACTGGGGAGTGGCTACAGGACATGCTATAGCTTCTTGGGGCCACAGGTGACCTTTGGTGTCTACTTGTCCTAGAGGCAATGGGGAGGGACTGAAGGCTTTTATGCAATTCCTTGGGCTAAGTGCCAGGGGTCTTATAGTTTGGATAAGGCACATCTGCTTTCATTGAGCTTACAGCCCAGGATGGGCAATAGCCATATTCACAAATAGCTGTAATTTTTTTTTTTGTTCTGGACTCATGCTTTTATTGGCAGAGGGAACTCCCAGTAAGAAAATTCTCTCTAACAGTGCAGATCCCCACCTCCTCATTAACTTACAGTCTTAGAGAATTGAAGAGAAT
Organism: Pseudochirops corinnae; assembly: GCA_028646515.1. Lineage (NCBI taxonomy): Eukaryota > Metazoa > Chordata > Mammalia > Diprotodontia > Pseudocheiridae > Pseudochirops > Pseudochirops corinnae. The sequence continues at coordinate 45,849,088 of CM053588.1, forward strand.
TGTCCAGGGTTTTTGAGTCAATGTATGTCAAAGGAAGAATTTTAACCCAGGTGTTCCTGACTGCAAAGATAGCCTTCTATCTACTATACTAGGCTACCTCTGTAAGACAAAATGGAATATTATAAAATAGATCACAGATTTGGGCTTTAAGGAACTATCAAGTCCAACCTCCTCATTTGCAGAGGGAAACTGAGGCCCATGGAGTTGCCCACCATTACACATATATTAAATGTCTGAGGCAGGATTTGAACTCAGGTCTTTTCCCTACTGTAAGCTCAGTGCTCTATTTGTTCAATGAACCATTTCTCTGCCTTAAGATACTGTGCAAGGGCTAAAGATTAGCAGGAGCTGGAATAGTCAGGATGGACTTTGGGGAGAATGTGGCTGGCACAGCTAGGCCTTGAAGGACAACTCAGGTTTGAGCAGACAGAGATGAGGAAGACGTTAGTAGAGCACAAGAAAGTTAGGTGGGTATACAGGGGAGGCCCTAGTTCCATCAGAAAACCCTGTTCCCAGTCTCACTCGGTTCACTCCAGGTCAATAACCCACCCCCTCCTCTGACTCCCACCATCCCACCGCACCCCACAGGGCTCTGCCCCAGGGGGGAGGGAAACGGAATTAGTTGAGCATGTAAACAGAAGGAAGCCAATTAGCAGTATATATTAATGATTCTGCTGGAGTGTTATTATTTAAAAGCCAGTTCAGATAATTGAGGGCTAGTCTAATTAATGCCTCTAACTCACATTCAAGATGTATGCTGAGGATTTCCAATTCAGTGGAATTCAGTCAAGGGATTCCCACATCCTTCCATTGTGCCCATAATGAGTTTTAGCATCAGCCGTCAGCCTGGCCTGGGGGCCCCTGAGGATTGGGCCCCAGGAGGATTACTGCTCTCCTCCTGCTGGGATTTGGCCCAGGGTCCTATCCATGGGGAAGTGATAGAGACTATAACTCTGATCTCCCAGGAAAGAGGAGGGAGTTCCTAGCAGCTAGGCGTCCCAGAAGATACCATGCCAGGCTTGGAGTCGGGAAGCCCCAAGTTTGAATTCTGTTTCAGACACTTTATAGCTGTGTGATCCTGGGCAAACTTATTTCACCTTTCTCAGCCTCAGTTTCCCATTTTGAAAAACGGGAGGATCGTCACGGCATTTGCTTCATAGGATTGTTCTCAGAATCAAATGAGATAAACTATGTAACGTGTTTGGAAACCTTAAAGTGCCACAAAAATGTTGACTATTCTATCTATGATGGTCCCATTGGCCCTTACAGTGTGGACTACTTTTTCTGGGACTACTTGGCTATAAGCCTCTTTTGAAGGTAAGATCTTAAATGCATTTTCTTAAGTGCATTCATGATGAGTCAGAAAAGTACCTTCTCCTCCTAAGGACTCACAGGATGCTTATTTTATACATGTAGAAATACCAGCTAGGTGGTGTCGGAGATAGATCGACAGACCCTGAAGTCAGGAAAATTCTTAAGAGTTCAAATCCAGCCTTAGACTCTTACTAGCTGTGTGACCCTGGACAAGTCATTTTGCTCTGTTTGCCTCAGTTTCCTCATCTGTAAAATAAGCTAGAAAAGGAAACGGCAAACCACTCCCGTGTCTCTGCCAAGAAAACCTCAAATGGAGTCAGGAAGAGTCAGACACGATTGAAATAACTCAACTACAAGAACAAAGAAATAGATCAAGTCCTCTCCCAGATCCAAAGGACCAGTGGCAATGTCCCAGAATGGGCCGAAAACAGGGTCAGGACAATGGTCGAGAGAAAAGGACTGAGAAGACAACGACGGCACTGGAGCACCGGCTTTGGAAGCAGAGAACCTGGGTTTGAACCCCAGCTCTGACCCATGTCACCTGGATGATGTTGGGTAAATGACTTCCTTTTTCTGGGGCACCATCATCTCCTCTGTTAAGTTAAGACACTGGACTTCCTGCTTCTAAGGTCTGTTCAACCTTCAGAGCTCTGAGGTCCTTTTCAGACCTAGATATATGATGCCCAGAAGTTAGAGGGGAAAACTTCTAGTTCTGGGGACGAGGGAGGGATGTGGGATTTCTGTCCTTGAGTGCCTGTTCCCTAAGGGGAGGCAGCAGATGGGACCTGAAGTCCTTTCTAATTCTAAAATCCTATTTTCCTATCATTGAATGAGTGGAGCCAGTAAGGCTTCCCCTAACCCACTCCCCCAAAATGGACATTTATTCTCATTGGATCTAGACAGATATTTCCCTTGGTCTTCCTTGCTATAAACTGGAGTGAAAAACTACTCTGGCTACATGCCTTTCAATTGGGGAATGGCTAAACAAATGGTGATACATGAATGTAATGGGCTATTACTGAGCTGTAAGAAACTATGAATATGGTGAGCACAGAGAAGCATGAAATGATTTATAGGAACTGATACAAAGGGAGTTAAACAGGCTAGCTGCGACGACTACAGCAGTCTAAGGAGAAAGAACAACAATCCCCCAAATCAAAGCTGAAGGCTAGGAAATAATAATGACCAAGCTTGACCCCAAAAAAGAGATATAAGTATGTACCTCCTGCCTTTCTCTGCAGAGGTGGGGGACTATGGAGATGGGAGAATACTGCTTATGTCAGTTTTGGTCGATGCGTTGGGTATACCTCCTGCCCCTTGACCAGTCCTCATGAAGACACTTTACCTCCCAGACAGAGGGTGCTTGAGCTCGGCCCAGTGGTCAGAGCTGCTGTTATGGCCTAGAATGGAGCCACCCTGCCCCAATCTGACTCTGAAGGGGGCTGATTGGAAGCATAGCCTATGCCCCGCCATTGGCCTAGGCTCAAGGAAGAGTGGTGTCGACTGAGAGGCAGGTAAAGAAACTGGGAGATGAGGAAACTGTGCCATGGTTAGGCTAGCACTGGTCTGGGAATAATGAGGCCTGAGATCCAATCCCAGCTGTGCCGCTGACTAGTTAGGGAGCCCTAGGCTCTTCCTTTCCCTTTGGTCAGCCTCAGTTTCCCCATCTGTAAAGGAGATCTCTACAGCCCCTCCCAGCTCACTGTTCTTGTTCAGTTCTAATATTTCAGGATTGTAAGATTCTCCCCTCACCATTCCCCACCACCTCCACTGACTCACAATCTTTGAGCTGGGGAGCAGCCAGAACCAGGTCTATGAATAAGTAAGATAATCATAAATATTTAAATATTTACACTCTTTTCAGACAGACCCTGGGTGAAGCTGGAGGGTGGAGGGAGGGGGTAGCAAGTCGTGTTTGCTTTGCTGTAGGTCCAAGGCTCCCTGTATAGAAAAACAGATCAGGCAGAATGAAGTCGGGGAGTCACCAAGCATTTATTAAGTGCTTACTATCTTCCAAGTGCTGGGGATACAAAAAGAAAAGCAAAATAGAGTCCCTGCCCTCAGGGAGTTATATTCTATTGGGAGGAAACCACATGTCAACAACTAGGTACAAGCAAGATATAAATATAGCCTAGATGGAGGGTGACCTCAGAGATGAAGGCATTAACTGCTCGGGGAACTGGGAAAGACCTCTTGTAAAAGTGAGATTTGAGCTGAGTGTGGAAGCAACCAAGAGGTGGAGGGAAAGGGAGAGGGCATTCCTGGCATGAGGAACAGCCAGTGCAAAGGCATGGAGGTGGGAGATGGAGCCAAGTTGTGTGAGGAATAGCATGTAGATCAGTCTGATTAGATCACAGAATTCTCCATCAGGGAGTCAAGTAAGAAAACTGGAAAGGTAGGAAGGGAAATGCCAAATGGAGGCCTTTGCATTTGATCCCAAAGGTGACTGATGATCACTGAGGGACAGGGACAGGGCTGAGTTTTAGGAGAATCACTCCAGCAGCTGAGGGGAGTTTGGATCAAAGTGGGGAAAGACTTTAGAAGAAAGGTTGATTAGGAGGCTACTGCCCATGTTTCACATGAGAGAGGCAAGGCAGGGAGAATGTGTGGTCCTGTGGTGTTGGGAGAAATGTTTGTACTTTTATTCTGGTTGTGTCTATGAAACAAACGTTGTGGTTTAGTCATTTCAGTATGACTCTTCAAGACCCCATTTGGGGTTTTCTTGGCAAAGATACTGAAGTGGTTTGCCACTTCTTTCTCCAGCTCATTTTACAGAGGAGGAAACTGAGGCAAACAGAGTGAAGTGACTTGCCCAGGATCACAGAGCTAGTAAATATCTGAATCTGGATTTGAACTCAGGTCTTCCTGACTGCCAGTCTACCAGGCCATCTAGCTGCCCAACATTCTAATGAGAAGGTACTTTACACACAGCATCCTAACTGATCTTCCTAATGACCCCATTAGGTAAGTACCATAGGTGTTATCCCCATTTCACAGATGGAAAGACTGAGGCTGAGATGTGTTCCATGGCTTGCTTGGGTTCACAGAAAAATCAAATGTCAGAGACAGGATTCAAACCCAGATCTCTCTTGATGCCCAAATCTGACACTCTTAGCATTATTACATTGCACTTCGGATATATGACTATCTTATCCCACTACCAGAAAGTCAGCTTCATGAGTACAGGGCTCATGTTTGATCTAAACTTTATCTACTATAATCACTCCACAATCCCATAAATAATAATACTATACTTCACTATATTATACTGTACTATACTATACAGGCTATACTATACTATGTACTATACACACTGTGCTACTTTATACAATACTATAAGATACACATTATACTATACACTACACATACTACACTATACTATACTATACTATATATGCTATACTATGTACTATGCATACTGTGCTATACTATACTATACATTATACCATAATATTCCTAAAAGGATTAAGAACTGGGCCTGTGATGTCAGTATTGTGTGGAACTGTTGTATAAAAAAACACCCTCTGCTGAAACATGTTGGCACCTTGGAATTGCTGGGAGCATGAAGGTAAATGACTTTCCCAGGGTCACACAGCCAGGATATAGAATTTGAACCCAGGTCTTTCTGGCCCTGAGGCCAGCTATTACTTATGTCATGTTTCTCCTTTAATATTACTGATAATAATGATAATGTGTTATTAATTCTATTATCATTTTATCATTATCTATTTTGACAAATTAGCTGTAGTTTGACTGAGCTGAAGGTAGATCTGCATATTATGGGGAATCTCGATTTTCAGGTCGACAGCTCAGCTCATAACCTACCCTTCCCCTCCATTGTCCACACTGGCCACACTAACCTCTCCCTCACCCCACCCCAACTTTTGCACCCCTTGTGATTAAAAAGGGTTCTGCAGGCAGAGGAGACTGGAGAGTCATCTTCTCTGCCCATTCCCACTCAGAAAAGGCAGAGTTGGTAAATCTTCCTAGCCTCCCTCCCCATGATCTCCCTCCCTCTCCTACTGAGTTGGACAATCCAGGAGGGAGAGATGGGACTGAATGAGCTAGGAATCCATTGATCAGCTGCTATTCTAGAAACCTCTAAAGACTCAGTCCAGGAGACGTGAGGCTAGAAATAGTCTCCTTTCAGTCCCAGGAATGCTAAGAAGGAGAAGAGTGTCTCAGCCTGCAGTGAGAAGCTGCTGCTTTGGGACTAATTGACTGAATTTGGAACCGAAACACTAGGATGTGAATACTGACATCTGCAACTTAAGTCCCTGGATCCCTTAGGACAGGCAACTTAGCCTCTCTGACCTTGTTTTCTCAAAAAAGAAAATAACAATAAAATAAAAAATAAAATAGCAATAACTGCTATTTCTGTAGTGCTTTAATGGGTGCAGAGTGCTTTGAAAACATGATTTTACTCAAGTCTCACAAGGTGTAGGTATGGACTTCAGGAGATATTATCTCCATTTTACAGATGAGAAAATTGAGGCTCAGAGAAGTTGTGACTTGCCTATAGTGACACATCTAGCAAATACCAAGGACAGGATTTAAATCCAGGCCTTTCTGACTCCCAAGATTACCATCCTATCTTCTATGCTACAGTTATTCCTGAGTTAGAAGAAAGGACCTCCGAGGTCCCTTCCCACTACAAATCTGATACTATGGGGTCACAAACGGTCAGACGCGACTGAAATGGATGAGCAACAAACAGCAACAATGAACTCTTCCTCATCCCCAGTTCCAGTTGTTGGCATTTGACCAATAATTTCACATTTTGACAACACAATAAAATACAGCAAACATATATTAGGCACCTACTGTATTCGGAGCACTCTACAGACCACTGCCGTGAAATTCCTTAGATTACAACCCCTCGCAAATGTTACTAGTAAGCTTTGATTTTCTAAAAACAAAACGAACCATTCACTGCCTCCTGGTCATCCCTTTGATGATGATCTTTCTGCATTTATCTAGGCTGGTCCTCCAGATGGCCATCAGGTTTTGGACCTGTTCGGGCAACTTTGAGCAAGCATTCCCTTTCCTAGGGCATCTGATTCTTCCTCTCTACCATGAATAAACTGACATTCTCTGTTCTTAGATCCCTTCCAGCTCAATGATGAGATAAATGTAAATTCCTACACTAAGGTTCAAAAAAAAAATCAACCTCACAAGTAAAAGATAGAACCAATGTGACTAGACTGGAGTTTGTGAGAAAAATATCTGGGGGGTTTAGTGAGATGCAAGCTCACCGTCAGTCAGTCAACAATGCTAAGAAAGCCGATACAATCTTAGTCTGCGCTAAAGAGATTCTGAGAACTAGAATGGTGAAAGTCCTCCTGTCCTATACCCTGGTCAGACTGTAAGTGGACTATTCCAGTCCAAATAATAATATCTAATATTTATCAGCCTCTTTAAGGTTCACAAGCAATTTACATCTGCTTTTTCATTTCACCTTTAAAGCATCCCTGAGGGATAAGTACTATTATTATCCCAATTTTACAGATGAGGACACTGAGGCATTGCAAAGTTAAGTGACTTGCCCAGGATCACACAGCTTGTAAATATCTGAGCTCAGGCCTTCCTAACTCCGAGCCTAGCACTCTACCCACTGAGCTACCTCGCTTCCTGATGTGGGACTCTCCCTTCTTAGGAAGTGCATTAGCAAGCTAGAAAGGATCTAGGATTGATAAAGGGACTCAAATCATTTGAGGACCAGTTGAAGGAGCTGGACGAATGTTTAGTCCAGAGAAGAGAAGACTTGTTTGGGGGACAGGGATTGATCGTTATCTTCAAGTATTTGAAGGACTATCCCCTGGAAGAGAGAATGGCTCAGATTTCCTAAGAGCTGGGTTCAAATCTTACTACTTATAAGACCTCCAGCCAGCCATTCAACTATCCTGGGACTCAGTTTCCTCAACTATAAAATGAAGTGGTTCGACTAGGTGGCCTCAAACATCCTTTCCAGCCTCCATCTAGTTTCCTATGATTAGAATATTTTTCTGCTTGGTCCCTGAGGGCAGAAGTGGAAGTAACCAGCCAAAGTGACAAGATAGGTGAATGTAAGAAGAAACTTGGCCAAGGTCAGGAAAGTCTTCCTACCCACAGAGCTGTCCAGAAGGGGCATGGGCCACCTCGGGAGGTGGTAGCCACCCCTTCCCGGCAGGTCTGCAGACAAAATGTTGGTTGTTTGATTGCCAGACAGATTTTCACTTAGATATGGGATGGCCTGGGTTCCACCTGAGGTCCCTTCCAGCGCTGAGATTCCAGGACCTACAGGAGATAAACCACATATGGCTAACTGAGAGCTGACTGCACTGACATTAACCCTCTTCTCTCTTGCTTTCTCAGCAGGAGCTGCAGGGAGGACAGAGGAGGAAGAGAATGCAGGTTTGGGCATTTTTTTTTTAAATAATCATTTCACTTTGCTTTACTGGGGTGAGGGTGGGGTAGGACAGTCACTGGAAAATGGCAATGATGTGGAAAAGGACATCAGTAAAACTTTTCTAATACACACATGTATATGTATTTTAAAAGACTGTAAGCTCCTTGAGGGCAGGGTCTGTCTTTTGTCTTTCACCCTTAGAGCTTAGCTCAGTGCATGCATGGCTCATGGTAGGTGCTTACTAGATTCACTGACTGGCTCTCCACACTTAGCGGGGCTGGCCTGGACTCAAAGTCTGCTCAGCTAAGAACAGAAGGGTCACTGATCCACAGCTGGCAGGGACCTCGGAAGGATTCTAGTCCAACTCCATCACTTTACAGATGAGGAAACTGAGACCCGAAGAGACCATAGGAACACAGATTTAAAGCTGGGAAGGGTCTCAGAAGCTCTCCAGCCCAGCCCTTCCTTTTACAGATGAGAAATCTATGGCCAACCAAGGTTTTTAGTAACTTGACCAAGGTCATGTAGATTGTAGGTGTCAGAAGTGGGATTTGAACCCAGATCCTCTGACTTGAAAGCCAACCACTCTCTTTGCCTTTTAACTTTGAAGGGTCTGCCAGAGTTTTCAGTGCCCTGAAAGAGCCTTTGGGAAAGCTGGGTGGCACAGTGGTCAGAACGCTAGGCCTGGAATCAGGAAGACCTGAGTTTAAATTTGGCCTCAGACACTTACTAGCTGTGTGACACTGGGCAAGTCACTTCATCCTGTTTGCCTCAGTTTCTTCATCTGTAAAATGAGCTGGAGAAGGACATGGCAAGCCACTCCAGTATCTCTGCCAAGAAAACCCCAAATGGAGTCATGAAGAATTGGACACAACTGAAAAATGAATGAACAATAATAGAGCCTTTGAGAAGCTAGTATAAGTGATCTCCATAATATACCCTGTATCACTCTGTGTGTTTTGTTTTGGGGTTTTTTTGGTTGTTGAGGGGTTTTTGCTTTTTTTGGAGGGGGGAGGGCAGAATAATTGGGGTTAAGTGACTTGCCCAAGGTCACATGGCTAGTAAGTGTTAAGTGTCTGAGGCCAAATTTGAACTCAGGTCCTCCTGACTCCAGGGCTGATGCTGTATTCTCTGCACCACCTAGCCGCCCCATTCTGTGTGTGTTTTGTAAGGACTTCTCTGTGTACACATTGTTTCCTCCAAATAAAATGTAAACTCTTGGCAGCCTTTTGCTTTCTCCTTGTCTCCCACCACCTAGCACAGAGCCTGGTATATTGGGGGGAGAGGGAGAAGAGGGAAGTCTGGCATGATTTCAGGGGTGTTGGGAACCCTCCACCAACACAGATGAAGACCTGCTCTGCAATTCGGAAACAGGAGATGTGCCTTGCTAAGTGACTTGTGCAGGATCCCACAGACAATAGGGAGCAGGGGACTGGAAATAAGAGTCTGCCTGCCTTCAGGACTGGTTCTCAATCCCACCATGCTACTCTGTCTCTCACCCAGGTGCCTATCACAGAGTATGTAATGAAGGAATCCCTAATAGATGACTTTGCCAATGTCATATAAAACCAACATCTCCACTCTCCTATCAACCTTAAGAAGCACATCCTACCCATTATTATACCCCTTTTGCAGATGGGGAAACTGAGGCCCAGAGAAGGAAAGGGCCTTGCCCTGGGACACACAGTGACTCAGGGCAGGGCTGGGGCTAGAGCCCATGGTTTCCCGACTCCCGGCTCTGTGTACCAAGTGACTAAATTTCCCCCCCCCTCCCCCATGGGAATGTCAATTTCCTGATATATTATCAGGCATTCATTTCCACATCCTTGAGTGCAGGGCCTGACATCTGAGAGAGAGGAATAGGGTAAACAGGAGAGGGTGCCCACTCCCCCCAACCAGGAAACTCCAAAGAAACCAATTACATTTGCATTTCATTTAAAATGGAGACAATCACACCCTGTGAGCTAATTGTGCACCAATTGATTACTAGAAACATATTTGTGGAAGAGGCACAATTAGTCTAGAGCTGCAAATTCCTGCTCACTGAACTTAAATTAGACAGATCCAAGCAGCTGTCAGGCCGTTTCAATCCCTGCTCTGACCTGATGGAGTCTGATGATCAGCCAGAAGGTAGGAGGAACTCAGGGAAACAGGAACCTCCTGACTGAGGGAGGGGACTAACATGGGCCTCCCTGAGAAGTTCAGGTGGTTTTCAGTCATGTCTGACTCTCCATGACCACATTTGGGGTTTTCTTGGAAGAGATACCAGAGTGGTTTGCCCTTTGCTTCTCCAGCTCATTTGACAGATAAGGAAACTGAGGCAAACAGGGTGAAATGACCTGCCCAGGGTCACACAGCTAAGTGTCTGGGGCCAGATTTGAACACAGGAAGATGAGTCTTCCTGACTCCAGGTCCAGCACTGTTTCCACTTTGCCACCTAGCCAGCTCTAAATCTGAGTAGGACTGGTAGGGGTGCAACCAGTAGGACTGGTCCCTAGGAGGTCAAGAAAGAGAAATATCCATGGACTCAGAATCCTACTGACATGTATTTAGCTAGGAAGATGCAGGTTCCCCTTTGTCCTCAAGGGGAATGCCCCAAGTCAACATACCAACCATCTCCATCATCTGATGGGATGGACCACTTTGTCTGAGGCATAAGAAGGCCTCTGGTGCAAAGGAATCCCCTTTAGCAAGGAAGGCCACCCCCCACACGCATCCATAGATGAAGTCACCTACTGAGTCTGTAGCCTCTGGTCCAAGTATGTGGTGGTAAGTGTTTAACCACTGGCTGTCTGAGGGGAACACAATGCGCAGCACACTTTTCTGAGGTGTAGATGCTCACACTGAAAATTCAGTGCTTGGCTCCTTTGAGCTGGCGTGAGCTGGCGTGAGCTGGCGTGAGCTGACCGCAGTACACCGTGGACACAGCAAAAGCTATAACGACTTAGTCCCTCTCCTTCTGGGCCTCCCCTTTCCCTGCATATAATGTCCATCTCTGGCCTCCCTTCTAATGTTCTCTATTCCAAAGGCCCTCCTAGCTCTGACATTCTCTATTCAATCACTCTGTGTTCTAAGGTCTTTTCAACCTCTTAACATTCTAGTCTAAGGGAGGTTGACCAGTCAGCCCCAAGGTCCTGCTCAGTGTCTTCTGCTCTTAGGCCTTTATGTGACACCTCCCCCAACCATCAGGAAGAGGGGGTAGCCTGAGGCCACCCAGAGCCAGGTGCTTGGTGGCTGGGAGACCACCCAGCGCTTCCTCTCCTCCTCCCCAACCACACAAGATGAACAGTTTCTTGGCCCTTGCTCAGCAAACACACCAAAGGGCATAGAACACCAGGCCCTTAGTTCAAATTCAGCCTCAGACATTAACTAGTCGTATGATCCTGGACAAGTCACTTAACCTCTATTTACCTTGGTTTCCCCAACTACAAAACGAGGACCCTAATGGCACCTACCTCACAGTATTGTTGTGAGGATCAAATGAGAGATTTGTAAAGTGTTTAGCACCGTGCCTCAAACATGGTAGGTGCTTAGTAAATGTTCGTTCCTTTCCCCCTTCTCTACCGCCCCTATGGCTAACAATCTCCCACCATCTGTTTTTCCCCCTAACCCTATATTGTCCAGTTACTGGCCGCCTAGGAGCATACTATACTCAACCCCTACCACTTGCTCTCTCATCCCCATTCTTCTAAACCCTCTCCACCCCATGTCCCATTCCAACACTATCTACCCCTTCCACTGTGCCCTCTGCAATTCCTATCCAGAATAAATAATCCTCCCCTCATCTTCAGCCTCATTCTCTCATTTTCCTTCTATCCACTTCTCCTCTCTGAGACCTGCGTCCCTCAGGATGAGACTATATCCCTGGACCTCTCTCTAGCATTGGCTGTACCTTCACTCACCCCTCTCCCTAGTCCCTAGACACACATACATACCACAATCCTGGAGAGCTGGAATATTCTTGGCCCCTCATTGAAAATTCCAGACCTTCCCTTTTCCCCTCACTGATCTGCAACCCATTCTTACTCTATTAAAATTATCTTCCCAGATGATGGTAGCTGCACTGGCCCAAAGGACATTCTCTGGTCGTTCTCAAGGAGGTTGGTCCCTGGCTTTTCCATCTCCCTCTCCTCCTTATCTCTTACCCTTCTTCTAGGGAAATTCAGCATCCATACTGATGATCCCCCAAATGCCCTAGTCACCCAATTTCTCAGTCTCCTTAACTACAGTCACCTACTACACTTTGCCTCAGTCATTCAGCATTAAAATAGATTGGGAAAGGCTCACTGCAGAAGGTGAGATTTTAGCTGAGATTTGAAGGCATCCAATTCCCACCTTGGGTGATAACCAGTGAAAATGCCTGGAGTTGGGACATGGAGTGTCTTATTCAAGGAACAGCAAGGAGACCAGTTTCTTTGGATTGTCAAGTATGTAGAGAGCAGTAAAGTATAGAAAGAGTAGAAAGGTAGGAAGGGGCCAAGTGATAAAGGGCTTTCAAAGCCCCACAGAGGATTTCATATTTGATCCTGGAGATAATATGGAGTCACTGGAGTTTATTGAATAGGAGGTGACATGGTCAGCCCTGTGCTTAAGGAAGATCTCTTTGAGGGCTGAATGGAGAATGGACTGGAGTGGAGAGAAATTTGGGGCAGGAAGTACCACCAGAAGCTACTGCAACAGGTGGTAAGGTGGTAAGGACCTGAACATGGCAGTAGTAATGTCAGAGAAGAGAATGGGGCAGACAGGAGAGATACCACAAAGGCAAAATTGATAGGATCTGGCAACTGATGGGATATGGAGGGGAGGAGAGAGTGAGGAGTTCATGATGGCGCCTTGATCTGTTCATCCCCAATAGCTATACATTCCATATCTCTGCTCTTTTTTTGGCTAAACTCCTTGAGAAGGCCATCTACAATAGGAGGTTCCACTCACTTTCCTTTAGAACACAGGAAGGAAGGGGATTATATGTGTATATAGAAAGTTTGCCTTGGCAAGGAAGAGTCAACCCTACATGTGAAGGGAGAGAATTGAAGGCTGAGTGATTGGACAACTAAGTACACCATATGCATAGAGTCTAGGGTAAGGAGTCGGCAAGACTTGAGTTTGAATCCAGCCTGAGATACTTAACTAGCTGTGTAACCCTGGGCAAGTCACTTAACCCTGTTTGCCTCAGTTCCCCATCTATAAAATGAGCTGAAGAAGGAAATGGCAAACCACTCCAGTCTCTTTGCCAAGAAAACTCGAAACAGAGTCACGAGGAGTTGGACGTGACTGAAACAACGGAACAAGAACAACATCTGATAGGTATGAGATAAACAAAGCTCTTTGATGTCTCCCACTCTGCCCTTTTACTCAGTCTCTGACAGTGAGGTGGCCCTTCTCCTTGTCAAGGCAAACCTTTCTATATGGGCCTTTGATCCCATCCCCTCCGCCTTCTCCAGCTGATTACAACAATCAATCAATCAAATATTTATCAAGTAACTATTTGCAAAGAACTGTGTTAGACACAGGGCATACAAATACGGTGAATTAAATCATCTCTACTTGCAAGGACTTTCCATTATGATGGAGGAGGCAGCATACCTTATATACATGAGTATATGAGTGTATATGCATATATACATATATGTACATGCTTATACATATGAGCAGTGGATATACACACATATGAAATAAGGATAAAGATAATAAAATCAGGTAACACAAAGTTCTTAAATACAATATAGTAGTTCAAGAAGGAAGACTCTAGAGTCTGAGGAGACCCTCAAAGGCTTCAAAAGAAAGTGATATCTGGGTCAAATCTTGGGGGAAGAAAGAGATTTTGAGGAGTGAGTATACTTCAGCACGGAGATGGCCAGTGCAAAGGTGTATGTGTGTAACAGACTGGATAGTTTGACTACATTGTAGAGCAGTGGTTCTCAACCTTCCTAATGCCGTGACTCTTTAATACAGTTCCTCATATTGTGGTGACCTCCAACCATGAAATTATTTTCGTTGCTACTTCATAACTATAATTTTGCTACTGTTATGAATCGTAATGTAAATATCTGATATGCAGGATGTATTTTCATTGGTTACAAATTGAACATAACCCACAGGTTGAGAACCACTGTTGTAGAGTGTGAGGAGAAGTACCAGTGAGGCTGGAGAAGTAGTTTGGCACTAGGGTGTGGAGGATTTTAAAGGCTAATTATTGTGTCATGTCAGTCATGTCTGACTCTTTGTGACCCCATTTGGGGTTTTCTTGGCAAAGATACTAGAGTGGTTTGCCATTTCCTTCTCCAATTATTTTAACAGGTGAGGAAACTGAGGCAAACAGGACTAAGTGATTTGCCCATGGTCACACAGCTAGTATGTGTCCGAAGCTGGATTTAAACTCAGATCTTCCTGATTCTAGACCCAGTATTCTATCCACTGTTCCACCTAGTTATCCCAACAGAGCAGTTTATATTTAATTATAAAGCAGCTATGAACTGAGAGAAACTTCAGTCAGGAAGGGCAGTTAGGAAGTCATTGTCATAATCTAGGTTTTGAACCTGGGACACCAAAATGGTGGAAATTCAGAAGAGGGGAGGGACTGGTGGAAAAGGCAATGAGTTCTATTTTGGACAAGCTGATTTTGAGACCTCTTTGAAGACACTTGAAATGTCCATTAAGCAATTGTTGGTGCAAGATTGAAGTTCAAAGCAGACATCTAGGATTCATCAATGTAGAGATGACAGTTAAATCCATAGGAGTTGATGAGGTCATCAAGAGAGTATGGGGAGGTGTGAAGGAAAGGGGGGAAGACAGAGCCTTGGGGAATACCCACAGTTATGGGAATGATTTGAATGACAAACCAGCAAAGGAGGCTGAGAAGGAATGGTTATATAGATAGAAATAGAACCAAGAGAGAGAAAAGAGAGTATCCAGGAGGAGAGGGGTGGTCCTCAGTGTGAAATCAGGGGAGAGGTCAAAAAAAGATAAAGCCCGAGAAAAGATCATCAGATTTTGCAGTCAGGAGATCATTGGTAACTCTGGAGAGAGGAATTTTACTTTAATGATGAAATTTGAAGCTAGATTACAAAGAATTAAGAAAATGCATGAGAGAGGAAGCAGAGATAGGATGCCTAGACTTTTTCTAGACATTTGGCTGAAAGAGGAGAGACATAGGATGGTAGCTTGCAGGAATGGTAGAGTCAAGGAAAGGGGAAGGGTAAGAAAGACTTAGGCTTGTTTGAAGGCATTAAGGAAGGAACCAGTAGATAGGGAGATGTGGAAGAGAAGGGGTCAATCTGCCAGAAAAGATATGAAAAGATGTGATTAAGGACACACATAAGAAGGGTGGGTATTGGCAAGGAGAAAGATTGCCTTATTGTCAAAGACTAGAGAAAGAGAAGAAAGACTGGGGGATGGTGTCAATGGATTATGAGATAACAAGAAGGGAAGAAGCTCATGTCAATGGCCTTAATTTTCTTAGTAAAGTAAGAGGCAAGCTGAGAGAGAGAGAGAGAGAGAGAGAGAGAGAGAGAGAGAGAGAGAAGGGGGAGAGAGAGAGAGAAGGGGAGGGAGAGAGAAGGGGAAGGAGGGAGAGAGGGAGAGAGGGTGGGGGGGGAGAGAGAGAGAGAGAGAGAGAGAGAGAGAGAGAGAGAGAGAGAAGAGGTAGGGGTAGGTGTGGGAGTGAAGGCTTGGAATAGCTTCTGTGGGGAGTAAGTTAGGGAATCAATTAAGGAAGAGTAAAAAGATTTCCTTGCTGTAGCGTGGGTTCTGTTGGAGTTGAGTAACATGAATTTGTAATGTCCCAAGTCACCATCATTGTGTGACTTTGCCCAGCTCTCTTCAATAGTATGTGAGTAGGAGTGGCAGAGGCATATGGTGGGAGTAATCCAGGGCTGAGTTTTGGCAAGAAATGATGGCAACAGGACAAGGAGGCAAGGAATTTGAAGGTACAGGACAGTATAGTCTTGAGTTGGGAGAACGGATAATAGGCTGAGAAAATACTGAGGAGGTGAGGAATGTTAGGTTTTTATGAAGGCAAAGAATGGGTTGGGGAAGGCTGTGGCATAGAGAGATGGAATGAATTAGAGGAAGCTATGTTAATGCCAGAGTTCTGCATTAGGAAAGCAGACCATTGTGAGTAATGGTGAGATATGGCCATTCCTAGTGTGGCTGAGGCAGAGTAAAGGAGTAGGTCACATGGCTTAAGGAAACTAGAATTGGAAGATTAGGCAGTTGAGGAAGCACCAGTATAGATATTGATGTCTCCTACCATAAGGGCATAAAGTGGGGATAGAGAAGATGATGATCCTTTCTTATCTTATAAGGAATCCACCCTTAAGAAAGGAAGAAGGATGACCTGTGGACCAATAAGCAATAAGCTAACATAATTTGGATTGGATATAAAATCTGGTAAACTTTAAAGCAGAAGAGGCTACTTGATTGATTGTGCTGAAGAAAGAATCTGGACGTGGCATGAGGAGTGAGGAGTGCTGATTACAACACTTTTTCTCCTCCACCTTGCTGCCACCACCTGGCACAGATCCTCATCACCTCCTTCTTGGATGATGGCAATAAACCTTCTGGTTGGTCGACCTGTCTCAGGTCTCCTCCTAGTCTGTCCTAAACACAGCCACCAAAGTGACCTTCCTTAATTGAAGACAGAATAATATAATTCTTCTACTCAACTACAGCAGCTCCCTATGTTTTTCAGCATAAATCATAAATTTCTCTATGTGTTTTCTAAAGCCTTTCCCTCCCTGACCTCAACTTACCTTTCCAGTCTCATTGGACATTACTCCCCCTCCCACACTCTTCAATCCAACCAGAACATTCCTCTATTCCTTACATGTAGTCTGTCTCATTTCCATATGTGCCTTGGGCACTCCATGAATTTCTGTGCCTGGATACTCCCTCCTCACCTCTACTTTGAAGAATCCTTTCTTTCCTCCAGATGCAGTTCAGGTATCTCCACTTGTATGAATCCTTTCCTGGTGCCCTCAACTGGTAGCATCATCCCTCCCAAATTACCAAAAGACCTGGTCTTTAACCTCTTGTTGCTGTTCAGTCATGTTTGACTCTATGTGACTCCATAGACTTTGTCCCTGAGGTTTTCTAGAGTGATTTACTATTTCCTTCTCCATGGTATCCCCATTTTGCAGATGAGGAATTGAGGCAAAAAGGGGTTAAGTGACTTGCCCAGGGTCACACAACTAGTAAGTGTCTAAGGATATATTTGAACCCAGATATTCTTGACTCCAGGGCAGGTGCTCTAGTCACTGTACCACTCAGCTGCCCAGTTTTAAACTACTTTGAATTTATTCCTTTCTGGGTTATTTTAGAAGCATACATGTACTGGAGGCACCCTGGCCCCACTTTCTCAGGGCTAGAAGAGTTGCATCTTCCTCCAGGATTCCAGGGCACACTGCCAGGTTGGACAGTTGTCTTCAATGCTGCTACCATTGACTTGAGCCCCAACCAGCTGAGTTCCACCTTCCATTGTTAGAGAAACTTGAGACTAGCTCCCCTGGTTCCAATGAACCACTTACTATCAATTAGCTTTTACTTCAAATATATGGGAAGAACAAACATACATTTCCCCTTTCTCCCTTATACTTCCTCAGTCTCTGGGGCAGATAGGTTCAATATCAAGTTCCGTTCCTCCATAGCATTGGTCCCAACAAGTTCACATCCAAAGGTGGTATTGATGCTGAATGAGTCCTTCTCATAGGTTAGGGTCCCAAAAATCACTCCTCAGATTGTTCCTCTGCCTACCAATTCTGGTCTTGCTGCAACACTTGGCTGGATTCCAGCTCCCAGAATCCTGTGGTTCATTCTCCCATGGTCAGAGGATATCCTGCACCTAGAATAGGAAAAAAATGAATAAAAAAGTCAAGGACCCAGGCCCATTTCTTGGGAGCCATTTGAGCTCTGTGAGAGTGATCTCACTCCCCTTGAGTCCAATGAAACAAAACAAAATTTAGAAAAGGGAGTCAGAAGATGACATGGGATTTTCTGAAGAAGCCAACTATTCTAGTTAATCAATCAAAAGGGAAAGCTTCCTCCCAGCCATATGGCTAGCCAACTAGAACCAGTTAGAGAACAAATATACATCATGGTCTCTCCAAGGCATTTCCCTTAAAAATCAGCATGACTGTACTGAAAGGGCATCTCCCCTGAGTCTTCCAAATGGAGAAGTTGATGGGGCCTTCACAGGCTCCAGATTCCCAACACACAAAACTCTCCCGTTGGAATATAAGCTCCTTGAGAATAGGGATTGTCTTTGTACCACCAAGGTCTAGAACTATGCCTGATATACAGTATGCACTTAATAATTGCTTGCTGACTGATTGATTAACAATCCTAATAAGGGCTTAATAATTTGCTTGTTGAGTGATTGATGAGAGTCCTTCCAGCTTTGACATGTCCCCCCCTTCCCGCTCCCTGACCTTCTAGATTCTAAGGGCTTCTCTAGCTCCAATGTTCCATATTTTAAGGTCCTGGGCCAGAGTGTATGTCCCTCCAAGCTCTGACTTTCTGTGTTCTCATAAGCCCTTTACCATCTGTCTCCACTCTATCTTTCCAGGCTGGCTAACCAGTCTATTTGCTGTTCCTTTTCCATGACATGACCACCTATCTGGAAATCTTTGCACAAACTATCCTCTGTGCTTGGAATCTTTTCCTCCTCACCTGCACTGGGTAGGATGATCCCTAGCTTTCTTTTAGGCTCAATTCAAATGCCACAAGAGGCTTTTACTAAGCTCCCCTCCAACAATTACTAGTAACTTTTTGCCAGCAAAATTACTTTATATTCATTTTGGATTCACTTATCTGAGCACATATTATATCCCCTTTCCCTAGAAGAATGTAAGCTTCTTGAGGGGAGAGATTATTTCACTCTGTGTAGCACTGGTGTTCCAAGGCCCTTCCAGCTCTTACATAGTATGATCCAAGGTGTGTGTGTGTGTGTGTGTGTGTGTGTGTGTGTGTGTGTGTGTGTGTGTGTGACAGAGAGAGAGAGGGGCAGAGATAGAAACAGAGGGAAAGAGAGACAGAGAGGAGGGGGAAGAGGGAGGGAGAGAGAGATGGAGAGAGAAAGAGAGAGAGAGAGAGAGAGAGAGAGACAGGGACAGAGACAGAAGGACAGAGAAAGACAGAAACAGAGAGAAACAGGGGAAGAGGGAAAGAGGGAGAGATGGAGATAGAGAGAGAGACAGGGACAGAGACAGAGAAAGAGACAGAGAGAGAGAAAGAGACAGAGACAGAGACAGAGAGAGAGAGAGAGAGAGAGAGACAGAGACAGAGAAAGAGAGAGAGAGAGAGAAAAGAGGGAGAAGAGGGAAGGAAGGAGAGAGAGATGGAGACAGACAGAGACAGAGAGACAGAGAAAGAGAGACACAGAGAGAGAGAGCCCAGCTCAGACATTCTTCTTCTACAGTCCCTTCCATCTCTGACATGCCATATGCTAAGCTTTCTTCCTACTCTAACATTCTCATCTTTTACAAAACACTAATGTGAGTACGTCCTGGCTGGGAAGGTATACATGCCTCTCAAACAACACATGCTGCCTCTGAAATCTTCATAGAAAGCACTTTTGTATTATCCAGGGATTTCTGGATTAACTCTGCCCTGTTCTTCCTCCATCTGTGTAGATCACTGAAAGGAGGCTGTGTGATTGATTGATGAGCTCATTTAAAAGCCATTTCTTAAACTGAGAGGTGTGGTGAAAAAGTCCTGGTTTTGGAGTTGGGACCTGATTTCAAATTCAAGTTCTGTTATGTATCTTTGGGCATTTCCCCTCTCTGGGCCTCAGTTTCCTCATCTGTAACATAAGGAAGTTAGACCAAACATCACTATTTCCCCTTCCAGCTCTAAGTCCGAGGATCCTGCTGTGGCCAAGTCCCTGCACCTGATACAGAAGTATAGGCTATGCCTGGCCCATCAGGGGCTTATAGTCAGGCAGGACCCATTCATGCTTACACTGGTAATAGGCACAAACTATGCTTCCCAGAATCTGAGATTGAGAGCTAGAAGGGGCCTCAGAGGCTCTATGCAGTGCAGCTCCCTTATTTTGCATTGGAAGAAACTGAGGCCCAGAGTACATGCCCATGGCATATAGGTCTAGGGAGGATTTGAACCCAGAGCCGGCTCTTTCCACCATACCACAGTGCTCTCTTGACCACAGAGTTGGACCCATTAGAGCTTAACTGGCTATTTCAATCTCTTTCCTCCCAAAATGGCAAGCTTCCCAAATGGAGACCTGCTCCAAACTAGACTGGCAAGAGTGGAGTGAGGGGCGGGTGAGGCAGAGAGGGCCCGGGGGACCCTCACCTGACGAAGGTGCAGCAGAGCAGAGAATAGAGCCGGCAGCTGTCTAAGGCAGAGCTTCCCAAGGAAGACAAAATTATTAAGCCCATTCAGGGGAGTAAGAAACAGACTGGACTCCAGGGGAAGGGGGCTTCCTCATCCCCCCCCAACACGCCCAATCTCAAATGAGAGGGGGTCTTTACCCAGGGAATGCCAGTCTAGGAAATGTCATCTTGCCTGGCTTTCTTCCTTGTTCTCTTTATAAGGAGAGAGAAGGAGAAAGCTTATAACCTTTTTAAAAAGGAAAAAGACACATTCTTGGCTCTGGGGGGGGGGGGGGGGAGGGGAAGAGAAAGAGAGAAGAAGGAGGAGAGAGACAGAGAGACAGAGAGAGGGAGGCACAAAGAGACAGAGCCAGAGCCAGAGAGAGAGCCAGAGACAGAGGGGCAATTGTGCTGAAAGTTGAGAGGGGCAGTGATAAAAGTCTCTTTGGAGACAGTTTTGAATAGTGTGGACTTACCCTGAGATTTCAAGGCAGAGTGAAGGGGAGAGGGAAGCTGAGAGTTTGGCCCACCCTGGAGGACACAGCTGGAGATGGGGGGCTGGATGGAGGGAGAAGGGCCAATGGGGCCAGAAAGCTGGCTGGGCTGGGAGGTTAGGGGACTATGGAGGCCTGGCTGTGCCTCGGGAATCCCAGCTCTGCTATAAACACACTGTGTGACGCTGGGCAGGGGTCTTGCTTTCTCTGGGCCTCTGCAAGATGAGGAGGCTTCCTAAGTGATCTTTAATGTCCCTCCCAGCTCTGACATCTTCTATTCTAAGGCCCCTCTAGCTCTGGCATTTTGTGCTCTAAAGTGCCTTTCAGCTGGACTCTCTGTTCTAAGGCCCCTCCCAAATCTGAAACTCCATGAATCACCTCCTCTTGCCTGAAGGCCACAGCACTCAGTGAAATCCCTTGGCTCAACCAAGATCCAACTCCATAGCATGGCCCAGGGCTCTCTACTACTACAAAAGCTAAAGCTAGTCCCCTGGTCACAGTATAGAAGACAGAACCCTGCTGGGAAAATTAGCATATTCATTTATGGAAATAGCCCACCAAGGTTGTCTGGTTTGTGGAAGGTGGGAGAGGAAGGGGATTATCCACTGAGGAGCAGGTGACACCTTTTGGTGAGGGTATGTCTAGGGAAATTGTTTTCAACTCTTTTGTGTGATGTTGGTTAGGGTGGGGAAAGCTGGATTAGGGTTGATGGACAGGTATAAAGAGAAGGAAAAAATCAGGCTTTTTAATTGAAAGCAATAATAATAACATTTGCATTCAAGAGAGCTAGCACCTGCACCAAGGGCTGCAGGATATAAAGTGTTAGGTAGAGAATGAGATATGTGCCCCAGAGAAGTCTCCAACCTAATACAGAAAACCATTAGAGAATAAATAAAGGCTATTTAATTATGACCGTGATAGGAATCCAGAAATGAGAGGGTGAGTGTTGGCTGGAGAAAGGACATGAGCTGAGCCTAGAAGGATGGGCAGCATTTGGTTATCTGGAGAAAAAAAGAGGGCATTCTGGGAGGGAGGAACAGCCTGAGCAAAGGGCTGGAGGTGGGAATGAACATGGCTTGTTCCGTGACTGCAGGAAAGCCTACATGGGGAAAAAATAGAGACACTCTAAAAAGACTGAGTTTTCTTTCATCAGGCTCCTATAGACATGCTTACGGTCTTTCTACAGTCTCTCCAGCCCCAGGATGCACCATTTGCAGATCTTGAGGAAAGACACTCACCAAGGCTGGGTGTACTAGACTGAGCAAAGGAGTAATGGAGAAAGTGCCAGGACTGATATTGGAAACAACTGGATTTACAGAAAACCTCCCTTTGAATCCTGGTTCTGCTCTCTGCTACCTGTGTGATATAGAGCAAGTCACTTCCCCTCTCTGCCTGTTTCCTTTTCTGAGAAAGGGTATTGACAGAAATGATGTCTGAAATTCCTCTCAATTCCAAATCCCATGGACCTGTGATAAAGATGAAGACTATTGCAATCTGGGGTGGGGGAGGCAATCGTTTTCCTGAAGAGTAATGGTATAAGGATTAGGACTAGTCTAACACCCTCTTTTTATGGAGCAAGAAAGAGGCCCAGAGAGGTTGTCCAAGGTCTCACAGGTTTGAACTCCGGGCCTGTGACTCCAGATTCAGCACTCTTTAAAAGGGATGTGTGGGGACCACCACAACAGAAGACATCCTATCTTTTCACAATGGAAAGAAGAACATGAGGCAGGAGATGGGGACCCACCACAAGCATGTGTGACCTCAGTTAAGTCCCACAGCTTTTCTGGGTTTCAATTTCCAAGTGCACTCAATGTTGAGGGTTGAGGGTGAAGGTTATAGTTTGGATGTGGCAATCTCTTCCTTCCATTCTCAGATTCCTGGCCACCTTGAGGAAAGAGCTTGTTCCAAACACCCAAAGCCAAGTTAGGAAGATTCATCTTCATGAGTTCAAATTTGGTCTCAAACTGTGTGATCTTGGATAAGTCACTCACCCTATTTGCCTCTGTTTCCCCATCTGTAAAATGAGCTGGAGAAGCTAATGGCAAACCATCCCAGTATCTTTGCCCAGAAAACCCCAAATGTGGTCACGAAGAGTCAAATATCATCAGGGTCCCTTCTTTTCTTGTTCTTTCCCTCCCTTGTCTGCTCCCAGACTCTAATCCTCCCCATCCAAGACTCATCAATTCGGGAGGGAAGAGAAAGGCATTAGATGTACTTCTTGGCAGAGACAAAACAAGGGTGAGGAAGGAGGGGTAGCGTGTATAAACATTCTGATCGCCAGAAGAGAGGAATTACCGAATTACAATTGATTTTCTACTGTTAATGAAGCATGAACTCATGTGATTGCATCTTGAAAAGATTTATAATTATTCATTGAATCCAGGAAGATAATTAAACTTCATTAAGTGCAGACATGACAAGCTTTCAGAGCAAGGCCAGACCTCCACCCTGGGTTCCAGATCTGAACAGGAGATGCGCTGCTCCGACAGTGTCAGGAAGGAAGGAGGGGGCGAGGAGGAACGAAGAGAGGATGGGGGAGCTATTAGGGAAAGGGAGAGACATCACCTCTTTCCTTCAAGGCAAACACGCCTGAGTCAACCTCTTGGGCTTCTCTTCCCCCACCTTGTTAGCAACCTGCCCCTCCATTCCTACCCTTCTCTCCACCTCTGACACTTACCACCTGCACAATCTTGGACAAATGACTTTACCTCCCTGAGCCTGAGTTTTTTCATCTGTAAACAATTGTTTTTTAAAAGAATGACCTCTAAGGGACCTTTCAGTTCTTAGACCTTGGTAGTTCAGAACTGGAGTCAGAAAGACCTCAGTTCAAATTCTGCTCCAGACACTTACTAATTGGTGACCCTGGGCTTAACCACTGCTTGCCTCAGTTTCCTCATCTGTAAAACCCCCTCCTAGCGTGGCCGTGAGGCTCAAATGAGATGATATTTGTAAAGGGCTTTGCATAGTGCCTGGCACACAGTAGGAGCTTTAAAAATCCTTATTTCCTTACTTCTTATATCAGTTTTTGGTTAATGATAGTCAGCTGTTATCTGAACATAAAGCAAGCTGCCTAGATACTCCAGCAAGGAACATGCTCCCCCCCTGTATGTAGAGATGTTGTAGAGGAGACCCTTGTTCAGGTATGAATGGGACCAGGGGGCCTCAGGGTGCCCTTCTAGTGCTCAGATTTTGTGATTCTTTTATTCTAGCGCTTAGCATCATTCTTGGTATATAATAGGTGCTTAATAAATGCTTGTTTCCCAATCTGATTCTATTAAAAAAAGGCAATATAGGACCCAGAAAGAGAGGATCATAGAATTTAGAACCAGATGGGACAGGAGAGAGAGATCATTTTCTTCAAGCCCATCATTTTATAGCTGGGGAGAACATGGACATTTGGAGTCAAAAGTCCTGAGTTCAAATCCTGCCT
The DNA here is from genome assembly GCA_028646515.1 of Pseudochirops corinnae. Classification (NCBI taxonomy): domain Eukaryota; kingdom Metazoa; phylum Chordata; class Mammalia; order Diprotodontia; family Pseudocheiridae; genus Pseudochirops; species Pseudochirops corinnae. The sequence goes on from CM053588.1 coordinate 45,873,040, forward strand.
CCCTCACCAACTTGCCTGTGTGACCTTAGACAAGTCTCTGGACCTTTGGTTTCTTCATCAGTAAAAATAAGGAGGTTGAACTCCTTCCAGGCCTAAGCTTTTTCACCTCAAGCACCCTTCCTTCTTGGTCTGTCTAGCCATAGTGGGGCAGAACTGGAAACCAAAAGATGCAATGGCAAAACTTTGGATCAATGTCAGAAAAACCTTTCTAAGAATCACAGCTGTCATGCTCGCTTCAGCAGCACATATACTGAAATTGGAACGATACAGAGAAGATTAGTATGGCCCCTGGGCAAGAATGACACACAAATTTGCGAAGTGTTCCATATTTTTGTAAAGGGATGGGGACAAAGCAGAGAATAGAACAAGTGGGGGATGGGATAGGAAGGAGGGAAATATAATCAGTCTTTCACAATATGTCCATTGTGGAGATGTTCTGCATAACTACACATGTACGGCCTGTATTGAATTGCTTGTCTTTCCAGTGGGAGTGGGTGACGAGGGAGGAAGGGAAAGAATCTAGAATTTAAAGTTCTAAAATCAAATGTTAAAAATGTATGTATGTATATATATATGTTATATTATTATTATTATTATTATTATTATTATTATTATTTACATGCAACTGGGTAATGAGATATACAGGCACTGGGGTAGGGAGATCCATCTTGCCCTACCAGAAAGTCAGAGGGGTGATAGGGGAGGATATAGGAGAGAGCAGATTAGGGGAGGAGGGATACAATGGGATGGCTGTTTGGGGGTGGTGGTTAGGGGAAAGATGGGGAGAAAATTTGTAACTCAAAATCTTGTGGAAATGAATGATGTAAACTAAAAATAAACACAAGTTAATAAAAATCTAAAAAAAAAAAAGAAAGGAAAAAGAAAAAGAATCACAGCTGTCCCGCAGTGAAGCAGCCACCTCCAGAGATGATGGATCTCCCCTCTACCACTTGGAAGCCTTTCTTCCTGCAGAGGCTTGACTACCTCCTCTCTGCTGGGGTCAATGGAGGGGATTTTGATGGTTTGGAGCAGAAAGCCTCTGAGGACCCTTCCCACTCTGTGATTCTGGGCTTCTGTGAAAGGCCTTATCCAAGGCCATACAGCTAGAAAATAGCAAAGCTTGAATTAGAACCAGTTCCTCTGGTTCCAAATCCTACACCTTCTCTACTAAACCAGGTTTATTTTGCTTATTTTTAAATTAAAAAGACAGACTCTCCAAACTCAATTTTGCCAGTTTCTTTTAAAAATAATAGTTCACCTTTGTATATATTTTTAGGGTTTTTTTTTGATGTATTGATTAGTTTTACTGATTTTTTTTTTCTTCCTTTAAAAATTCTTTGTTGTTAGAGATGGCTCTCTGGGAGAAGAGAAGAAGAGGGAAATAGGGAATATAGACAGGGTAAAAACCAAGGATACCAATAAAATTTATGCTTTGAAAATACTTCACATTTTTAGAATACTTTAGGGTTTCTGCAATTAGAAAACACTTCCTTTACATCTGCACTGTGAGGTAGGTGGTGCAAGAATTATTATCCCCACTTTGCAAATGAGAAAACTTCATTTCAGAGGGGTTAGGTGACTTGCCCATGATTGTATAATGGAAACTGTATAATGGAAATCTTGATTTGGAGTCAGATCTGGGCTTAAATCCCAAATGTACTACTTACTACCTGTGTAAATCTCTCTGGGTCTCAGTTTCCCCTTGTGTAGAATAAGAGAGGGGCAGCTAGGTAGTACAGTGGATAGAGTGCCAGGCCTTTAGACAGGAAGATTCATCTTGTTGAGTTTAAATCTGGCCTTAGACATTCCTAGCTGTGTGACCCTGAGCAAGTCACCTAACCCTGTTGGCCTCAGTTTCCTCATCTGTAAAAAAGAGCCGGAGAAGGAAATGGCAAACTGCAAACACTCCAGTATCTTCACCAAGAAAAACCTAAAAAGGGATCAAAAAATTAGACACAGCTGAAAGCCTGAACAGCAAGATCCCTTCAGCTCTCGAGCCTGTGACTCTGTGTCTTACCTGGGACTTAACCACCAGACCAGCACTCTTCAGTGCCTGGGGCAGCTAGGTGGTGCCCTGGAGTCAGGAGGACCTGAATTCAGACACTTAACACTCACTAGCTGTGTGACCTTGGGCAAGTCACTTAATCCCAATTTCCCTGCCTTCCGTCCTCCAAAAAGCAAAGCAAAGCAAAACAAAACAAAACCAATTACACAGTGCTTTGGGAAGAGAGAATTCACTCTTATTTGGTCAGTGACACCCAGCAGAAGCCCCCAGAGAGTGATGAAGAATTGCTTTTTCCTGTTCTCTTCCTCCAGGTCTGGAAGCCCCTCCCGCCTCCCATCTAACAGGCAGAGTTCCTTGATTCCTTCAGAGCCCAGCCCAAGTGCCTTCCTCCTCCATCATCCCATTGGTTCATTGGCCTTTGGAAGAAGAGAAGGTAGGGCAGTTGGGGTTATGTGACTTGCCCAAGGTCACACAGCTAGTGAGTGTTAAGTGTCTGAGGCTGGATTTGAACTCAGGTACTCCTGACTCCAGGGCTGTTGCTCTATTCACTGTGCCACCATTGGCCTTTCTTGATCTCCCAAGCCCTAACAATTCTATTTATGCTTACTTATCTGTCCTGTTCAAGAACAGACGACAAAAAACAACTTACATGTGTAATGTTGTTACCTGTCCCCATCCCAAATAAAATGTAAACTTTTTGAGGTCAGGCACTATTTTTTAAGTCTTTTTGTTCCCAGGGCTCATCATATTGTAGCTACTTAATAAATGAACAGAAGAATGAATTCTATCGCATTGGGTCTATTCTACCCAGAATTCTTTTAAACTTAGTAAAAGATAAGCTCTCTGAAGGCAGGAACTGTTTCATGTTTTTCTACAGTCCTCAGTACTTGTGGCGTAGACATTCTAGGTGCTTGATAAATGTTCATTAAACTGAATTAAATTGTTGGGGGAACACTTTGGAGGAGTAGACACCACTGATTCCTTGTCAAGGGGTGGGGAGGGAAAGGAGGAAGCAGAAGGTCCGACTAATGATCTGAGCGTTCTGATCTTGGCCCCAGACCTTGGCCCTTGGCTCTTTGATAAACCAGGCTCTTTGACAAATTCAGGGAAAGGGCCATTTCCTGACCACGAGGCCTGCCCTTCAGCGACCAAGGTGAAGTCTTGAGTGAAGATGCTATTAACTGAAGTCTGGCCCAAGGCCAAATCTGAATGATGTGGATGGGGCAGAACCAGACAGATTTCACTTGGTCAGAGTGGTATTCTGATCCTAAGACATCAAAAGAGCTTTCATTTCTCATTCCTTTTGGGAGACTCCCTTCTTGGCCCCCTCAAATTCTGCAAGGTCTATGGCGTAAGGAATCTAGAGCTCAGAGCAGTAACTAGGGTAGGGCAGGCAGGGTGTTTTCAGGTGCCAACTTTAGGGGGCAGATTCCTTATTGACAGAAGTTGGGGGATGAGGGAGAAAGAACAGGCTGACCTTTCCCTTTCATGATTGCACCATGACTCAGCACCCATCTTCCTATCCCACCTTCAAACCCCTGCCGAGACTGGCTAAAGCAAGGTCCCTCACCCCGCCCCTTACTCAGCAGAATTTGCCCCAGGCACCGGGATTCCAAAAGAAAGCTCTGAGCAGGGTGTATCCGTGACCAGAGCGTTCTACTGGAGGGCCCTTCTCATTACCCGAACGGCCTTAGCTGTTTTTCTTTTTTTTTCTCCTTCAACAACAGAGGTTTCCAAAGCTTAGCATCCTGAGGCGATCAGAGCTTATTAAGACTCCAGTCTCAGGAAGAGGGGCCTGGCTGTGTCACATAAAAGCTATCAGAAAGGAATCGATGTTTTCTCGGGCTGTTTATCTGGGTCAAGTAAGCTGCTGGGTGAACGTGTGTTCGCCTAGGCAGGCAGGGATCTTGGCTTCTGGCAGGGGCTCTGGAAGCTGGAGTTGGGATGAGGGGAGGGCAGGAGGGTTCTGTGTCAAGGGTCCCTGCTCCAGCACAAGCTTGCTGGGTTCCAATTTGGGAGTGCCTTACTTATCCCACTAACCCTGCTCCCTGTCAGCAACAGAACCAGGAGAACCCAGAGCAGCTAGAGGAAATGGAAGGAGGTAGTGGGTTTAGCTGAAACAGCAGTTCTAGGAATCCCATGAGGCCAAGGGAAGGGCAAACATGTTCCATGAATGGGAAGGTGGCCTGGGCAAAGCAAAAGAAATGGAGGGTGGAATGTCACATAGGCCAGTTTGACCAAAATGGAATGTGCATGAAGGGGAGCAATCTGAAATTAGGCTAAAGCAGCAGTTCTCAACCTGTGGGTTATGTTCAATTTGTAACAATGAAAATACATCCTGCATATCAGATATTTACATTACAATTCATAACAGTAGCAAAATTTCAGTTATGAAGTAGCAATGAAAATAATTTTATGGTTGGGGGTCACCGCAACACGAGGAACTGTATTAAAGGGTTGCAGCGTTAGGAAGGTTGAGAATCACTGGGCTAAAGCATTAGGCAGGGAAGTAATGAATCTACAAGTCTGCTTTGTGCTCACTGGCTCCCAGTCTGATAGAGCCTAGTAAGTCCCTTTGTTAGAGTCTCAATGCAGCAGGTGGAAGAATGGGGCAGCAAGTGGCAGGTGAGGCTCTAAGAAGCCAGTCTCGGCTTGGCATTGAAGGCCAGGAGTTCTCCCTTCCCTTTTCACTCTGTGTCATAGGAGTGACCTAGGAGACCACTCATCCCATTGGGGAAGGCAGGCAGCAGATTGGTATTCTCCCAGGTATTTTCAATGGTCTCCCCTCAGGTTTTGCACTGCCCTGCAGCCAGCACACAGAATACAACAGCAAGCAAGCAAGCCAACAAGCATCTATGAAGCACCTACTATGGTCCAGACACTGGGAATAAAATGACAAAAATGAAAGAGTCTCTGCTCTCAAGGAGTTTGCACTCTGACTGAGGTGATGACATGTACACATCTCCATTTTTTTAAAACTTCATTGGTAAAGGAAATTCCCAGTGTGAAACTCGCCACCATGGCAGTCCAATATATAATTTTAGAGACCTTCCTGAGGCCCTAAAAGGTAGAGTAACCTGCCCAAAATGACCTAGCAACTTATCAGAGATGGGACCTGAACCCAGATCTTGGCTCTGAACTCTACTCTCTACCCACTACACCATGCATCTCTCTCTCTGCAAAATTTGTACTAAGGCAATGGGTGGCCCAGTGGATAGAGCAATGGGCCTAGATTCAGAAAGATCTGAGTTCAAATGTAGCCTAGCTGTAGGACCCTGGGCAAATCACTTAACTTCTGATTGCCTCTATTTCCTCAACTGTGAGATGGGGATAAAATGAAAAAAATTGGCATGAAAATAATTTAAAATAAAATAGCAATGAAATGAGATAATATATGTAAAGCACTTAACACAGTGCCTTGGCATAGTAGATGCTACATAATTGCTTCTTCCCTGCCTTTCCACTATACAAGGTTATAGTATTTTTGCAAGGGGAACAATAGCAGCAGGGAGGAATCCTGAGGGGCTTCATGTAGGAAGTGGCATGTCAGTTGAAGTTTGAAGGAAATTAGGGATCCTAACAGGCAGAGACAAAGAGAAGGAATTCCAAGGATGGGAGGCAGCCCACGGTGAAAGGTATGGAGACAAACCTATGTGTATAAGCCTGTAATAACCAGGAGAGGCAAGATTTGAACCTACAATCAGTACCATTTCTAATATACAAAAGGCAGTCATCTTCCCTTTTGGATCATCTTATTATCCTCAGCAGAAAACAGTCCCTATTAATTAGTATTCACCTACTGTAGTCTTTCCTGACATGCTCTATCTACATGCCCAATTTGGGACCTGGGAAACTTGATCCATCCTATTTAGTAAAAGGAGCCTCAAGATCTCTGCAAGGACACTGCCTCCCACTCTGGGCCTGGCCTGGATTCCATGGCAGGACAGGAGTGGGAAGATGCTGTGGGTGGCATCCATTACAGACAGAGTCAGGACTAGAACCTGAATCTTCTGACTCCTAGTATTTGGCTCTTTCCACAACAAAATGACTTACACAATCAGAGTTTAGAGTTAGGGGTAGCTAGGTGGTGCAGTGAATAGAGCATCCGCCCTGAAGTCAGGAGCACCTGAGTTCAAATCCAGCCTCAGACACTTAACACTTTCTAGCTGTGGACCTTGGACAAGTCTCTTAACCCCAACAGCCCTGCCTTCCCCCTGCAAAAAACAAAAAGAAAAAAAAAACAACCAAAAAATCCCCCCAAAAAAACAGAGTTTAGAGTTAGAAGGGACTGAGAGGTGATCAAGTAAAATTCCCCCATTTTATAGATAATTGAGGGAGAGAGAGAGAGAGAGAGAGAGAGAGAGAGAGAGAGAGAGAGAGAGAGAAAGAGAGAGAAAGGGGGGGGGGGCGGGGAAGTGACTTGTCTAAGGTTGAGGAGATAATTAGTAGCAAACCCAGGACTCAAAGTCCCCTTCTGCCAAGGAGGATAGTATGTGTGATACAATGGAAAAATTGATACTGAATTTGTAGTCAGGGGACCCAGGTTCAAATCCCACCTCTGCTACCTACTACTTGTGTGACCTTGGGCACTCAACCTCCCAGGACTTCAGTTATTTATAAAATTTATAAAATGAGGGAGTTGGACCAGATGGCCTCAAAGGTCTCTTCACATGCTAAATCTGGTTCTTTGACTCCAAATTCAAGATTCTCATCATTTGGCAATGCTTTTCTTTTCGCATATCTCTCTTTGTCTCTGTTTCTAGATAGATATGTATGTATTCACTTATGCAAGTACATACATACATATAGTAGAGCTTGAATGCTTGGCAGTTTAGTTTGAGTAAGGACCTCCATATCTGGTACCTTATCCTGCCGGGTGATCTTCAGAATCTTCCCAAGGCAATTCAAATGGAAATGATTCAGCTTCCTGGCATCACGCTGGTAGACCGTTCAGGTGTCACAGGCACATACAACAATGAGGTCAGCACCAGGGCTCTGTAGATCTTCATTGGTAGTCAGGCTAATATTTCTTCTCTCCCACACTTTCCTTCGGAGCCTCCCAAACTCTGCAAACTCTGGCAATGTGTGCATCAACCTCATTATCAGTGTGGACATCCCTGGAAAGTAACTATCAAGGTAAGTGAACTTATCCACAGCATTCAGAACTTCTCCATTTGCTATAACTGATGGTTCTACTTTTGGATGGTGTAGTGCCACAGCTGGACATACTATACCTTGACCCCAACATAGCGATGTCATTTTGGTCTTCTTCAAGTGGGAAGGACCACAACCACCCCCCTCACACACACACACACACACACACACACACACACACACACACAAATACATGCATACATACATACATACATACATACAACTGGACCTGTGATTTAATAAGGGTGGGGAATTCCTGGGAAGGAAATCCCCTCTACTGTACTGATCGGCACCTGCTCTGAAATTTATAACCCTAACCACTTGCTTGGGGCCCTAAGAGAGAGACTTCTCCAGAGTCACAAAGCCAGTATGTGTCAGAGGTGAAATTTGAACCCAGGTCCTCCTGGCTCTGAGGACAGCTCTTTATCAGAGAAACAGGGATTCTCTCCAGGACTGGAGGTCAGGCAAGGCCTTAGTCCCTGTTTTTCAGAAGATACACATCTTCCCACTGCTGACACCCAAAGTCCTGCACCAACCTGGTTGACCCGGCCAACTCTCTCCCCCTCAAACTTCGCTGCTGCTTATTTTTTTGCCTCTGTCAAACGGATATGATTCTTACTCTGGAGTGAAACTGTGTCCCATTTTATGTTTTATGGCTTCAGAAAGGACATTTTTTTACCTTCTTCTCTGAGATCTGCAGCCAGGGAGAACAAGCAGATAAATTGCCAAGGTTGTGTGGTGACAGATGACAGAGAAAGGAGCTCACTGGCAGCCCCTAGCCCTGGAGAGCAGCATCCCCACCCACCCTTCCTAAAAAACACTCTACTGTCTCCCCATTCCCTGCCCAATCAGCAGTGAAATCAATGAAGTCTGGAATCTAGATCCTGTGCTGGACTTGAGCCTGAAACACTTGATTCAATACCTCCTAGCTGTGAAACCTTCCAGAAATTACTGAACCTCACAGACCTCAGTTTCTCCATCTATAAAATGGGAATTGTAATGGTTGTGCCGACTACCTTATTGGGTAGCTGTGAAGGAAAGAACTTTGTAATCTTTGAAGCCATATAAAAATAGGAAAGATAATTATTACTTTCTGACTGAGCCTGTCAAGTTTCCTAAAATATAAAGAGCATGAAACTAGGAGTTAGAAGACCTAGGTCCCAGTCTTGAGCAAAACACTAAGACTATCTGGGCCTTAATTTTCCCATCTGTTAAATGGCCTTCCTTGCCCTTTCCTGGTTTAACAGTCTATATTCTAAAGCCCTCCCAGCTCTGACATTCCCTGTTCTAAGGGCCGTCTCAGCTCTGACATCCTGTGTTCTAAGGGTCTTCTCTTTTGACAGATGTTCTAAAATTTCTCTTAGCTCTGGCATTTTGTTTTCTAATTTTCCTTATATACTTGAACATTCTGTGTTCTAAGGGTACCCTCTGTTCTGATCTCCTATGGCCCTATAATTCTATGCTAGATACCATATGGCTTGGGACAAAGACCCTGAAGCTATGGGCACTTCAGCTGGTAGCACTGATCAGCTAGCTCAAGGCCTCCAGGCTAGGGCTGCTGATGGGGATCCTCTGTGGACATGAGTGACTATCCCAAATGGCACAGAAGGATCTCTCACCCAGGAAAGTGGCCCAGAGTCTTTGCGGGGTCTAGAGCTGGCTTAGTGAGTCTTCCTTGCTGAAGGAGGAAGATAGACTAGCAGGGGTAACCTCTATCCTTCTTCTCATTCACTGCAGATGCACAGAAATAATTCACCCCAGCAGGAGAGCAGGGAGGGTCATTTGCATGCTGAATTTCCATGTGAACTAAGCAGCTTACTGTCAGAGTGAGGCCATTGGCATCCTGGCTTTGCCCTGATGAGGAAGCGCCAAAGACACTGTCTAAAATATTCATCAGCCAGTTTGGTCGGCATCGTCCCGATGGATGAACTTGGCCCTGGAATAAGTTACTTGAAGACCACGCAAGACAGCTGGAGCCAGCCGTCTCTGAACAGAGCAGATTAGCATCGAAGTTTCGTTAACCACATTAGGAGAATTGTGTCTTCCTCATTATTTCAGCTCATCAGTTTTTTCAAGGCCCAAAAGGGGGCAACGAGCCAGAGCCGGCCAGGAGCCAAGATGGGAGGTCTCAGCTCAAGCCAGATGCCTCTACAAACACCTCACACTCGATCGCTTCTCAGGCTCCATCGACCCGTGCTATATCCTGGAACTGGCTGGATGGGGACCAGGTGAGCCTTACCCCAGCCAGATGTGAAAGATGGCCCACCAATGGGGACATGGATTCAGGAGAGGGAGGAGGGGGCCGGTGGGTGTAGACTTATCAGCAGCAAACAAGCCAATTAATCATGAACCTTGCCTCCGTGAGGTTTGTACCACAGAGCACAATTCACCAGTCAGGAGGCTCATCTGTGCCCTTCCAGGGAACAGACGCTTTTATGGAGAAGTGAGCGAGGGATGGAGATGCTGGAGCGGACAAGAAGTGGCCTCCCCCAGAATGCTACCATCAGTCTTTTTTAGCACCAGCAGCCAGACCTCATTAATTTGAATGGCAGTGCCTCCCCCACTCTTCTTTCTTCTTTCTCCATCAGGCCCTCTCCTCCTTCTCTTCTCCCTTCTCCTCCTTCCCCTTCTTTCTTCCTCTTCTTCTTCCTGTTCTCCCTTCCCTTCCTCTCCCTTCCTGCTCTGCTTCTTCTTTCTCCTCTTCATCATCCTTTCTTCCTCCTTCCTCTTCTTCTCCATGCCCCTCTTTCTTCTTCCTTTTTTGCTTCCCTCTCTCCATTTTTTCTTCTTCCTCCTCTTCTTGCTTTTCCACATACCTCTACTATTCCTTTCCTCCTCTTCATCCTCCTCTCTTCCCCTTTTTCTTTTTCCTCCTCCTGTTCTTTTCACACTTCCTGTTTTTTCTTCAACCTTCTCTCCATCCTTCCCTCTTTCCTTTCTCCTTCTCTTCCTGATTTTCTTCAACCCTCCATTCTCTCCTCCCTTCTTTACTCCTTGTATTTCTTTTCTTCCTTGTCCCTCTCCTTCTTCCCTTTTTTATGCTCCTTTTCTCCCTTTTTTCATATCCTCTGCATTCTCTCTTCCCCCTTTTTCCTCCTTCTCCCTATTCCTCGTTCCCTCCGTTATTCCTCTTCATTCTCCTCTCTTCCCCTTCTTCTTCACAAAATCTGAGTCTCTCAGAGTCAACATTTAATCTAACCTTTTCCTCAACAGGGATTCCCTACTACATCGTACCCAAGAAATGGTCATCCAACCTTTGCCTTTGACTGAAGATATTCCTCCCCCCAGTGAGGGGGAACCTTATCATCTGACTGAGGCAACCTATTCCATGATTATATTAGTTCTCTTTCCTTGACCTGTGTTGGGGGAGGAGGTGAAGTACAGGACAAATTTGGTGAATGCACTACTGGTTTAAAAAAATTAAAGGAAAGGCAGGTAAGAACACATGGAGAAATCCTGATGCACCTGGTACCCTGGCATGCTGAGACACTAAAAGTGACTCTCCAAACAACACAAAAAAGTAACATTAAAAATGCCTTAAGGATCCTAACTCTGCCCCTTTCCTCCCTACTCCAGGAGAGCGCTGGGGCTCACAGTCTCCTCAGAGAACTTAGAAGCATAATAGCCCAGTGTAAAAAAGAATGATTTTGTGAGCAGGGAGCCCAGAGCTAATTCCTTCCAAACCCCATTTTGGGAAGAGTGATGCCTCATTCATCTCTTTCTCACCTCTGCCTAATAAACCTTTAACTTCCTTCAAGCCTCAGCTCAAATGTTACCTCCTACAAGATGCCTTTTTCTCACCTCCCCCAGTTGCTAGTATCCTCTCCTCCAATAATTTTTTGTAGTACAAACTGATACATATGGAGGCATTGGCTATGGCAGCCATCCTGTGGATTCTGCACGAGAAGTACCACGGACTTGTGTGACTCAATGATATAAGGCTTGTGCTTTGAGATAATATATTGATATCCTTGGTAGCCACTGAACAGGAAGAGTTCACTTGATGAATCTTTAAAAGGTAATGAATTCCCCCTCCTCCCATCCATCCCACTCCCCATGGCTCTCTCTTCTCTGCCCATCTGTTAAGCATAGAATGAGTCTTTGATCCTCTCCCTAGGGAGCTTCTCCTAGCAGATACATACCCATGTCAGAAAAAGAACCTGTGTGGGCTTAGGCTGGGCCTCGGGCTACTTCTGTTTTCTTTCTTTCCTGAGTATTGGCAACTGAAGCTATCCCAAGAAGGACATGCCCAACCTTAAAGGCAATTTTTGGGAGTATGAGAGTTCTAGAGATTCATCATCCCTTGGTCAGAGCTGCCCAGAGGAAGACCTGGTAAGCTTTGAAAAGTAGAGAAGATTGTGGATTTTCCATCTTCTTTTCAGAATCCTAACATCATCTTCCGGCCGCAGCAGCAGCTGGCAGCAGTGTTTGCATCCAGGGCCAAAGACACTGATCCTCCTGAACACCCTCCCCCCCAAGTGTGACAAGACTTGCAGCAGGCCAGAACTGTGAGTTCCCCCTTTGCCACCCATGTTTTCTTAGCCTGAGCCCACTTTGCCCTCCATTCTGTATGTACTTGTGGGACAGCGCATCATAGACTTCTGGGGGGATATTTTGTACCAACGATTTATTGGTACCCTCTTTCCAAAAGCTATTTGAGACTGGCTGGTTAAGTTGATTCTAAATTGACGATATTGGTAGGAACCATGCACGTCAGCAGGGTCTTAAGAGGGTGGCAATAAAGAACCATACCAGAAATCTTGAGGGGGAGATGTGGCATTGCTCTGGGGAAACAGTGAGGTGGTACAGCAGATAGAGCACTGGGCTTGAGGTCAGAAAGAGCTGAATTCAAATTTGCCCTCAAATACTTACTAGTTGTGTGACCCTAGAAATATCAATTGTCTGCCTCCATTTCCTCAACAGTTACATGAGGATGATAATAACACCTAGCTTTCAAGGTTGATGAGAGGATGTAATGAGGTCATGTTATAAAGTGCTTAGAACAGGGGTGGGAAATCTGCAGTCTCCAGTATACATGTGGCCCCCTAGGTCCTCAAGTGCAGCCTTTGACCAAATCCAAAGTCAAGGCCACATGCAAATGGATGCGCTTGAGGACCTAGAGGGCCACATGTGGCCTAGAGACCACAGAGTCCCCACCCCTGACTTAGCACCATGCCTCAAACAGAGGTTCCTAATAAATTCTTGTTTCCTTCCTTCTAGAACACAAGATACTTCTGTGGGAATTGGGATAAAGATCAGGGATACATAAGGAACAGTAAAAAACAGTCAATTTACACTTTTTACTCTTTTCTTGGGGTTTTTTTTGGTATATGTTTTTTTCACAACATGATTATTATGGAAATGTTTTCCGTGACTACAAATGTATAATCTGTATTGAATTGCTTTCTTTCTCAATGGGGCTGGGGGAGAAAGGGAGAGAATTTGAAACTCAAAGTTTTAGAAACAAATATTAAAAATTGTTTTTACATGTAACTGGGGGAACGTAAAATACTAAATAAAACAAAAATGAATTAATTAATTTTTAAAAAGACAGCCAGTTTGACTGAGAAGGTGAAGGATGTGAAAGGAAGTAATGTGAAGTAAAATTACCAAGATAGGTTGGGGTCAAGTCGTGAATATGCCAAAGAGGTGACCCTAGGGGAAACAAGGATTACTTCCTTATGTCCCTGACACAAAGGAGGAAGAGAATAAATTCCTATTAAATAAATGAATGAACAAATTAATTAATTAACTGATAGTTTCTTTTTCCAGAACCCTCAGAGAGAAGCTAAAAAGGAATCTCAATGCTCGCAGCAGAGTGAGAGCCTGGTTGCCACGGAGCAAGGAGCCATCCAGAATTCCCTATAAACCCAGCTACATCGAGGCCTCATGCTGTTCTCCATCAGAGAGCAGAGAATGCCCTGCCCAGGTCAATAGGCTAGTCTTGGTTAGAAAGGACAAGGATCATGATGCCAACCCACAGCCTGTTTTTTGGGGCCAGCATTACCCCACTTACTTTTAGGGGGATACAGTCGGGGTGAAAAAACAGAAAAAAAGATGAGAAGACACATTGGGTCCCAGAAGGTTAAGCACCTTTCCCAAGGGCCCACAGGTTGTAAGCATCAGAGGCAAATTTGACCCCGTGCCTTCTGACTCCCTAGCTTTGAATTCAGGATCTGCCACCTACAAGAGGGTCCCTTATAACAGAGAATGGGAGTGTGGCCTCAGGGGAAGTCACTTCCTCTACTTCATTTCCTCCACTTTGAAATAAGGGGTGGGAGGTGGGGGGTGAGATGTGAAAGAATGTTCTACGTTGCTAACAATAATTGAAATTCAAGTTTAAAACAGCTCAGCCTTCTCTTCATGCCCATCAGATTGGCCAAAAAAAATGACAAAAGGCAAACATTTTTGGTCAGTGTTGGAGGATTAATGTTGGGAAAATTGGAACATTAATACACTGTCGGTGGAGCTGTGAATCAGCCAAACTATTCTGGAAAACGACTTGGAATTACACTAGAAAAGTCACAACGTGGGATTTTTCACAACAATCACAACCTCCTGATCTGAGAATATCATTACTAAGCCACAGAGTTCAAAGGCAGAGGAAAAAGTCCCATGTACAAAAACTTCTATAGCATCATTTTATATGGTAGCAAAAAAAAA
>CM053588.1:45887361-45905013 GCA_028646515.1 Pseudochirops corinnae
AGCTCTGACATCCTGTGCTCTAAGGGCCCTCCCAGCTCTGACATCCTGTGTTCTAAGGGTCCTCCTAGCTCTGACATCCTGTATCCTAAGGGCCCTCTCAGCTCTGACATCCTGTGCTCTAAGGGCCCTCCCAGCTCTGACATCCTGTGTCCCAAGTGCCCTTCCATCTCTGACATCCTGTGTTTTAAAGCCCTGTCTGGCTCAAACATTCTATGACTCTTGTCAGAATGTCTTACCCCCTCCCCTTTCACCCAGCAGTCCCCAAAGCACCTGTCTTGCCAAGGAGGCCATTGCTAAATTATGGGGCCATTCATTCCTCCCTGGATTAGCCCAGGTATATTTATGGTAGAGGTTTCTTTCTCTGAGATAAACTGAGAAAAATTCATCGCCCCAGGGCTCTGTGGGCCCTCACTGGATGAATGCAGCCAGAGGAACTGAGGGAGGGGAGGCAGAGGCAGGCAGGGCTTCCCAAGGAGGGAGGATAGAATCGGGGGTTTAGGGGCTCCCACAGATTAGAGCCATGGAACCAAACCCAAAGGGAAAAAGAGATCACCGGACTCTAAGAGACCCAGCGGGCTGCATATTGACTTAGAAAGCCACACACTGCCATTGTCTATCTTCTAATGTGTTTTCATTTTGTTGAATATTTCCAATTACATCCTAATCTGCTTCCTAGCAGGCAGATGTGTTGTGGGCCACATGTACGACACCTCTGGGTTCCAGCAGGGACCAGGGAAAGCAGGAAGATGGGGAGGGGAAGAAGCTGAGAAGGGTCTACACGGCTTTCAGGCCAGCCCAAGAGAGCAATGGAAACAGGAAACCCAGCAAAATTTCCCTTGGGGTTCTTCCCCCGTGGAGCACAGCTGACGAGCTTCCCTCTGAAGCCTGTGGGAGGCCCTTTACAAAAGACGGGAGGCCCCCTTGGGAGAGAGAGAGTCAGGATTGAGCCATTAACTGCCAGCCTCACAGGGCCCTCTGATGGATGAAGTGGCACCTGCTTTGATGGAGGCCAAGGGGCTCCCCTCCCCACTCCCCATCACCCCCCCTCCCCAGGCCTTCCCTGCAAGGAGCTCCCTGCGCCCCTCCAGGGCATGAGCAAGTCCGTGCTTCTTAATCTCAGCTGCCTTTTAGGATTCATTGCTGACAATAATTAGGTCTCATAAGGATAAAACTTAAATGAGTCTGTAGCCTTTGGGGATGGTATTAGCACCGCTAACTCTGTTTGTGGTTTAAATATTAATGTCAAAGTGTAATTACCACCCCTTCTGTCAGAGGCAGCCGCTGGAAACAGTGACCGCCCCACCACCAGGGGGATATGGATAGCCATTCTGTTCTGCCTGAGGCCGCGTGTCTGTGTGTGAGAGTGTGTGACTGTGTGTGCTCATGCATGTATGCGTGTGTCTGTGTGTGAGAGAATGTGTGTCTGTGTGTGTGTGAATGTGTGTGCACACACGTGTATGCATGTATCTGTGTGTGAGAGAATGTGTGTCTGTGTGTGTATGACCGTGTGCACCTACGTGTGTATGTGTGTGTCTGTGTGTGATAGAATGTGTCTGTGTGTGTGTGAATGTGTGTGCACACACGTGTATGCATGTGTCTGTGTGTGAGAATTGTGTCTGTGTGTGAGAGTGTGTGAGTGTGTGTGCACACACGTGTATGCATGTGTCTGTGTGTGAGAGAATTGTGTGTCTGTGTGTGAATGTGTGTGCACACACGTGTATGCGTGTGTCTGTGTGTGAGAGAATGTGTGTGTCTGTGTGTGAATTGTGTGCACACACGTGTATGTGTGTGTCTGTGTGAGAGAATGTGTGTGTCTGTGTGTGAATGTGTGTGCACACATGTGTATGCGTGTGTCTGTGTGTGAGAGAATGTGTGTCTGTGTGTGAGTGTGTGTGTGCACACATGTATGCGTGTGTCTGTGTGTGAGTGTTGTGAATGTGTCTATGTGCACATGCAAGTGTATATATGTGCTGTGTGAATGTATGTGTGTCCGACTGTGTGTGTCTCTGTGAGAGAGAATGTGTGTCTGTATGTGAATGTGTGTGTGTGTATATGTGTGTGAATGTGCGTCTGTGAGTGTGAGAATGTGTATGAGCATGTTAATGTTGGTGTATGTGAGTGTGTGTGTCTGTGTGTGAGTGCATGTGTCTATGTGAATGTGTTTGTGAATGTGTCTCTGTGTGTGACTGTGTAAGTGAGCGGGTGTGTGAGTGCATTGTGAGTATGTGTATGCGTTGTGAGTGTGTGTGTGTGTGTGTGTGTGTGTATACAGAGACAGAAAAGAAAGAAAAGCCAGAGAAGGGGGAGAGAAAGAGAGAGCCCTTTGGACTTAACTTGCTACTGTTTCAAATGCCAGAAAGTTTGGAAGGAGGGAACATTTAGAATTCTAGAAATTTTTGAAAAAGAGCCCTGAGGTCCTTTGCAGGAACCTTTGTTCTCAAGTACCTTCCACTTCTGATAGTTTATGTGTTAAGAACCAACTCCTTCTCTGACATTCTACATTCAAAGCTCCTTCCCAGTTTTGCTATTCTGAGTTCTAAATCCCCTTCCATCTCTGATGGTCTCTGTTCCCAGTGCCCTCCCAGCTCTGACATCCTGTGTTCTAAGGGCCCTCCCAGCTCTGACATCCTGGGTTCCAAGGCTCTGACATTCTCTGTTCTAAGGCTCCTCCCAGCTTTGACATTCTGTGTTCTAAGGCTCCCTCAGCTCAAACATTCTCTGTTATATGGGCTCTCCCTGCTCTGTTTTTCTGTATTCTAGATCCTTATCCAGTTTGAAGATTCCAGAGAATTTGAAACTAAGATGTTTAGAATTTACGAGAAATTAGAACTTTGGGAGAGTTTGGCATGCCAGAGGGTTTAGAATTCTAGGGACTTCACAGAACTTGGGACCAGAAGCCATCCATTAGACCCATGCGGAAGTGATGGGAGCTGCTTCAGGAGGTACTCAGGGGGTGCTCCCTCATCAAAGGCCTCCAGTGAAAGGTTGGATGATAGAATCCTGTGCATAGGGAGAGGCTCCTTTTCCAGGTCTGGGTTCGATTAGGTGGGTGTCCAGGTCTCTTCCAACTCTGAATTTCACTGATTCTGATTCTCTCCCTCTCAACCATGACATTCGGGGATTTAGTGATATCAGTGATCTCATTCAGCCCCTTAATAGTTTCGACACTTAGCAATTGAAGAGCCCTCGGAAAGGATTGGGCTTGAGGTGTTTTCAGTGCCTCAGGCCACCTCCACACTCCCAGGCCCTGCTGTCACTCACCAGCTTCATGTCTCAGATTTGACCTGTGTCCAGATGCACATTGTACCTGCTCCCTCCCCTTTCCAGTCTTCTTATGCCTTACAACATGCTACCTACTCTGTGAGCCAGTGACACTGGCCTCTCTGGCTGTTCTTTTCACAAGATTCTCCATCTGACTCCAGGCATTTCCCTGGCTGTCTCCCACATCTGGAACTCTTCCCCTCAGCACTTCTGCCTCCTGGCATCCCCAGGTTCCAAATCCTACAGGAATCCTTTCCTAATCCCCCTAATTCCGGTGCTTTCCTTCCGTTAATTACTCCCCATTTGTCCTGTAGGTAGCTTGTCGGTATATTATCTGCACGTTATCTTCCTCATTAATTAATCTATGAGCTCTTTGAAGGCAGGAACTATCTTTTGCCTTTCAGTTGTGTATCCTTAGCCCTTAGCATAGTGCCTAACACAAAGGAGGTGCTTAACAGCTAATTTACTGACTGGCAGATAATCCATCAGCCTCAAACAATCTCTCCCTCCAGGGAAAACGAGGGAGCAGACAGGCAGAGCTGGCAATTTTGCTGTCCAGGGCGAGCAATTCAAAATTTACCCAAGGCAGCTGGGGGGCGGAGGGAGGTGTGGTGAGACTTGGGACCATAAGGCAGTATTAGTTAAGAGGTGATTCTGTGTGGGACAGGAGCCTATAGAGAGGAGATGAGAGACCCTGGGGTGTCACTGCTTTGGGTGAAGGAAGAGTGGGGAAGTCAGTATGATGCAGACAGGGAAGAACCCTTCCTGGGACTTGGGGTGAAGAAACCCCAAATAGGCAGCTTCCTATTTTATCCCAAATCTATCCCAAATAGGCAGCTTCCTATTTTAATTAGTCTTGTTAATTAGGAGGTGAGTTGTTTCTTCCTTCTGAAGTCTAAGTGCCGGTCAGTGGCCTCTAAATGTCAGCCCTCCTAGCCAAGACACAGTCCCTCTGCCCTAGTTATAGCCTAATTGGGACTCTGGGAGCACGGCTGCTTGGTATTCCTCAGCCTCCTTGGGGCATTGTATCAGATAGATTGGATAATGGCTCACAACTGCCTGATTTCTATTGCCCCGTAGGGTCTTCTGAAGCTTGGTAGGGACAATGTAAGAATGAGCATAAAGAACTAGAGATTCTCTGACTGGGGTTAACTCTTGTGTGCAATCTGTCCCCAGCATTGCCCCAAGGATTGCTGTGCGGGAGTGCCCAAATCTTCCATGAAGCACATGGAAGTCTCTAAGTGGGAAACAAAGGTGATGAATGAAATGAAAGTTGACTCTGGAGTCAGAGGTCCTGAATTCAAATCTTGCCTCTGAGGCTTCATACCTGTTACCTTGGGAAAGTCACTTAACCTTTCCTGGGCCTCAGGGTCCTCATGGTTAGATGAAACAGCTTCTGAGGTTTCTCCCAGCTCTAAATCTATAAACCTCTATTACTTGGATCCACCTCGAAGTTAAAGCAAATTATACAAGCAAGACTTGACTGGAAAGGTTGAGTGGCTGCAGAGAAGCACAATTATTATCTCACCAAAGAGAAAGGAATAGCACCCTGTGCTGGTGGGCAGCCATCTCAGGCTGGGCCTCTACTTGGGGTGGGAGTGGGGCTGTTACAGTTGGGGAACTGTGATTCAACCCTGTGGCTTGTCGTGAAGAATTCCTGTAATCATAAGAGTTCTCCCGGGGTGTCTTCATAAGCTCCATCGTCTGTGTCTTCCCACACCTGATCTTTGATCCCAGGAACAGTAGGCAGAGGAACCAATGAGAGGGGAAGGAGAAGGGCCAGGCAATAAGAAGGCTGGGGAAGGTCCCCAGCATCATCGATGCTGCGGCTTATCTTCTGACCCCAGATCCCTCCCAGACACACCAGAAAAGCCCAGTCCCCAGCTATTGCCTGCTAACCCCACGTCAGCCAGGAAGGATATGAAAAAGAGGAGTGAGACAAGGAGGAAGAGGCAGGGAAGAAAGTTGGGACCAGGCATCTTCGTGCTAGAACAGAGAAGGGGAAAAATTTCCCCAGTGTGTCATCATTGTGACAGAGTGAGAGAAGAGAAGGGCACACCTCTATGAAGTTAGAAAACAAGACTGAGGGTATGATGGGCAGAGGCAGAATGGAGAGGAGAGGGAGAGACAGGGAGGCTAGAGTGTGAGAGGAGAGAGAATAGAATGAGCCAGGGAGAGCTGGAGAGAGAAGAAACCAAGACAAGTGATCAAAGACAAAAGCGCAGGGTCAGAGGGAGTAGAAAGGTACAGAGAAAGGGAGACTGTACAAAGAAAACACGCAAAGATGTTGAGTCAGACAGAGAGAGGGAAGGAGAAAGAAGGAAGAGAGAGAATGGGAAGAGAAAGCTAGTCAGAAGTTTGGGAGAGACAGGTAGACCCCTAGAGAGTCTGAAAGTGAGTGAGGAGAGAGAAACAGAGGGAAAAGAGGTACAGAAGGAGGGAGAAAACACAGGAGTTGTAAAGAGGAAGGTAGGAGAGAAAGGGAAGGAGGAGAGAGAGAGGAGAGAAAGGGGAGAGAGGGAGGGAGGGATAGAGAGAGAGGGGAGGGAGAGAGAGAGAAGAGAGAGAATGAGAGAAAGAGGAGCTCAGAGAGAGAGAAAAAGAGAGAGAGCTCAGAGAGAGAGAAAGAGAGAGAGCTCAGAGAGAGAGAGAGAGAGAGAGAGAGAGAGAGAGGGAGAGAGAGAGAGAGGGAGAGAGAGAGGCTGTCATTCATTTCCCTTCATCTCTGTTCATTCTGGACAAATAGAGCAGAAAAGGCAGCCCAGGGAAGGAAGAAACAGGGCATGAAATTAAGCTTTTGCTCCGTAATGGCTTAGTTAGGCCAGGAGCCTGTACCCATGACTAAAACTACCAATTTTCCTCTGTGGTCCAAGTTTTGCAGGTGTGCGTCTGTGTGTATGTGTATGTGTCTGTATATGTGTGTCTGTGTGGGTGTGTGTGCTCTCTTGAGTGTTGGTGGAGCAAGGACGGGCATCAACTGAGACAGGGCAGACATCCATACACACTACAAGCAGTTCTGGTATCTCCAGTGCCAGCCTCTGCCCCACTTTCTCTCTACCAGGGGGGCCCTCAATGCCCCCTGCCCTCAGGATCGCCAAAGGAGCTCTCCCTGGGGAGAAGAGCAGTCCTCCTGTGGTCTGTGAATCCGTCTGGGCTGGATGTGAAGCTGAGCCCACTGCTGAGAAGACAGGCATAGAGGATAAACCATTAAGTCCTGCCCATCCCCAGCCCCCAAGTGCTCAGTAATCTGGAGTCCTCTCTTAAGTTTCCCTTCCTGTCTCTTCCAGACTCCCTCCCCAACCTGGTGCCCAGCAGCTCAGACCAGAGCAGGGCTGAGGCTGCTGTGAAGTCAGCTGGCCTCAGGTAGCTCCAAAGAGCTGGGGAAGGGACTTTCATTAGACATCAGAGGAAAATCCCCTGGAATTTAAGGGATTTAGTGAATTAATACAACCTGGATTTAGATGATCAAAAGCATCTCTTTGAGGTGGCTGCATTTACAATGGAATCTGGCGGGAAGCTGCCATGCTGGCCCTTGTTGCCCCCCTCCCCTCTCACGATTCAGGCTTCTTTATTGGGACTTGGAAAGCTGGGAGGCTTGATCTGAGCTGGTTTCTGTGCATGCTGGAGAATAGGCCCAGGAGCTCTGCCTTGGCCCACGGGTGCTTGGTGCTGCACAAGTCTCTGCAGTGGGTGAGGCTGGGGAGACTCTGTGGGGCTCGTTGTGGGCATGTCTGCAGAAGACGGAAAGGAAGACAGGGCCCAAGATGATAACAGCTTCCATCTCCCACACGGACCCGGTGAGGTGCTGCACCCCCTGGAACACGTCTTGATGAAGGGGGCCGTGTCTGTGGTAGCAGTGCAGCAGCAGTGAGAAGATCAGTTGGAGGGCCTCTTGTGTCCCTTACCAGCCTGGACCTGCCCACCTTGAAGGTCCCCCCATTATCACCTCACAATGGGACATTACGACACCAGCTAGCCTCCTGGCCAGAGGCCCTGCCTCTGGGCTCTCTCTCCCCCACAACCCCACACTGCATATGTAGTGACCACGGATCTGGCCAAATCACCCCCGTTCTCAAAAACCATCCCTGGCTCCCTATTGCTTACCAAAGTCTACAGCTTGGCATTTAAGGCCCTTCAAGCCACCTTTCCTACTTTACCTCCTACCAGAATTGAGAAAGACCTGAATTCAAATCTTACCTCTGATATTTCCTAGCTGTGTGACCTTGAGTCATACCTTAAGAACTTCAGATTCCTCTCCTGTAGAATGAGGAAGTCAGACTGGATGACCTCCGAGACCCCTTTAAGCTCTAACTGATGATTCTATAATCCTATGTGTTTGGAATGAAAAATACCCTTCATCCTTAATTTAGTGGGAAAAAAAATAAACACAGAGATCTCTTAGGATAAGAACAGGAGTTTATTCTCTTCCCCGGAAGAAGTGACTCATCATGGAGAAGAGGCAAGTTACAAAAGATAGTGCTGGAATTTATAACTTAACTTAGTCAAGACCCCTCCCCGACTGTTTCCCCTCTCATTGGTGGAGAGGCACACTTCACCAAATTCTTCCCCAACTGGAACAGCAAGAAAAAGGGGGGGAGGGTCCCACCAAGGCGGGAAAACAGACAAAGGACGATAAAAGTGATTGACAGAAGCAATGGAGAAGGAGGAAGGGAAAGTTAACAACCCCAAATTGAGAAGTTTTCACTTATCCCATACATAAGGAAGCCTTTGCTCCAACTAAACCATCTCCTCTCATGGCTTGGCATGGCATCTTCCTACACACATTAGGTGTCCAAAAATTGTGGCTGCTGATGACATTGAGATACTAGGAAATTCCAATGAGTGGTGCCCTGTTTTTGCTGCTGGCTACTTCTACAAGCCTTCTTTTAGGTGTTACAACCTCCCTCCCCAGGAAGTGTTATACTATTTCTTACTAGTCCTATGCCAAGAACGAGAAAATGCCTCTCTAGGTGCATCTCAAGGTACAAATCATGCTTAGGGACTGGAATTGTGACATCAGTGGTAGAGAGAACCATAATAAGAACACTCTATCTACCAATACAAGTTGACACTTGCTTCAAAATGTCTCTAGAATTTAAATGATTTGCCCAGGGTCACACAGCAAGTTTATGTACATATGTGTGTGTGTATGTGTATCTGAGTTGAGATTTGAACCTAGAACTATCCCCAGGTATACCACCTCTATACTATAGAATATATGTTATATATGTACATATATACATGAATATGTATATATGTATGTAACAGATACATTAGCAAATTACAGCTGCACAGCATAGTTACAGAGTCCAACTTTGTCTAGATAAGGAGCTATCTTTTTTGGAACTATCAAATCTCCTTCCCCCTCTCCCACCTCTACTCCCCTCACCCTAAACCTCACCACCCCAGACCTTTGCTCACCTATCTTGAATCATAGAGCACATAAAACTAAAACTGGAAAGGACCTTAGGTCTTCTAATCCAAAGCTCTCCTTGTCTAAATGAGGAAACTGAGGCATAGAGGGCAGAGTTCCTTTCCCAAGGCTATAGCTTAGGAAGCGCGTTTGTGTTTTCTTTCTAGGTGATGACCACACTTCCATGCCCAGCTGAATAGCTAACTCCCCTATGCACTGAAGGAGCCAGGCTGTTTGGTCGGATATCTGCAGGTCTTCAAACTCACTGTGGTTGAACTGCCTTTCCAGTGCCCTGAGTGATAACAATGCTCTGATCCCAGCCTCCATCTCTCGCCAAATCTCCCTGACCTCTTCTCACCTCCAGCTTCTCCACCTGTCACCTCCTCCTCCTCTTCTCTCTGACTCATCCTGTTTTCTTTCTCCTGCTGTTCTCTGTTCTTCCCTCCCCCAGATGCTGGGTCCAAAGCTTTTCATCTATTATGCACTTTCCTCCCAGTCATTCTTCTGGCTTTACCGATTAAAAATGTACATTCACAAACATCTTCATTTGCATGGGAAGAATCACCTTCTGGCCACACTTCTTGAGAGGTCCTACCAGGGACCCTGACTCTAATGGAGAGGGAAGAGACTATTCATCCCCTGAGGAGGAAAAGAGAAGAGAATATTTGAGTTATCTTAGTAGCTTCATTGGGAGAATAGCCAGATTAACAGGTTAGGAACCAGGGAGACCCAGCTAAAAGCCTCACTTCAGAGACTTCATCCCTGAGCAAATAATTTCTCCTCTGTGTGCCTCAGTTTCCCCATCCATAAAATGAAACGGTTGAATTCAGTGGTCTCAAAAGTCCCTTTCGGCTCTAAATCTCTGAGCCTAAGAGTAGCAGACGGACCCTTTTGTAGGTTGGCAGGGGGTAAAGTTCCTGGAGAGAGTCATTCTCTGTGGATAATACAAGCAATGGGATTTGGAGATTATGAGAAGCCCAATTTATATGAATGTGAGTCAGAGTTTGGGATCTTGTAGTAAGGGCTTAAAAAATGTATCTTCTTTCATTCATTCATTCATTCATTCATTCATTCATTCATTCATTCATTCATGGGAGTCTCTTGAAATCCCCAGAGATCAAACCACATTGATGTCACATAGAACCCAGCCAACTCAAAGACCTTGTAACAACAGAATGAATGCCAAAATTCAGCTGTACCTAACACAAGAGTACTGAAGAAAAAAAGCCCCAACCTCCCAGAACTGGTTGGTGTTTGAGAGAAGATTTGATCTTGGGTCTTCCTGATTCTTGCTCTAAGACTCTATCCACTGCACCACCAAGCTGCCTGGTAACTGGGGGAAGCCCCTTGCAGAAAGGAACAGATTAGCTGAGTCTTTAAGCCAACTAAGAATTCTAAGAGGTGGAGATGAGGGAGTGGGAAAGATGATACTCATAAATGAATGTGATGTCCAACCAAACAGTAACAATAAAAGTAAGATATGGTGTTTTTTTATGTTTGCTTTGGGAGCTAGTCTGTGTGGGGCTTCCAATGCCAAATGGAGGAATTTGTTTTTTACCCTAGACGTTGATAAGGGAAGAAGGAAGCCTTCTGAGACAGCGAGTCACATGGTCAGCCCTCTGCTAGTTTGGAAATATCAACGTGGCCGCTGTATGAAGGATGGATTGAAGAGGACTATGGAGAGACGGCAACCCATCAGGAAGTCATTGCCATAGTTGATGTGAGAGGTCATGAGGCTCTGAACTGGAATGAGGGCTAAGTGAGTAGAGAGGAGCATTGGAGAGATGTAAAGATAGTCTAATTGGATATATGGGGTGAAGAAGAATGAGGAAGCTACATGGGTGAGTGCTGTGTGACCCTGGACAAATCACTTCACCATCCTCTGCCTCAGTTTCCCTATCTTTAAAATGGGGATCATACTAGGGTTGTTGGGAAGATCAAGGGAGATCATATTTATAAAGCACTTTGCAAACCTCAGGGTTTAATCTTAATAGAAGGTGACACCAGGGTTGTGGGTCTCTCTGTCTGGGAGGATGGTGACATGATATTCACCTCTAGTTCAATCACCTCCTTTCATAGATGAGGCAGAGAGAGAGGATAAATAACTCCAGCAGGGTCTCATGGCTAGTAAGTCTCTGAGGTGGGATTTGAATCATGGTTGAACCCCCTGATTCAAAATCCATTTCTCTTTGGATAATAGGATGCTGCCGGGCAGGAGAGGGGAGCCTCTTCTAAGCCGCCCATTCTTCATCACTGCTATTACTGCCCTGTGAAGATTGAGCAGGGACCCCAGACCCAGGGACTTCGCCATGTGTTTTCTGTTTGTTTGGATGTGGGAGGAGAAGGATGGGGATAGGGAGCTGCAGAGGGGCAGGAGATGTGAGGAGAACAAACCTCCCTTTCTGAAGGCAAGGCATTTCTTGGTAATTGGCATTTGCATGGCAAATTCCATGTAAAGACATGATCATTTGCATGTTCTGTGGGTAATGATGTTTGATGTCATCAACTTATTACAGCCTTAATCACCACTCAATTTCTTGCCTTCAAAGCTCCCGATCATGCCAGGACCAAAATAACTACCCTAAGCAGGCTCTCCTTGGAGCCCCTCCTAGACAGCCCCTCTGTAGGGAGCCTTCCTCTACCTCTAGGCTTCTCAATGTACAGAAGGAGAAACTGGCTAGGATCCAGTCAGAGGACCTGGGTTCAAATTCTGGCTCTGTAATTTACTGACTAGGCAAGTGAGTTTACCAGCTAGACCTCAGTTTCCTCATCTGTAAAGTTGAATAGGGTTGGGCTCATGTCCCCTGTGGTCCATTCTTGTTTTTTTGGAGGAAGGAAGGCAAAACATTTGGTGGTAAGTGACTTGTCCAAGGTCATGGAGCTAGTTAAGTGTCAAGTGTCTGAGGCCAGATTTGAACTCAGGTCCTCCTGACTCCAGGGCTGATGCTGTATTCACTGAGCCACCTAGCTGCCCCAGCTGTGGTCCATTCTAACTGGACATTAAGAATCTAGCTTCACTTAGTCTGGATTCCTTCAAAGCATCGGTCACTCCCTGAATGTAGCTTACCTCTAGAGAGGGAAAGGACAGAGAAGAAAGGAAGGAGTTCTGGAGAAGGAAAATGGGTGCACAGTAGCGTGGTTCACTTTTCAAAAAGGAGATATCTACTCTACCCCAGACACATAGTGGGTCCCTAGGCCAGTCACTCCCACTCTGCGTATCTCATTTTCCACCCTGGAAATCAGGCAGACCTGGGTTCCACTCCTCCCTCTAATATGCCCTAGTTGTACGGCCATGGGGCAAGTCATGGCATTTCTGATCCTCAATTTTGTCGTCTGTGAAATGGGAACAACTGCCTAATCTGACACTGTTACTGTGTGATTCATTTAAGATCATGGGCATAGAGTGCTTTGTAAACTTGAAAGCAACCTGTGTCCTCACATGTTACAGGTGAGGCCATTTATAGATTAGGGCCCAGAAAAACGAGGTGCCATCATTATTGCTGACATTTGTGTAATACTTTGAGGTTTGAAAAGTATTTTACGAGCATTATCTCATGTGATCTTCACAACAACCCTGCTGCTCTTTTTTATCATCCTTATCTTGCAGACAAGGCAACTGAGATTGAGGGATGTTAAGTGACTTGTCCAAAGTCATACTTCTAATAAGTAGCTTAGGCAGTATTTGAACCCATGACTTGCTGACTCCGGCTTCAGCATTCTATCCACTGCACCACCTGGCTATGCTACAGAGATGTCACTTACTCTCATCCCTTTCCATGACTCAAATACTGCTGAAGACACTTACTAGCCGTGTGACTTTAACAAGTCACTCAATATCTTTCAGCCTCAGTTTCTGCATCTGTAAAGAACTTATACTACTTGACTTAATAGGGCTATTGTGAGAAAATGCTATAAGATTTAAAATGAAGGAGATTTTCCTTCAATTGAGTTATTCTATGTAAATGTGACGGAAGACTATTGTGCTGCAAGAAATGATGAAAGGGATAGTGTCAGAGAAACCTGGGAAGATTTGTGTGAATTGATGCAGAGTGAAGAGAGCAGAACCAGGGGGACCATTTATACAATAAGAGTATATTGTGAAAATAATCACCTTTGAAGGACTTAACAATTCAGATCACCACAATGACAATTCCAAAGGACTCATGATGAAGCATGCTACACATCCCTTGGGTAGGGCCAATGCTCTTATTTTGCTTGACTATGAATGCTTGTTATAAGAGTTTTGTTTTGTTTCGTTTTCAATGGAAGGGGAGGTGAGAGAGAGAGAAAATAGGTTTTTGTTAATTAAAAAATTAGTTTAATTTTTAAAAGACTCAAAGTACTTTAAAAATGTGAACAAACTGTTAAATGAAAACTCTATTTAGGAATGTTAACTGTTTCTATTACATGTGAAAGCTCATAGAGGGGAGGAGAGTGTGCAGTACATTAAAAAATGATGGTTAGAAAAACAAATTACATTAATAGGACTTTAAAAAACATATTTAAAAAATTAATTTAATATATTTTTGTTATATTTTAAGTTCCAAATTGTCGTGTGTGTGTGTGTGTATGTGTGTGTGTGTGTGTGGGTGTAACCATACTACGCATACTTCTACTTATCAGATTTTTCCTCTGGCAGTGGCTAGCATCTCCCTTCATAGATCCTTTGTAGCTAATCTGAGTATTTATAATACTGAGAATAGCTTAGTCATTCACAATTACTCTTTGAATAATGTTGCTGTTACTGTATACAGTGTTCTCTTGGTTCTGCTCATTTCACCCTTCATTATTTCATACAAGTCTTTCCATGTTTTTTTCTAAAATCAACCAGCTCATCATTTCTTACAGCACAGTAGTATTTCATCACCAAAAACCCCTACATTTTTAAAAGAAAGAAATATGAGTTATTATTTCCAGATCTATTGCAAGGGCAAGAAATTAAATTCTCCCTGTATCTCTTAGACTTAAGGAATTACCCAGAGCATTGAGAGGTTAAGGGACTTACCCAGGGTCATACTGCCAGTATTTATCAGAGGTGAGAGAACTCAGGTCTTCTTGACACCAAGACCAGTCCTGTGGGCACTATTCCACCTTACAAGGGTTTAATTGGGTTATTTGTTCCCAGAAGGTGGGAATCATCTTGCCAAGACTCTGAGGGGGTCTCATTTGACCTTTTAGAAAAAGAACTGATTATCATGCTTTTCCACTAAATCAGCTCCAGGTCCCATCCCACATGCATCCTTCTGGCTCCTTTAATGATCCCTAAGCATGCTGGGAAGATATCTACCGCAGCTGTTTTCAAGGTTCAGATACTGCACCTAGTAAGATGCTCCATCTCTCATTTATCTCATCTGGGCAAAGAGGCAAGATAGGGACCTGGACATAAATCATTTGATGTCTGCTAACACCGCCTTCCTGCAGTGGGAATAAGAAAATATCAAAGCCTAGGGAAGCAGAGAAGAGAAATGTGGCTGAAACAAGGTGCCTTCTGCTATGAGCTCCTTTGAGAGCTCTGTGAGTGCCAGCTATGGTGGGGGCATGGACTAATGGAATAAACATCCAAAGACTTGGGTTCAAATCCCTACTCTGATATCTATTATATTGGGATATTGGAGAATTAAATTCTTTATTATTATATTGTATTGTAATGTTTAGAGAATTGAACTAGGAACCAAGAAGCTCTGAGCTCAATCCCATCTCTGACATATACTGGATATACAACCCTGGGCAAATATCCTAACTTCTCAGTGTCCAGGGGAACTTTCTCAACTATAATGGTAGAGAAAGTAGCAACCTGTGTTAGTGAAGGGATTTTCCTCATCCAGGAATTCCCTATACCAATGAAGTTTCAGGTCCACTCCCTATCACCCAATGTTTCCTCTCAAGGTTGTTACATTCTGGAAGTATTTCCATCTCTGGGGCTCAGAAATGAAGCTGATTGGACTAGGTTATAACTAAAGTCACTTCCAACTGAAAACCCTATGAATGATGATTTCTGTTCTGTGAAAGGTCTACCTAGACACAGAACCTAAGGGACCTTTCAGAAGAGCGGGTGGGAGGGAGGGGGAGTTGGTAGTCATTTCTCAGGGTGAGACACAGAGGAGACTTCCTTCAGGTCACTTCTGTCTAGGTCTCAGTGTCTTTGTCTATTAAATGAAAGAATTGGAGCTGGTTGCCCTGAAGGTCACTTGTAGTTCTAAATCAATGATTCCATGGTCCCATTGGTCCTGTGGTCCATTGGGAACCTCAGGAATCCAGGGAGAGTGGGGCATGGTGGGGGCAAGTCAAGGCTCTCAGATCCACCAGTAGATCCTGACCTAGCTGGGGGGTCCCCTCATCTAAAGGGTCCACCAGAGCACAAGTTAAGGTCAGAAGCTGTTTTGTGCATAAAGTAGGACCTTTATAAATACCCCTTGAATAATGCATTTAAAAAACTAGTTTTAGAGCTAGAAGGGCCCTCAGAGGTCCTCTAATCTACCTTCTTCGACAAATAAGGAAACTGAAGCCCAGAGAGGTGTAGTGACTTGGCCAAGGTCACGGAGATAAGAAATGGCAAAGCCCGAATTCGACCTCAGAACCTGTGACTCCAAGTTCAGTGTTCCTTCTGATGCTCCATGCTGCCTCCTAAGAATCCTTCTGTTGCTTCCTGAGAAGTCCCCAGGAAATCTTGGGGATGTTCTTCATGGTGTCTCAGCCTATCAGCCTAATGAGCACCCACACCATCTATCACGGGTACTGTAAACAATAACCCTGAACATGTACAAAGTGCTATATGTATATTGCCTCATTTGATCCTTGCAATAGTCCTTTGAGGTGGGTGCTACTATCGTCCTCATGTCATAGAGAATGAAAATAGGACAACCAGAGATTAAATGACTTGTCCAGGGTCACACAGATCATAAGTGCCGGAGCTAGGTTTGAACTGGTCTTCCTTGCTGCAGCATTTTGTTCTCCGTGGGACTAGCTTCCTGGTGCCCCCTTCTTTGCTGCTAATCAGCTCTGAGGAGACAGAGAGCCCCAAATCCATGCCAAGACAGGCCAGCCTATAGTGTCACAGAGCAATCGATGCCTCTGTTTGAGATGTACTAAATGAGCAGCAAGGGTGATCGTTAACTACTCATGTCACGGATTTTTGACAAATCGTGGCCTTTTCAAGTCCCTCTTGGCATCCAGGGGCCAAGCAGGCTCCCACCCAGCCATACTTCCTTCTTTATGGATTCTCCAATTGAATAACAAATCACCTCTGGCCGATCGAGCAGCAGCTCAGCTCCTGGAGAAGCTTCCAGGGAAAGGAGCAGCAAGGATGGATGCCAGGAGGAATTTCCCAGGGAACCACTTTGTGAGGATGGGGAGTGGGGGTGGGGAGGATGTGTAGAGGGGAGATGAAGAAGACTTGAAATTACTGAATTAAGCATTCGATGGATTCTGGAAAAGCAGCTGCTAAAAAAAACAAAACACAAAACATAAAAACAACAACAACAAAAAAACCCTGTTTAATTAATAAAGCCGGAATGGAAGATGAGGCAGGATGAGGGAGGGATTCTTAGCGATATACCTGAGGGCTCTAAGAACCAGATAAACACAGCAGCAAATCCCTGCTCATTCCCTTTTCCTCCCTCCCCATCATTTCCATCAGAGGCTCAAGCTTCTTCCTTGGGCCCTGGAGATAGGGAAGTCTATTACATGCTTGACACATCCTTTTATGAATTAGAGTCTATTGCTGAGTGAATCATGAAGACAGATAGACCCAGCTCACATCCCATCTTGGCTCTGTTGCCCACTGTGTGACCTTGGATGAGTCAGAGCACCTGGGAATAAATCCTGCCTCTGAGGCTTGCAAAAGTACATCATTTCACTTTCCTGTGCCTCAGTTTCCCCATCTGTAAAATGAGGGGTTTGGACCACATGGTCTTTCAGGTGCCCTCCATAGTGGGCCCAGGTCACACAGATCATGGGCCTGGGCAATGAAACCAGCTCCTCAGACTTTAATGTTCTCTTCATTGGCATGTGCCCCCTTTTCTTCTCAGAGGATGTATTAGGATTCCTAATCTCTCTCACATTCTTTTGTTCTGAGGAGACTAAAGGGATTCCAGAGCTTTAAGGCAGCCTGGAGATGGGCTTGGAAAGAGCCGTGCCCCCTTCCTTTACCCCTCCCCTTCCTTCCCTAGGGCCGCCCTGGAAGAGAAGCTGGGCACAGGTCACTGCCCCAGTATGGAAAGCCCCTTCATCCTCTTGTGCCTGGTGACAGATGAGCTGGGAGCAGCGCCAGCTGCTGCCAGGGAGAGCTCTGAAGGTACTCTCAGAAGCTGCCATGCCATTTTGGTGAGAATGGGCATGAAAGGGCAGGAAAACCACCCGCTGCCATGATCTGTAGTTGGGTTCCCCTCAGCCCCCGTTTGTTCATCCAGCAGTCTCCATATCTTTCTCCCAAGCTGCCCTTCTCTGCATAGAAAGACTGGCTCTGATCACAAGTGCACACTCACACACACACACACACACACACACACACACACACACACACAAAAACCTATGTTCTCTTTCCAATCTCAGGAATGAAAGTCAATATAAAACAGTTTCTTATCTTCAGTTCTGCCTTTTTATACCTTCAAGGGTCTTTATTCCACTCCACTGTCAAAATTTCTCAACAATTACTGTCTTTGACAAAGGGGCCAGGCTCTGGCAGGCAGCTTGCCCTTCATGTGTCTCAGATGTGATGATGGCAGAGCTGCAAGAGGATGCCTTGGGATGATGCCTACTTGGCATCATGGGGGGATATTCCCCATTGTCTTCTGAGCATCCTGTGGTGGCAGGGCTGACTGACTTGGGGACAGAGCTTAAGAAAGCTAGAATGACCAGGTCATAGCAGGGTCCTGAGGAAAGTCAAGCACAGGGTCATTAGGAAGGGATGCTTCTTTGCTCGCTCGCTCTCTCTGTCTCTCTGTCTCTCTGTCTCTCTCTGTCTCTCTGTCTCTGTCTCT
>CM053588.1:45914507-45939048 GCA_028646515.1 Pseudochirops corinnae
AAAAAAAAAAAAAAGAGTATGTCCAGGGCCACTTCTGCTAGATGTAGCCGCTGGATGCAGCAAGAATGCACAAGGAGGCTTAATGAGAACTCTTGGAGGAAGGAGGCCCTGGGGTACCCCAGCCTGCTCAGTCAGAGGCTGCAATGGAGCCCTGAGCCACCAGCTGCTGCCTACGGGAGACAAGTCAGCTGCCGAGCCCCCCGCCCCTCCCCCCTCACAATTGTTCTCTCTCTTCCTCGTTTTCCCTCCCTCTCCTCCCCCTCCTCCTCCTCTTCCTCCTCTTTCTTCTTCTTCCTTTTTCTCTTCCTCCATCTCCTCACTTTTTATGTCTCTCTGTGTGTTTCTCTGTCTTTTTCTGTCTCTGTGTCTCTGTCTCTTTGTCTCTGTCTCTGTCTTTCTCTCTTTCTCTCTGTCTCTCTCCTCTTCTCTCCCCTCTTCCCTCCCCCTCTCTATTTCTGTCTCTCTTTCTGTCTCTCTCTGTCTCCTCCACACCCCACCATATTCTAGCCTCTTCTTTCAAATGAGAGGATATTAATTTATTGCATATGAGATGAAAGTTCTAGGGTTCTTTTTACCCACTAACATTTTCGTTATTGCTAGTGATTTAGAACAATCTTTCTGATGATTGTTAATAGTTTGTTATTCTTTTTCAGAGCTTCAGAGAAGTGTACACATGTCCTTTTGGACAGAGCTCTTGGTCTTGTATGTTTGTGCCAATTCCTCAGATGTCCTAACATCAGGCCTTCATCAGAGATACTTGTTGGAATTATTTTTCCAATTGGTAGTTTTTCTTCCAAGTCTAGCTTTAGAGATTTTGCTCATGCCTACATAAAAGTCATTTTTTTATTTCATGTGATTGAAATTGTCTCTTTATTTCATGTAATTAAAATTGGTTTTTGTAATTTCAAAAAAGCCACTAGGGAATGTGATTCCATTTCTTCCTAGATCCGCTTCTCTCTCTTCCTCCTGATAAAAATGGGAGCACCCACAAACTGGAGTGAGATGATCACTCAACTATGGCAATGACATTTGGAGTTAATCCAGCAACTGACTGTTCTAATGTGCAGAGAGCGTTGGGCTAGAAGGCAGGAGAGTGTAATCTTAAGACATTGCAACTGACCGCCTGAGAAACTTTGGATACCTCATTGCCCATCTCTGGACCACAGTTTCCTCCTTAGGAAAACAAGGAGATTGAACTAAATGACTTATAAGTCCATTTCTATCTCTGAGATCCTGTGTTCCACAGTCCCTCCCAGCTCTGACCTCCTGTGTTCTAAGGGCCCTCCCAACTCTGACATCCTGTGTTCTAAGGGCCCTCCCAGCTCTGACATCCTGTGTTCTAAGGGCCCTCCCAGCTCTGACATCCTGTGTTCTAAGGCCCTCCCAGCCCTGACATTCTGTGTTCTAAGGCCCTCCCAGATCTGACATTCTAAGTTGGAAAGTCCCCTCTCAACTTTACTATCCCTTGACCCCCAGTTCTTTCCAGCTTGAGATCTAGGATTGCCCTATGCATAGGTATAAAGCCATCTGAGGAGCTAGAGTAGGAAAGTGACTTTATTTTCCTATTCTGAGGGGGCTGTGCCCTCTTGACTTCTCTGCCTGGGCAGTGGTAGGTAGGTGTGGGCTCTCCACACTTCTGGGTTCAGAGGCCCTCCTAGATCCTTGACTCTTTCCCAAGCCCTCAGAAGGGTGCTGGAAGGTTGGTGGCCAGAGTGTGGGTGTGGCTGTGCTCCCTGGGTTCCCCCTCATTCTGCTTTGGTTTTTTAACATCTCCCACCCTCTTGCTGATGAGCTTATTCAGTGAGAAACTCACCTTTTCACACGGAATTGCTTAACGTATATAAATTTTTCAACACAGAAAAAAACTTGCCCAGATGTGGCTTCTCCAGAATCCTGAACAATTAGCACCCTTAGGGTACTGAGAAGCTAGAAGAGTCCCCAGAAATCCCAGGGTCTGTGAATCACAGATGAGGTGACTAAGTGCTGCCAGCTGGAGGAGAGGTGTATCACTGACTTTTCCCTCATCTGTCCCAGGCCCTGGGAGGGGTGAAGAGCTTGGGCTCGACTCCAGGAAAGGGGAAGACAGAAAGACAAACCACTTTGCAGTCTATGGCCCTCTACCTTCTTCCACCCCAATAAAGCCAACCCATTATCCAGCTGGCATAAAGATCCCAATGTTCCCTATTCTCCTGCTCAGCCCATTACT
Source organism: Pseudochirops corinnae (assembly GCA_028646515.1). Taxonomy (NCBI): domain Eukaryota; kingdom Metazoa; phylum Chordata; class Mammalia; order Diprotodontia; family Pseudocheiridae; genus Pseudochirops; species Pseudochirops corinnae. The sequence goes on from CM053588.1 coordinate 45,916,714, forward strand.
ACCCAAGGTCAAAAGCTCCCCTCCCAGCAAGCCTTGCCCAGACAGTCACCCCCTCTGGCTTGGGCCTTCCATTTCATTCACCATCTGCCCACCCTTATCTATGACTGCACAGACTGTGGAATAATAACCCAGAGCAGAGCCCTGAGGCCTGGAAGGGCTCAAGTGTGGGGGCGAGTACCTGCTGACTAACCAACCTGTTCCATCCAAAGGGAGACCAGGGCAAATCTGCTGATTCAAATTAAGAGGAGCAATGAACAGTGGATGCTATCCTGCCCCTCCACCCCTGCTATTCTGGGTACTGTATTTGCAGTCAGCTCAGATATTTAGCAGAAAATGTGAGACTTGGAAAGGCCTGTGGATCATTAGAACATAGAATATCAGAGCTAAGAAGGACCTTAGAACAGAGAATATCAGAACTGGGAGGGTCCTTAGAACACAGAATGTCAGAGCTGGGAGGGTACTTAGAACATAGGATGTCAGGACTGGGAGGGCCCTTGGAACATAGGATGTCAGGACTGGGAGGGTCCTTAGAACACAGAGTGTCAGAGCTGGGAGGGTCCTTAGAATATAGGATGTCAGAACTGGGAGGGCCCTTGGAACATAGGATGTCAGGACTGGGAGGGCACTTGGAACATAGGATGTCAGGACTGGGAGGTCCTTAGAACACAGGATGTCAGGACTGGGAAGGCCCTTAGAACATAGGATGTCAGAGCTGGGAACAACTGAACTATAGATTACAGATTAGCCTAGATCTTCATTTTTCCGTTTCCTCATCCATCCGCCTCACACTTGGAAGCTCTTTGTCACCTCCTCTCCAGCCTCCCAGGCTAGGCTGAGTTTTCTCTCCCTTCCTTGCTAAAGAGGTTGGCAGTCATTATAGGTGGCTACAGGGAAGGACACAGCCAGACACAGAGTCTTGAGAGCATCATTATCCTTTGATAGATGCTTATTAGTCTCTTGCAGGACTGTCACCAGTCTTCCTGATGTATCTCTGGCCACTAAGACCCAGATGGCTCCAGAGGAGAGAATGAGGCTGGTGACCTTGCATGGCCCTGCCTCACTTAAATCCAACTCATTTGCAAGTCAAGACATCACCTTCCTGATGTCATTGGTCCTCTTCCAGAATGAAGGCCAAACAACAAAGTCTCTTACACTGTCCTGGGCCTTACACACTCAGTCCCTGCCCTCCACGAGCTGATAATCAGAACCTGTTACTCCAAGATGCAGAGGAAAGTGTGAGGGATTCGGAAGGGAGGGGCTGGGTTCAGACCTTTGCTGTGGGAAGCCCTCTCGTTTCTGTGGACCTCAGATTTCTCAGCTATAAATTGAGGGGGTTTGGACAAGGAGGGCCTTAAAGACACCTTCCAGATTACACCCAATTAGCTGTATGGTTCTGTGTTCCAAGGGCCCTCCCAGCTCTCACATTCTGTGTTCTAAAGCCTTTCCCAGCTCTGACATTCTCTGTCCTAAGGGCCCCCCTAACTCTGACGTTTTCTGTTCTAAAGTCCTTTCCAGCTCTCACATTCTGGATTCTAAGGTCCCTCCCAGCTCTGACATCCTGGGTTCTAAGGGCCCTCCCAGCTCTGACATTCTGTGTTCTAAGGTTTTTCCCTGCTCTAACCTTTTATTCTAAACTCAGAAGATCATAGAATTTCATACAGGAAGGGATCTTTAGAGATCTTCTAGCCCAGGAGTTGGGAAGCTGTGGCCTTCTAGGTCCTTGGGTGGGGCCCTTTGTCTGAGTCCAAGTTTTACAGAACAGATAATGAGTGGATTGGATTTGGTGGAAAGGCCCCAATTGAGGACCTAGAGAATGAGGAGTGGATTTTATAGACAAGGAAACAGAGTGGGAGGGGTCCCTTCCATCTCTGACATTTTCTCTTCTAAGGTTCCTTACAGCTGATGTCACATCATTCTGTAACCATCAAGGGAGACAGAAGAAGGTGGAGCGGTGGATCAGTCCTTGGGCACATCTCCCCAGATCCGCTTGGGGTCTGCTTCACACTAATCCAGTGACTAGGGACACTCTGGGAGGCGCTACCACCCTCATAGTCATCATTAGATGACACCTTCTGTCTACTATTTCAGGAAAGTGGGCCAGACTGGGAGAAGGTTTTTCTCTCCATCACAGCCTCGTTAAGTCACTTAATGAGGTGTTAATGGATAGGACCAGCTCATGCAAACCATATCCCAAAGGAATTGGGGTGATATTTCCCTCCCAATCCCCATCCTCCCCTACTCTCACCTCCCACCAGCAGCAGGCCCCTGCCTCCCAACACAGAGATCACCCCCTCCTTTTCACTCAATCTTAAGCAAAAGGTTTATCATTCTTTCACCAAGGATGCACGGAGAACTGACCAACAGGAGCTAGACTACCTGGCTTCTAATCCTGATAGTGCTGGTAGCTTACTGTGTTAAGACACTTAAGTACGCTGGGCCTCAACTTTTCCATCTATAAAATGGGAACAATCATTAATTGGTCTGGCATAGGGGGGAAAGAAGACCTACTTCAACCACAGTTCCATGATGGACTCAGAGCTGATGGACTCAGAGCGAACATTGAAACATTTTTTTCCCCTTTCATTGTTAGTTTCTTTTAAAATATGGCTAATGCTGAAATTTGTTTCTCATGATTCGATATATTTGTCATGGGTTTTGTTTCTCTTGCCTTCTCAATGGGTGAGGGGAGAACATTTGGAACTGGAAATAATATAAAATTGTATTTTTTAAAAAGGCATTATTCCAGGCCTCCTTGTTCTACCACTTCCTAGTTGTACGATCCTGAGAAAGTCATTTCCCTTCTTCTGAACTTTTCTTCATCTGTAAAATTGTTATTGGTAAGTCATTCCTGACTCTCCATGACCCCATTTAGGGTTTTCTTGGCAGAGATACTGAAGCAGTTTGCCATTTCCTTCTCCAGCTCATTTGACAGAGGAGGAATCAGGGTGAAGTGACTGATCCAGGGTCACACAGCTAGTAAATGTCTAAGGACAGATTTGAACTCATGAAGATGAGTCTTCCTGATTCAGAGCCCATCTGCTGTGCCACCTAGGAATGTTAACGATATAGGATCATTGATTTCAGAGATGAAAGGGGCCTTAAAGATCATCTAGTCCACTCGTTCATTTTACAGGTGAGGAAACTGAGGAAATGGCATGACCGTGATCATACAAATAGTGGAGGGGATCAGGGGGCAGGAGCAATTTAAATGTAGGTCCTGTAATTCTAGACCTAGCACTCTTTTCAATGTACCATCCCTGAGCTATAATTATTACTCTCATAATATAATTTCTTCGCTCAATATTCTTAAATGGCTCTCCAGTGCCCATAGCGTAAAATCCAGACTCCTTGGCCTGGGATTCAAGGTCCTTCACCATCTAGCCTTCCCCTTCCTTTCCAGCCTCATCTTCCATAACTCCCTTGTAGGAAGCCTTCGTTCCAGACAGAATAGACTAGGTACCATACCCCTAACTAGCTTTCTGCCTCCCATCCTTTTGCTCACAGTGTTGTTTTTTTGCATCAGCTGGTGAAATATTAGAGGATTTATGGGGTCTTAGAGATGGGGGGGACCTTGAAGGTGACCTAGGCCGACTCCTGAGACCCAGAGGCATAGTGAATAGAATGTGACCTGGAGTCAGGAAGGTCTGAATTTGAGTCCTGCCTTGGACAGTTAATAGCAGCATGTCCCTGGGCAAGTCAGTCTCCCTGAGTTTTAGCTTTCTTAGCTGTAAAGTGTGGATAAGCGAAATACCTACCTGATAAAAATTTGTTACTCAAATGCCTTAAAGCACTGTGAGCTATTAGAATCACTTATGATCAAAGTGATGAAGATAAGTGTGTCTGAGGCAGGATCTGAACCCGGATCTTCTGACTCCAAGTACATATTAGACCACTTACTTATTGGGCCAACAGTTAGGGGAGAGCAGAGCTCTGGTAGGTGGAGACTACAGAATTCTCATCCTCTCCACACAGGGTTTGTGTGCTCTGGAGATAAATATGCTCCAGGGGATAAAGGCAACATGGTATACTGGAAAGAACAGCAAAGAGCAGGTCTGGGTTCAAATTCTGATTGTGCTACCTGCTGGCCATGGGACCTTGGTCAAGTCTTTCCCCCTCTGGACCTTTATAAAATGAGGGTTTTAGCTCTAACACTGGGCTGCTGACTGTCTGTCTTTCTGACTCCCCAGATGGATGACCTTGTGCTGGGAGAGCAGAGGCAATATGAAAGGTGGCCAGGACTGAACCACTCAGTCAGACCTAACAGTTGTCATAGAGCTATCTAAACACTCTCCCGTTGGTGCGAAGGCATTCTGGTTTACAGCAGCCCAGGAGTAATGCTATTCAGGGGCGGCTAGGTGGTGCCATAGTGCATAGAGCGCTTGGCTTGGAATCAGGAAGGCTCACCTTCATGAGTTCAAATCTGGCCTTGCACTGTGACCCTGAACAAGTCAATTAACTCTGTTTGCCTCAGTTTCTTCATCTGTCAAATGAGCTGGAGAAGGAAATGGCAAACCACTCCAGGATCTTTGCCAAGAAAACCCCAAATGGGGTCATGGAGAGTCAGACTCGACTCAATATGATATAGTGGAATGAGTTCTGATTCTAGAATCAGAGGGATATGTCCTGGGTTCATATACTGCCTCTAATGCTGATGACTTGTTACAGGTCACTTTCACTCTCTGGGCTTGTTTCTTCATCTGTAAATGAGGGGTTTCTGAAGTACTTTCCAGCTCTAAATCTAGGTGTGTGAGTTTAGTCAAGTCACTTTCACTGTCTGGGCCTCAGTTTCCCCATCTGAAAAATAAGAAGGTTGGACTGAATGACCTCTGAGGTCTCTTCCCCATTCAAGGCTAAGATATTAATGATCTACAGTGGGAAGGGAGTAAGTTCAGGGACAAGGAGACCTTAAGAAAGGTGTGCTGGATAATTTCCTGTCCTTATCTGCAAAGCTGTCAGTGTAAAGTAAGGCCTCCAGGGAAAAGGGGCCAGCTCAGGAAGCTTAATCCACTTGGGCTCAATCATCGCCCAGAGGAATTCTTCTCTCCCTCATAGGCACAAACACCAGGTCCCCTGGGCTGCCATTCTTATCCTGGCTTCTGCCTGGTCATGGAGTCCCCAGCTCTCCTTGGGGAGGTTAGGATCGAGAATACTTCCCTTAACTCCCTTGAGAAAGGGTTGGAACAACAACAAACTTCACAGGGCTTTGTTAGTGGAAGGGGTGAAGCTGGTAAAAGCTTAGGATGTGGAATCCGAGGACCAGAATCGAAGTCTCATTCTGCTATTTTCTATGTGAATGAACTTGGGCAAGTCATTTCCTCAGTATGACCCTCATCTTCTGTATCAACAAAATGAAGGCCTTTAAGGTTCCTCTAACTCCAAATCTACGTCCCAAAGCCAAGTGGATGCCAGTCTTGTCTGAGCAAGTTTTCACAATCATATCTTTGTTGACCAGCCCACTCTGACTCCCGTCTCTGCACTTCTCTCCCAAACTGACATGGGGTAGGAGGTTGGGGTGGTGACCCAGGGGAGAGCAGGGGAGGATTGACCTGGACCAAATCATAGGATTATAGAGGATTTTTACTGGGAAGTGATTTGAGAGATCATCAATTTCAACCCCCATTTTTGAGATGACAAAACTGAGACCCAGGGAGGTAAGATGACTTACCCATAGGTCAAATACCAAGTAAGTATCAGAGCTGAGATTCTAAACTCATCATTTGGACAAGGAAAGGACACAAATGGGGAGGACTGATGGGAAGGCCCTAGCTCTGGAAAGTTCCTTGACACCTCTTCCTAATTTTATCAGCCATAACAAAAATCCGGTGATGTTTAGGACTCTATCGGGGATGCCCTTGTCTTCATCTTGATGCTCCTTGACATCGTCTCCCAACTTTCTCCTCCTCTTCCCCAGCTTCTGACAATGAAGCAGACCTTCTCCTTGCCAAGACCAATCCCTTTCCATGTGTCCTTGATCTCATCCTTTCCCCACGTCTCCAGTGGACTGAAACCCCAATTATCTCCCCCTCTAACATTAGGGCCAGTAGGTGGTACAATGGACAGAGTGCTGGGCCAAGAGTCAGGAAGACATGAGTTCAAATCTGGTCTCAGACACTTATTAGCTGTATGACTGTGGACAAGTCACTTAACCTCTGTTTGCCTCAGTTTCCTCATCTGTAAAATAAACTGGAGAAGGAAATGGCAAACCACTCCAGTATTTTTGCACAAGAAAACCCCAAATGGGGTCCACTAATGACTGAACAACAGCTAATATTCAGCCTCTCCGTATCTATTCTCCTTCTTCATCTCCATAAAAAATTTTAACTAGACCCTGCTATCCCTTCAAGATAACATCCTCTCTATCTCTCCTCCTTTTAACAACTGGAGCCCCTGAATAAGTTGTCTGCTCTCACTGCTACAACTTTCCCTCTGATTCACTTTTCAGTCCATCACAGCCCGGCTTCGAACCTCATCACTCAACTGAAACTGCCCTCTCCAGAGTCCCAGTTATCTTTCCATTGCCAAACCTGATTGTTTCAGTCCTCATCCCTCTTGATCTATCTACTGCTGCATTCAGCACCATTGACCAGCCATCCCTCCTCACTACTCTCCTCTCTGGGCTTTCCTCCTATTAATCTCTCCATGTTCTTCCCCTATCTATAGGACAACTTCTCAATCTCCTTTGCTGGTTCATCACTCACAGGCATGTGTGCTCCCTAAAGGCTCTATCCTAGGTCCTTTATTCTTCCCTATTTACACTTCTCTTGGTCACCTCGTCAGCTCCCATGGGTTTAATTATCACACCTCTGCTGCTGCCTTGCAGATCTATGTATCTGATCTCAGTCTGTCCCCAAAGCTTCAATCCTGCACCACCAATCACCCACTGGAAATTTCACATTGGAAGGAGACATTTCAAACCCAACCCAACGTGGCTAGAAGAGAACTCACTATCTTTCTCCCCAAACCTTCTATATCTTTCTATTTCTGTCAAAGGTGCCACCTTCTTCCAGGTTCATAACTTTGACATTCTCCTACATATTTCACCAGTGGCCAAATCTTGCTGCTTCTACCTTTACAGCATTTCTCAAAGCTGTCACCTTCCTTCTACTCACAAAGTTACCAGCTTCGTTCAGACTCTTATTGTTACTTACCTCTAACCTAGATTGTAAGGAACTCTTAACTAGTCTCTCAGACTCAAGTGTTTCCCAGTTTCAGTCCCTCCCTCACTCAGACGGTCCCCGTGACTCCCTATTGCCTGTAAGATCTAACATAAACCCTTGTTTTTAGTTTTTAAAGCCCTCTACAACCTAGTCCCAACCCATCTGGCCAATCTCACGGGACATTACATCCCTTTCATGCATTCTACAAAACAGCCAAACTGCCCTTCTCTCTGTTCCTCACACAAGACACTCCCTCTCCCAGCTCTGTCTTTGCATTGGCTGCCTCTCCTACCCATGCTGGAATTTGCTCCCTCCTCAAGGCCATCTCAGAGCTGAGTGGTGCAGGGGATAGAGCTCTGGGCCTGGAGTCAGGAAACCTGAGTTCGAATCTGCCCAGTCACTTACTATTTATGTAGCCTTGGGTAAATCACATAACTTTTGTTTGCCTCTGTTTCCTCAACTACAAAATGGGGTTGATAAGAGGCCACCTGCCTTGAAGGATTGTTGTGAGGATCAGATGAGACATTTGTTTTTATTTTTAAATTTATTTTATTTTTGATTTGTGGAATAAAACAAGCATTCCATAGTATAGTATAATTAAAAAAGATGGTTGCGCATGAAATTGCATATCTGTTATGTTGCTATTCCTTTTAAATATATGATAAAGTTATGTAAATTTCTTTTTTTCCTTTTTTCTTCCCTCCCCCAACCCTAGAGACGGTTACCATTAGACACACACATACACATATATAAAATCATTCTATACATAATTCTACTAATCAGTTCTGTTTCAGAGATTATTTTTAAAATGCTTAGCACAGGGCCTGGAACATAGTAGGCACTATTTACAAATGCCTTTTTCCTGCCTTTCAAGGACCACCTTCTACCTGAAGTTTTTCTTAATCCCTCCTCCAAGCAATCTTTTAATTAAATAAAGACTTTGTGTTTTCTCTGTGTATACTCACAGATATACTTGTCTCCCTAGCTAAAATAAAATTTCCTTGGCAGCAGGGATCTGAATCCCTAGCATCCAGCACCGATATCAAAAAGTTGGCCTTTGCTTAATAAATATTCATTAATTGATTAATTTTTATTGAGATGAGGAAGAAGACAGGAAAGAGGAAATATAAAAAATGAGAGAAAAAATTGACTTTATACCTTAAACACTTAATGCCTTTTGCTGAGTGAAGTCAACAAGCATTTATTAAATGCCCATTATGTGAGAAAGACATGAAAATAACTACTGTGTGTGCAAACAAGATATACAGGGGCTAAACTGGAGATAATCTCAGGAAATGTGCTTAGTATTGAGAAGAATGGAGAAAAGCACCCAGCTGAAGGTGGATTTTAATTTTACGTGGAGCTGGAAGTTACATGGACTTATTCAAGAAACAGGAAGGGGTCCAGTGTCTCTGGATTGTAGAGTACCAGGAGGAGAGTAAGATGTAAAAAGACTGGAAAGGGGCCAAGATTTAAAAGCCAACCAGAGCATTTTATATCTCATATTTGTCTTTAGATCACATAAATTTCTGCGGGGAGGAGGAATCACCCCTCTACCCTATGTTCTGCTGACATCCTGTGAATGCCTCCCTGGGTCTTCCTCCCTCCATGTCCACGTTAGCCACATCATATTAATTATGCATTCCTATTCTAGTTAGAGCACCCTATGGGGAGAACCCCTAAAGACTTATGATGTTATATTCCTAGATTTCCTAGACTGAGTCATTTCATGGACAGGAAGACCAATCTGGTGAAGTCAGGTTTCTGCGTTCCCGATCCTCATCCCATAGAAATTTGCATACAGCATTACCCATGATCCTCTACTCCCATTGCCCAAAATAATTGCCTAACAGATTGTGGTAGAAGGAGAATTCAGAGATTGTGCTGCAATGATTGTAAATGGCTGATTAGTTGAGCTTTGCTTCTTTCCTTTAAAAAAATAACTTTTAAAGTTTAAGTAATTAGGGGCAGACACGAGAAAAAGAGGAATGGGAAATGGCCATCTCCCACAGGCAGCACAGCACTCCATCACTTATTCAGGAGCAGATTGAGGTTTAAGGTAACAAAAGATGGTGTTCCTCCTTCCATCATCTTGGGACTATAAGGTTTGGGCTTGAACAAAGACAAGGTCAGCCAGTTGGTAAAGACTTTGTAATCACCCTAGGCATTCCTAAAGCTCTTTGTGTTTTCAAAATTCTTTTCCTCATGATTTTTCCCCTCATTTTGCAGATGGGGAAACTGAGGCTTAAGCAATGAAATTCTATGCCCCGTAGAATGTAAACTTCTCAAGGGTAGGGGCTCTCTCCTTTTTTGTCCTTCTCTCCCTAACACAGTGCCTTGAAGAATTTCTGTTGCTATGGTTGTCCAGACTTGTGATTCAATGATAGAGGAATTTTCCAATTAGAAAAATAAGTTCACTTTTAGCAGATGGCTAATTGAACTCAGGTCTTCTTGCCTCTGAGACTGGCTAGCTTTCACTAGCTAGTACCTACTTAAGTACCTACAAGTACTTAAGTACTACATAAGTACCTACTTAGTAGGTGCTAATGGCATATTTGTTGAATTTAATTGAAATAACTCTAGGAGAGATGAAAGAACACTGATCTGGGACCAGGACACCAAGGTCTTAAGAACCTTACAGATGATCAAGTCCATTACTCTCATTTGACAGAGGAGGAAACTGAGGCCCAAGGGAATGTGACTTATCCAAAGACAAGCAAGCACTAAAGGATCAAACTCCAATTCCTATGCTCTTCTACTGGTACCAAATTGCAGCATTACCTATTTGTTCTAGTAATAGTTAATATTAATGTTAATATTAATAGCAATAGACATTTATATAGCAAGTTGATAAGTTCATCATTATCTCATTTGAATTGCACCACAATTGGTAGAGCAGAGAGTATTATGCCCATTTTACAGGTGAGGAAACTAAGGCTAAGAGAGGTCAGTGACTTGCCTGTGGTCCCACAGCTTATAAACATCAGGGGTGAAATTCCAACCAGGTCTTCCTGGCTTCTCACAAGCCCACCATTTTGCCACTGCTCTACCATGCCTCTCAAACATCCACTACCCATGACTGTCCCTTTCTTGACCCTACTTTCTGCCACTTCTGCTTCTCTCCCCCTTCCTTGCTGGCAGGGCCCTCCCCTTCCATCTGCTGACATCCCCATCTATCCCCCTTCCTCCCTCTATCATTTCCTCCCTCCCTCTCTCCAATCGACTCCATCCTGCCAGACTCATTCCGGTGATGTAGAACCCAGCTCAGGGCTAAGCGAAGGGCCCGGGCTGGAATGAATCAAGTTTATCGAAAACAAGAAACAAAAAGGAAAAGGAGAAGAAAGAAGGAAAGGGGGAAGGGAGGGAGACTCGGGGGAGAAGGAAACAAGAGAGGGGGAGACAAATGGAATCGGGGAAAGAGCAGGAAAGAAAGGCCCATTAATTTCCTGATGTTTGCTCAGGGCCTCAAACAACAAGGCACTGTGTCGAGGTTTATCTTCACCCCTCAGCTGTGAGCCAGCCCATGTTCCAGCATCTCAGGCGCTTTAGAGATTTGCCAGGGCCCGGGAAGCAGGTGGGAGACTCCAGATAGGAGCACCAACCCATACATTACAGCTGCTACCTTGCCGGCCTAGAAGAAATGCTGGGCTTTCAGCGCTGCCCATGGATGAAATTGCATTATATTCTGTTTGGATAATTAAAAGTCACAGACCTCGGGACTGGTTAAGGGAGGGTCCTGGGCCTGGGAGGAATGGCTTCCTGGGACCTGAGGAAACTCCCACAATGGCCAGGCTGGTAACACAGAGACCTCTGTGCCCACCCCCACCAAGAAGGAGAGAAGAGAGAGCAGGAGGGGAAACAGAGGCAGGACGAAGAAACTGATGGGCTAAGGGAAGGCCAGGTCAGCAAAGCACAAAGTCATAGAAGCAAGCTCATCAGAGAGAGGCAGGCCAGGACAAAGAGCCAAAGGTGAATCTCCTTTAGTCAGTGGCCAAACCAGAAAGGATCTAGAGGAGAAGAATGTGAGAACTGGGGGAATGAGACAAGAGCTGGAATCTCAGTTCTGATGTGAGGTCACCTTGGGATTGTGTGTAGGTAACTTACCAACTCTGGACTTCAATTTCCTCATCTGTAAAATGGGGACTAAATAGCCCAATTTACCTAATAAAAGACTTGGAGATAGCATAGATGGATACACTTAGACCTTTCAAACAGAAAGGCAAATTCAGCTTTCTGACCCTGACCAAGCTGTTTCCCCAGCCTAAGTTACAATTTTTCAATCTGTAAAAATGAGGTAGATGGTCTCTTCCTAGAGACTAGATGGTCCCTCTTAGCTCTGATGTTCTACGTTCCAGTAGCCCTCCCAGCTCTGGCATTCTCTGTTGTAAGGGCCCTCTCAGCTCTGACATCTTGTGTTCTAAGGACCATCCCAGCTCTGACATTCTGTGCTCTAAGGCTCTTCCCAGCTCTGACATGCTGTGTTCTAAGGGCCTTCTGAGATTTGACATTCTGTGTTCTAAAATCTTTCAGCTCTGACATTCTATGTTCTCCTGTTTCTGAATTCTATGATCTAAGGGCCCATCTAACTTTTAATACTGTATGTTCTAAGGTCCATGATAGCCCATTCATCTCCTTCAAGTTGTGACATTCTCTCTTCTAAGGGACCTTCTCAGCTCTGACATTTCACATTCCACGAGCACTTGCACCTCTGAGGACATCTTCTGCCATGGGAGGCATACGTCATGACCACACTACTATGCTCCTCTGTTTTCCCATTCTGGCGTGGAGCTAACCCTGGGTTTTCAAGAGCTGTCCCAATGGAGTGCAAGCTCTATCAGCTCCTACCAATAGGGGAAGACTTTGCCTTTGAACCTAGCAGTGACCTGTGTATGGGAGGGCCAAGGACAAGCCCAATCAAATGGACAAGGGCTCGGCTACAAGAGGTTGGCCACCAGGAAGCAATTTCTTTTCATCCAAAATAGCAAATGAAGACTGTGTACTAAGGCATTGGAAGATTATGTTTTATACTGACAATGAAAGCATGGAGCCTTGAAATATTGGGAGTGAGCAGGAGAAGAAAAATCTAGATTTCTTGACTCTAGGTTCTTGTAACTATGAAACCGGAAGATTCCTTTCCTGGAGTTAGGAAGAAGAGAGTTGGTTTTTTGGTAGATAAATAGATAAACAAACAATTAACTAAATGATAAATTGGTAAACAGAAAAATGACAGTAGACAAATAAAATGTACAGATAGATATATAGACAGAGAGGTGAAGCATTGATTCAGCACTTAATATTATTCAGACATAGACAAAGATGGGTGAATGGATGGATGGACAGATGGACAGACAGACAGATGGATAGACAGACAGACAGATAGATAGGTAGATAGATAGACAGACAGACAGACAGGGAGACAGATCAATAGATGGATAGATGGATAGCTCGATAGATAGACAGACAGACAGACGGACAGACAGACAGACAGACAGATAGATAGATAGATAGATAGATAGATAGATAGATAGATAGATGATAGATAGATAGAAGCATTTATTAAGTACTTATTATAGTCTAGGCACCATACTAAGTTCTGGGGAGAGAAATATAAGCACAGCAATCCTTGTCCTCAAGGAGCTTACATTCTAATGAAAGACAATTCACAAAGGGAAGTTGGGAAAAGGGGGCTGGAGCATAGAACAGACCAAGAAGTAGTGTGGAGGCCTGGGACCTAGCAAGAAATGCAGTACTTTGAGATTCTGTTATGTTAGGGGAGAATACTCCAGGTAGCTATATTCTTGGGATCCTAGGCCAGCCAGAGGATAAGGATGAGGCCTTCCTTATCTATATTTCTATCAGAGAGAGTGAATAATATTTGGTTCCTGCCCCTGGGTTTAATAGATGACCCAGAACCCCTCTTTCCCACCCTCCTCCTAATATCTGGGAGTGCCAACTAATAATATCCAATATTCTGCTGCATATATCTTAACACTATCCCTCTCCCCTCCTCAATTTCCTGCTGCCTTTCTGATGGTCAGCAAGGACACTTCTCCATCTGTTCCAGACACCCTAGATTCCTCTGTCTTCCCTATTAGAGCTGGCGCTGAGGTTGAGACAGATGGGTCAGCTTCCTGCCCAGCAGGAAGGTCAGGGCCAGAACCTTTTCCACCCTGTATGTCCATTCCTGCAGTGAAGGCAGCAGAAAAGAGCTGGTCGAAGATGTGAGTGATTAAGGAAGCCTCAAAGGAGAAATTAGCCCAGGGTTCTTCCCTTGGGGTATGGAAGTGAGAGGGCTAGAAACCCACCAGCCTTATTCCCCAGAACCTAGTCTTCTAGATGGGGCTTCCACCCTGTCCCATTCACCATCAACCTCTCCCTGTCCCTGGTCTTTCTGTTCCAAATGCCACCTCCTGATGGCTTTTTAATGACATAGTTAGCATTACCCACATGAGCCAGAGGACACCACCATGTGTCATGTACTCCTGGTGCATTCTGGGAGTTCCATCTGGCTCGGGCGTATTCATTTTATTGAAATAATCTCTGCTCAGTACCACTGGTGACTCAACCGTCTTGGCTCAATGGCCTCACTCAATATCAACTTTCCGTGCTTAATAATTAGTGCAGAAGAAGAAGAGAGTTTCATTGAATAAGTGTTGAATGTCACACACAATTAGGAACCCCAGCCACGACCTAACCAACCAATTCAGTTTGGGCCTTTCCCAGGGCTGATGAGGGATAATTAGCAACCAGACTCTAGGCCCTGGGGATGAAAATCTGCATTAACCCTCTGAGCACTGGTCACCCCTCAGCCTGCTACCCACTCTCCTTATCCAGAAGAATCTCACAACTCTGAGAGTGTTGGATGGGAGGGATTGGATGCCTTCAATGCTGAGCTGATGGGTACAGAAAGGAAAGAGGGAATAGGGAGACAGAGAGAAACTTGTGCCTGCCCACTAATCATCTACTAACTTAGTGGTCTTTTCCACTAAGAAAAAGTCCTAGATTCAGAGCTGGGTGCTCTAGATTCTGGTCCCAGTTCTGCCTGGGTGAGGTAACCCAAGTATAATGGGAATGGGAATTTGAAGATCTTCCCTGCCCCTTAATAGATCTAGGGGGGAGTCTGAAGACCTCCCCTGCTTTGAAAGTAAACTCTGCCCCCTAATAGGCTGAATGTAATCACATGGAGCCTGTGATGGAGAGAATTTGCTGAAGGGTGCAGCAGAGCCCACAGAAAGCCGATAGTCAGAGCTAGCAAGATAATGGGGGAGAGAGGATGCTCAGGCAAGGAGATAGAGAGATTTGTGAGAAAATATTGATTTTGTATTGGTTTGTGGGAAGGCTGAAGGATACTATAGCTCTCACTGTTACGGCTTCTAAATATCTTTGGTACTATGATGGAATTGGCTTACTGGTTTTGGGATTTGGTTTTCTGGTGTCTAAATAAATGCTTCAGTTCTGTCCTCTATATGGAGAGTTTGGTATATTTTGTGATTAAATGTCATGTGATACTTATAGTCTTTATTGTGATCGTGAATGCTGTAAATATTGCCTTGAGGCTACACCAAGCCAAATCATTTCACCTTTGAGGGTCTTTATAAAATAATGGATTCGGAATAGAAGCTCTCTAAGGGTCTCCCCTCTCAGTCTATATTCTAAGGCCCTTTCCAGCTCTGACATACCCTGTTCTAAGGGCCCTCCCAGCTCTGACATCCTGCGTTCATCCCAGTTCTGACATTCTCTATTCTAAAGTCTCTTCTTCTCTTTTCTGACACTCACTGAATATTTTAAGGTTGTCCCTTCCCGTACTGTGATATTGTCTGTTCTAAGATCTCTCCTAGCTTTGACATATTATGTTGATGATTTTCCTATGTTCTAAGTGAAAACAACAATTCAATCTTTCACGAAACATTTATTACTTATCTACTACATGGATAGCATTGTTTTAGGTGGGGAATACAAAGTTTGACCAAATCAAGCTCCCTGCCCTAGTGGAGGTTATAGTCTTAAAAAGATAAAACACCAAAGATGACTACAATAACACAATATTGTCTTAACTTTCCATGCTTTCCACTGTCAGTATGCAGCATGCTGGAGACACTTAGTGTGTGCTCATTGTTGAATACTAGTGAAGAATGGATCAGCCTAGGTTTCCTGGAGAAGATGGCTTTGATTTGGGTTTTTGAGGAATTAAATAGATAAAAGTATGTATTGGGGGAAGCATTCCTGCCAAATGAAATCTAATGAGGAGAGACTTGGAGTCTAGAGAACTCCTGATAGGTTTGGATTGCTAGTGTATCTGGGAATAGAAGACTAAGATATTGCCTGCCTTGAAGGAGCTCCCAATTTAGTTGAGAAGCTAAGACTTTCATACGTGAAGGAACTAGAGAATAATAGAAGAGAAATTAGTTGACAGCTGGAAATTCAGAGAAGTGATGCTTTATTGAGTTCCCCAATAGATTAGTAGTAAAAAGATATAAAAGGCAGTTCTCAAAGGAAGAAATACAAACTACCAACAGCCATATAAAAATGCTCCAAATCATTGAGAATAAGAAAAAGACAAAGTCAGTCGATAAATGTTTTTCAAGCACTTCCTACGTACCAGGCACTCTGCTAAGTGCCAAGGATACAAAGAAAGGCAAAAGACAGTCCCTGCTCTCAAGGAGTTCACAGTCTAATGGGGGACACCACATGCAAACAATTACATTCAAAGAAGCTATAGATGGGATAAATTGGCAATAATCAATGAAGGCAAGGTGTTAGGGTTAAGGGGGATCAAAAAAGTCTTCTTTTGGAAGGTAGAATTTTAACTGGGACTTGAAGGAAACCAGGAGGTAGAGATAAGAAGAAAGAAAATTCCAGAGATGGGGGCAATCAATGAAAATGCATGGAGTTTCAAAATTGATTGTCTCCTGCTCAGAACAGCAAGGAGATTAGTATTACTGGGTCACAGAGTATGCAGAAGGTAGGAAGAGTAAGGAAAGACAGGAGGAGACCAGGTTATGAGGGGCTTTGAGTGCTAGGCAGAGAATTTTATTTCCATCCATTAGGTTACAGAGAGACACGGCAGTTTGTTGAATTGGGGGATTGGGATGGCCTAGTGGATTGCTGCTGTCGTTCAGTCATTTCAGTGTGTCTGACACTTTATGAACTTATTTGGGGTTTTCTTGGCAAAGATACTGCAATGGTTTACCATTTCCTTCTATAGCTCATTTTACAGATCAAGAAACTGAGGCAAACAGAGTAAAGTGACTTGTCCAGGGTCACACAGCTAGGAAGTGTCTGAGGCTGGATTTGAACTCATGAAGTCTTTCTGCTTCCAAGCCCAGTGTTCTTATGCACTGTGCCACCAAGCTGACACGGTCAGACCTGCACTTTAAAAGATCAGTTTGATAGCTGAGTGGAGAATGGATTGAAGTAGGTCTGGACTTGACACAGAAAGAACAACCAGAAGGCTATTGCAGTAGTCCAGGTAGGAGATGATGAGGGCCTGTATCAAGATGGTGGCTATGTCAGAGGAGAGAAGAATGTCACCTAGGAGAGATTTACCTTTACAGAGGGAAAATCAACAGTTGTTGGCAACTGATTGGATATGGGAGATGAGAGAAAGTGAGTATGACAGTGAGGCTAAGAGCCTGGGGGACTGGGAGGATGGTGATATCCTTGACAGCAATACAGAATTAAAGAGAGGGGATGATGTAGGGGGAGAGTTAATGAGTTCAGTTTGGGACATGTCAAGTTTCCAGTGTCTATGGGACATCCAGTTTGAGATCATTGGAAGTCAATTGAGATGTTAGGGCTTGATAAGTAGATCTTAATAATAGAGAGGGAGAAGATAAAAGGACCCTTGAAAGATTTGTGAGACACCCATGGTTATCAGGCATGACCCTGATGAAGACCCCAAAAAAGAGACTGAGAAGGAGCAGTCAGACAGGTGAAAGACCCTGAAGAGAGCCATGTCATGGAAATCTTGAGAGAAGAGAGCATCAAGGAAAGGGGGTGATTGACAGTTCTCAAAAAAATCCTACCTCCCACTCATTAGATTGGCAAAGATGGTGAAAAAAAAAAAAGAAAAGAAATGGTACTTGTTGGTGGGGCTATGGGAAAACAGGCCTACCAAAGCATTGTTAGTAGAGATGTGAATTGGCTTGGAAATTCCAGAAAGAAATTTGGAACTCTCCATCAGTCAATATAAGTGTTTAAGCACCTACTATGTGGTAGGCATTGTGTTAAGTATTAGGGATACAAATGCCAAAAAAAAAAGACAGTCCCTGCCCTCAAGGAGTTTATAATCTAATGAGGCAAGGCAATATACACAAGGAAGTTGCAAAGAGGAGGCACTCATTGCAGGTGCTTGATGGAGAAGTTCAGAGAAATTTTCCACTAGGCAGGTGGGAAATGAAGAGACAGATATTTCTTTAAGAGATGACCAGCCTAGGGGTGGCTAGGTGGCACAGTGAATAGAGCACCAGCCCTGGAGTCAGGAGGACCTGAGTTCAAATCTGGCCTCAGACACTTAACACAAAAAACTATCTGTGTGACCTTGGGCAAGTCACTTAACCCCAACTGCCCTCCAAAAAGCAAAATAAAAGAGAGAGAGAGAGAGACAGAGAGAGAGAGAGAGAGAGAGAGAGAGAGAGAGATGACCAGCCTCTTAAAATGAAGGTCTTGTGAGGAGCTCTCTTCTCTCTATTCTCCAATAAGAGAGGCCCCAGAAACAGAGGACACTGATAAATTCTGAGTTCCAGGGTCAATATGTGGTCTTGCAGGACCACTGAATTACCAATTCTCTTTGATATCACTGGCAAGCTTGTGCCACAGAAAGATGAAAGACAAGAGAAAGAAACCAGATGTACAAAAGTAATTAATAGCAGCACTTTTTTGTTACAGCAAAATAGGAGGTGGACTGTGGTTATCAGTTGGAGAATGACTGAACAAATTGTGGTACATGAAGGTAATGGAATCTTATCGTGCCATAAGAAATAATGAAATAGATGGATTCAGAGAAACCTAAGAAGAAATACAAATTGATGCAGTGACATGAGAGGAATCAGAAGAACAATTTATGTAATAACTCCAACATTTTAAAGAGAAACAGTAACTCTCATCAATGCAATGACCAACCACCACTCCAGAATACTGGAGTTGAATCATTTAATTATCGTCTGATAGAGAGATACAGGACTCAAGAGACACATTGAGATGTACATTTTTAGAAAGAACTATGGAGTCTGAATGTAGATTAAAGTATATTATTTTTACTTTTTGTTTTATTTTGTCTTTCTCATGGTTTTTCCCTTTTGTTCAGATTCTTTTTTCACAACATGACTAATTTGGAAATATGTTTAATACGATTGTACAAACATAGTCTATATCAGGTTATTTGCCACCTTGGGGAGGGTGCCGGGGAGAGAAGGGAGGGAGGGGAAAAAAATGGAATTCAAACTCTTATAAAAGTGAATGTTGAAAACCAAAATAAATAATTTTTTTAAAAAAGAAACTCACATTCTTTAAGTCAGCCAAAGTATAAATTTGTTTTCTTTGACTATACTGATTTTTTTACAAGGGAGGATTTTGGTTGATTTGTTCATTTTCAAATTTTTTCTCTTTGGAGATTTGGAAAGGGAGAGAGGGACTAGTGATAGGGATGACAAAAGAAAAAGAATTGGGGAAAGAATAAAATAGCAAATCCTATTAATTTCCTGATTTTTTTCTTGGGGGGGGGGGTCTCAAAAAGGAAATAAGGAAGAGAGAGTTATTATAGTGTTTTAAGTAGGAGATTCAGAACAAGACAGACAAGCAGGGCAGCTTTGAAACTATGTGGGATTTATTATGTTCTTTTTTATTTTTTATATTCTTCTAACCATGCAGACTATATAATAGATTCATGGTTTTTCCTACAGTCCTCTCTTGTGCATGTGGAAATCCTCATGTTTGATGAAATTTGCAAAGTACAGAATGACAAACAAATTAAAATTTAAAAACAATTATTGTGGGATAAGGGTAATGAGGGAAGTCTTCCTGAAGGATTGGGGTCCTAAGGTTGACTCTGACAGATAATAATGGTTATAATTGTTCTTATTTATAGATCTTTAAAGGTTATAAATCATTTTCCTGACAACCACCCCATATGGCAGGTAGTGCAAATTTTATTATCTCTATTATATAGATGGGGCAACTAGAGGACGCCATGCATCGAGTCAGGAAGACCCATCTTCCAGAGTTCAAATCTGGCCTCAGACACTTACTAGCTGTGTGACCTTGCACAAGTCACCTAACTCTGCCTCAGTTTCCTCATCTGAAAAATGACCTGGAGAAGGAAATGGCAAACCACCCCAGTATTTCTTTCAAGAAAACACCAAATGGGATCACGGAGCATTAGACATGACTGAAAGACAACTGAACAGTTATTCAGATAAGGAAACTGAGGCTCAGAAGGAAAACTTGCTGAGGGTGATACACTTAGTAAGCGGCAGAGCCGAAACTTGAAATGACAACTTCTGACTCCAAGTGCAGCTCTCCTGCCATTGAATCCTAATGGAATTGGCTCCGAGCATCCCAACAACTGGAGAGCCATACTTTAAATTACTCCATGCTGGTCTCACACCAGTCGAATAGCTTAAAATTGCCATATTTGAAGGGCTAGAAGATAGAGGCAATTATACTTAACTCCTCTTCTCTATCATTACTATTTCATTTTTAATTAAGCAAATGAAGACCTACGGTTGAGTTTGTTCCAGGACTAATTACTGTGGTAGATGAGCCCAGAACCACAAACTGTCCCATCCAAACTTTCTTTACCATTTTGGGCCTCTATTTCAACCAGCTCAGAAACTCAGTGTTGCATCCAACTCTTTATGATGCCATGTTTGGCTTTCCTGGCAAAGAAACTGGAGTGGTCTGCCATTTTCTTCTCCAACTCATTTTATAGATGGGGAAACTGAGGCAAGCAGGGTTAAGTGACTTGTGCTATATGAATTCAATAAACAAGTGGTGAAGATGGTTATATATGCACTCTCAGACTAAATGTGGCTGGTATGTCAGGTTATTTTGCTTAACCGTTTATCTTTGTTACAAAGGAGGGTTCTAAGGACAGGGGGTGGTGCTTGGGAAGAGAGCAATGTTTAACAGTCCCTCAAAATATCAATAAAGCACGTTCGATAAAACAAGGAATGCTATTATCTGTCCATTCTCTTTCTCCTCAGGGCTCTCCCTTTCCCCCCCTCCCAAAAGCTTCAGGGCAGCGTGGAGTCAATGTCAGGCATTAGGAGGTCAAAGGAGAGACTCCCAAAGCCAGGGAGAAGTACCTCCCACCGGAAGATTTAACGGGTCCTTAAAAACCAGGCAGCATCTCACAGGTTTCCGGGTTCCGGTGCTGCTGATATTTAAGGAAATTAAGGTCAGGCTTCACCACTAAATATTTGTCTAAGCTGAACAGAGAGCTGTGCCAGGGAAGAAGGCCTTCAATTTTATGAGCAAATAAATCGTAAGAGTGAGAGATGGGGAAGGGAGGAGGGAGAGAGATAGGGAGCCAGGGAGGGAGGCAGAGAGGAGGGGGAGAGTCTCAATTATTTAGAGCCTGGGCTTTCCTGCAGACAGTTCCAGGAGCAGCTCGGAAGGTTCTCCACTCTTCAGGTGAATGTACTGCTCAGTCACTATTCTTAGCAAGGCCTCCATCAGAGAGTTTCTAGGGTAAGAAACTGGAAACCACCCAAAGGTGCTGCTCTTCCAAATGCCTCCTTTTTGGGATGACGTGGAAAGAGTGCCAGCTTTAAAGTCAGGAGATCGGTGTTATTGCTGGCTGTGTGGTCACCTTTCTGGATCTTGGTATCGTCATCTGTAAAAGGAAAGGGTTGGATTCCAACGCCTCTTTTAGTCCTAAATGGGAGAATACTTTGGTCCCATGCAACCCCAGGAAAAGGGCATTTTAGGCCACCCTATCTATGGGTTCTTTCATTCTATCTCCTTTTGATTTTTTTTTCACAGATCTAAGGAGGGAACTCTCCCTACCTGTACAGATCAGCAACTCATTCACCAGAGTCTTAGTCCTCTGGGCTACTCAGAAGTTAAATAATTTACCCAAGATCACAAAACCAGGATGTCAAAGGTAGAGCTAGAGCTAGAGCCTGCTTCTTACTGACTCCAAGGATAACTCTCTAGTCACTAAGAAAAAACAATTTAGGTCTAAAGCAAGGGAACACTTTCTAATGATTAGAGTTGCCCAAAAGTGAACTGGGATACATCAGGAGTAAATGGGTTCTATCCTACCAGAACCTTCTAGTAGTAATAGTAGTAGTAGGAGCAGGAGGAGGAGGAGGAGGAGGAGGAGGAGGAGGAGTAATAACAGGAAGATAAGTAGTAGTAGTAGTACTAGTACTAATACTAGTAGTAGTAGTAGTAGCAGCAGCAGCAGCAAGCATCTGTATAGTAGGTTAAGGTCCTCAAGTGCTTTATATAAGTTAACTCAATCAATCCTCCCAACAGCCCTGGGAGGTAGGTGCTATTATTATACTCATTTTACAGATGGAGAAATTGAGGCAGTTAGGTAACCTGCCCAGGAATGTGGCAGCTAGTAACTGGATGTGAATTAAGCTCTTCCTTCCTCCATGTTCAATGCTCTATCCACTCTACCATCTAGCCCCTGGATGACCATTTCCCAGGGATATTGAAGAAAGAATTTATTTTTCAGGTACAAGTCAGACTAAATCATCCTAAATCATCGTCCCTTCCCCCTCTGAAGTTCTGTGATTCCTCTGCCATCCTCCTTCTCCTCCTCCTCATCGTCATCCGAGCTTATTTGGAAACTGAAGATCACCAAGCTGAGGATTGGGAGTAGATTACCTTTAATTGACAAAGAGTTGTACATGGAGCAAGAAAAACTGAAATCCTTCCCAAGAGAAATCCAAGCCCAAGCCCTTGGAGTGAGTCATAGGAGGTGAACCAGGGTTCACTGGGCTAGGAATGTCAAAGAGACTACCCTCCCCCTCCCCAAACCAAGCACTGGCAGACTGGCCCATTTCCTCAGCCTCTGGGTTATCCCATGGTGATGATAAGAATAATAAACATTTTATCTGTGTATCAATACCATATATATTCTATCTATCGTATGCATACTTATAGGGAGGGAAAGTGGTAGGGAGGAGAGAGGGAAGGAGAGGAGGAAGGAGAGAAAGGGGGAGAG
>CM053588.1:45939548-45973408 GCA_028646515.1 Pseudochirops corinnae
GGGGACACAGTGGGATGGCTGTTTTTGGGGTGGTGGGTGGGGGAAAGAGGGGGAGAAAATATGTAACTCAAAATCTTGTGGAAATGAATGATGCAAACTAAAATAAAATTTAAAAAAAAAAAAAGAAAGATGATTGTATGGCCTTTGCTGTCTTCATGTGAGGGACTGTTGGTTGCCACCACCACCAGAAATAATGGCTGCAGTTCCCATTCATCACCCGCATCCTGAAAAGAGGTTCGGGCCCCTTCTCTCCAGGGACAGGGCTTGCCAGGGCTCTT
Source organism: Pseudochirops corinnae (assembly GCA_028646515.1). Taxonomy (NCBI): domain Eukaryota; kingdom Metazoa; phylum Chordata; class Mammalia; order Diprotodontia; family Pseudocheiridae; genus Pseudochirops; species Pseudochirops corinnae. Next base: position 45,939,827 of record CM053588.1, read on the forward strand.
TCAGCTTGCCATGGAAAGGGGGGCTTTTTACTTTTAAAATAAATATTATTTAAAAATAAATTATTTTTATTTTTAAATTTCTTTTCACAAGCATTTATTATTCCTCCCTCCCACCACTCCTCAATCAAATAATTAAATAAAAATGTTCATAATATAGTCCAGCAAAACAAATCCCCACGTTGACCATATTCATAAAGTTATGTCTCATTCTGTGTCTGTGGAAGCCATTGCCTCTCTCTCGCAGGAGGCAGGTGATGTGTTTCATCTCATGCCTTAATCAGAGTATAAAATCTTCCAAGGTGTTTTTCTTTACAATATTGTCATTGTATAAATTATTCTTCTGGTTCTGCTCACTTCACTGTTTGTCAGTTCATAGAGGTCTTTTCAGTTTCCTCTGAAACTTTCATTCATTCGAAGTTTGAGTTCTTACAGCACCATAGTGTTCCATTCCATTATAATTTGTTTAGCCATTCCCTAATTAATGGGCTCTTCCTTAATTTCCACTTCTTTATCACCATTTTTAAAAAGCTGCTATAAATATTTTTGTATGTAAATGTCCTTTTCCTCTTTCTTTGATTTTTGTAGGGTATAGACCTAGTAGTGATACAGCCACTATAAAATTATATACATGATTTGGTACCATTCTGGGCATAGTTCTAAATTGCTATCCACAATGGATGGACCAATTCCCAGCTGCACCAAGAGTTCCTAGTTAGTTTTAGTGAGGATCTGTTCTGGGAGGGCTGAGAAGAACCCCAGTGTGATGGTTGAGCTCGATCCAGACCCAGCCCTCCCTGAGAGCCCATAGGGAATATGGCAACCATGCACAACATCAGAGTCCTTCCTTTCATAGCTGCCACCAGAAATGTGTCCAGAAGAGCTCTCTCCATCTCTCCAATGGCCTGTTCATCAGTTCGGAGTCAGCAGGGGTTGGCCCAGCCCAGGGCCCTATGCCCTATCTGGATGACGATATCCCCCTGTTGAATGTGGAGGAGGAGCCAGGTGAGATACCCCTCCCCAGTCCTTTGCTGCCTCCCCTGACTCCATCTTTAGCAATAGCCCAGTTTCTAAGCTGAGGTACTTGGCAGCAGAGGGTAGAATAAGATGACATCTTGGGGCCCCATATAAGCATCAGATTATTTGAGGTCTTCACCAGCTATATTGGGAGGCTGCAGTGAAAGACACTCCCCTTCCTATGTCTCCTTCTCTAGGGATCCCAACCCATGGGCAAAAGGGTACATGCTTAAAAACCAGGGGCATGACTTCTACCTAGGATGCTCTCTTACGGTGGGGCAGGAATCCCTAGACATTCTGTCCTGTGGCCCAGGTCCTCTGGAGGGGATGCTCCCCCCTTTCCCCAGGGCACTAAGTCAGAGAAAACTGTCTTCTTTGCTTCATCAGTCACCCTGGAGATGGGAGATGTTCCCCTGGTGTCTGTGCTCCCTGAGAACCTGCAGCTTCCCATGGGGAAGAGCAGTCGAGGCCAGCTCATTACTCAGCTGCAAGAACTTCTCCACCACTGGGTATTGTGGTCAGCCGTGAAGAGCCGCTGGGTCATTGTGGGTAAGCAGGCCCCCCCCCTCGCTCTGCTCCTTCTGAGCTCCCTCCATCACCCTTTGAGGCTTAAGTCTAGTTCACAGGTGGGTCAGTAGAGGCCCCCATCGACAGTTTGGACTTTGCTCTGTAGGGTAAATGACATTTTTTCAAAACTTCTACTCTCTCTCCTACCCACCTACACATCTTACAAAATGGCCCCAGTCCCTCAAAGCTTCTCAGGAAACTTCACCTGGTGAACCCAGGCCACTTACCCCAGAGCTGGAGAGTAGCTATGCACAAGGCCACCTTCAGGATCCCACCCCAGTCCCTTTGGGGTGGTGGAAGAGGACGTGGGGCCCAGCCATGCCTCCTAAGCCAGCCTCTCATTGCAGGGCTCTTTGTCACTGTCCTCATCCTGTCCCTATATTTTGCTAGCCGGCTCCGCCCGGCCAGCCGAGCACCACTCCTTTTCCGACCGGACACCAATATCCAGGTGCTGCTGGACCTCAAGTACAACCTGAGTGCTGAAGGCATCTCATGTGTCACCTGTTCAGGTGAGAGTTCTAGGCTGAGGGGGTCACGGGGCAGGGGAACAGCTGGGGTCGCCTTCCAAGTGTTTAGTCCTTGCCACATTCAGAACTCAAAGTTTATGCCAGGATCCTAGCTCTGATGTTACTGCCCAGAAAACCCCTATATAAATATTGCTATCAGCAATGGTAGTTATTATTATAATACAATTTGTGGGCCAAGAGGACCAGGCACTTGGGTTTGAATCCTCATTGATCCTGAGTAAGTCATGGAGAACCTGGATTCAAGTCCTGACTCTGCCACTCACTATCTATGTGACCTTGGGCAGGTCTCGGCCCCAGTTTCCTTAATGGCAAATTGGGGGGGAATGGACCAGGTGACCTCAAATGTCCCTGCCTCTTCGTGGGCCTCCACTTGCCCATCAATGAAATAGGAATGAGAGTCCCTGATATAGCTGGTCATAGAATCCCAGGATGTTAGCACTAGAACAGGTCGAGTCCAACCCCCTCACCTTACAAGGGAGGACGTGGGGGCCCAGAGAGGTGAGGGCACTTCCCCAGTACCACACGATTCCCCAGGAATGCCATAAAGACAAGTGCTTGGAGCCCTCAGGAAGAAATCCAGCTGCCATTGTAATGCCCATCATTTTAGTGATGCCATCACTCAGGCGAACCTGGTTTTCACACATTAGAAGAACGTTAGCCCAAGGGCTTTGAAATCACCTGAGTGAGGGAACCCTTCCTGATTGATGCCAATGTTTTGATCCTTCCGATGTCTGTGGATTAGTCTTCATTCCAGTTATTGGTTGGTTCTCATAACAGACATCAGAAGGGGCATGATGAGCTCACACATAAAACTTGGACAAAATAGCCAACAGAATGTTGTCCCCTGCCAGGAATAGGCCCGGGGCTAGCAGAGAGACAGTGTGGTTGAGGGCTTGGAGGCAGGAAGACAGAGGTTTGATTCCTGCTTCTCATCATTACCAGTTACGTGGCTTGGAGCCAGGCACTTTGGCCTCAGTTTTGTCATCTGTACAGTGGGTAACGAATACCTGTAGTCTTTACTTCACAGGGCTGTTAGGAAACTCAAGTGAAATAATGTGTGCCAACCTTGCAAACCACTGGGTGTAGCATGTGTATCTGTTACAGTTGGTAGGGTTTAGGTTTCCAGATGCTAAGCACTAAGTGCTGTCTCTGCCTCCCTGCAGAACTCTTCTAGGGCTTCCTCTTAATCAGTATTCAAAGGACCCCAGGTGGAGAGCTGGAAGGGCCCTCCCAAATCCCTTAATAAAAGGATTTGTTCTGTGAAACTTGGATTCAGTCAAAGGGCTGTACTTGAGGACCTAGAGGGCCACATGTGGCCTTGACAGTGCAGGTTCCTCACCTCTGCAAGACCATTCTCCTGGGGCTCCCTTAATATAGCCCCATTCTGCCCCCCTCCATTCCTTCTGTCCAGGTGAGATGAGACTTTTCCCTCCCTGACTCAGCTTGGGGGACAGGTCTGTTTCAGGAAAAGCCCCACAGTCTTCAGAATAACATCCGAACATCTCTGGAAAAGAAGAAAAGGGGTTCTGGACCTGCCTGGGGTAGTCGGAGTGAAGCCACCCAACAGGGTCAGTATGGGAGAATCTAGAAGAAGAAGGATTGGAGGGGGAAAGAGCTAGAGAATTTATTGGGTCTGCCCCCCACCCTCCCTTCCTTCCCCCTCCTTCCTTTCTCCCTCCTTCTCTCCTTCCTTCTCCCACTCTCCCCCTTCCATTCATTCATTCTTTCATCATTCAATAAGTATTTATTCTGTGCCCACTCTGTGTATGTAGCATCATGCTAGGTGCTAGAGAAGATTCCACATTTAGAAATGTAAGTTATTGTTATCATACAGAAGAAATACTTTAGAGAACTACAAACAAAGGTCGTGCATGTGGCCCCAGGACACAGTCATTATTGCATAACAGAAGTAATGGCATTCTATCTGAAGTCAGAGGAGTTATGTACAAATTCTGACTCTTACAGTTTATTTCCCATATGATCGCAGTAAAGTCATTTCCTCTTTCTGGGTCTTTGTTTTCTCCTCTATTCAATTAAGTTCAACAAGCATTTATTAAACACCTACTGTGCACAAGGAATCACATTAGGACTGGTAACACAAAACCAAAAGTGAAACAGGAGTGTATGGCCAAGTCCTCTGAGGGCTGGGCTAGGTGACTTCCAAGGTTCAAATCTTGGAACTCAGTGCAAAGCCTGCATTTCCTAAGGCCCTGGGCTCTGTGCTGGGTGTGCAGAGAAGAATAGGACTAGGTCCATACTTCTAGGACCTTGTTTCCTTATGTCAGAAGATGGTGTTGGAGAAGGGTGGATGAAATGGGAAACCCATTGGGATGGGACATCAGAGGACTAGGGTTTGGATCCTGCCCACCCCTGCCTGCTTCCTTCACACTAGCCTAGCTAGTTCCAAAGAAAAGACTTACTTCTGTGCTCTGGGGGGCTGAGGGAGATGGGCATTGTGTATAGAAAAATGCATATAATATGGTCTTTTTTATTTGTTCCTTAGTTTTGCTGAACTTTTGTTCTTTACTATGAGGGAGGGAGGGAGAGAGAGACAGAGAGAAGGAAGGAAGGAGAGAGAAAAGGAAGGAGAGAAGAGAGGGAGAGAGAGTAGACAAGAAAGGAGAGAGAGAAGGAAGGAGAGAGGAGAGGGAGAGGGAGAAGAGCGAGAGGGAAGGAGAGAAGAGACGGAGAGAGAGAGAGACAGTAAGAGGAGAGATAATTTATTAAACCCTTACCATGTTCCAGGCACTGTACTAAGCCCTGGGAATACAAATTCAAGCAAAAAGAAAGATAGCCCCTGCCCTCAAAGAGCTTTCTTTCCAATAGAAGACAAGGCAAAAAAGGGAGCTGAAAAGGGTAGAAGGGAAGATACACTCTGGGGACCAAGGTGGAGAAGTCTGGAGGATCAAGTGCAGAGCCAGGAAGGGAATGAGCATGAGTGCCTTGGGAACCTCTTCAAATGGAGTTTCAGAGGAGGGGGAAACAGGAATGGAGGAATCTTCCAGGGAAGGATACATTAGGGAATGTGGGTGACATAAGAACAAAAGGTGGTGATATAAACTTAGTTTTTAAAATATAGGTGACAGAAAACCAAGAGATTAAATAAACATTTTCTAGCAATTTCTGTTTCTAAACAAGGGGTTAGAGCAGATGGGATCTCAGGTTGCTTTCACTTCTGTCAGTAAGTTTGAGAGACCATTCTGGTATCCCAGGCATTGAGTAAATAAAACTGTGAAAATACAGGGATTGGGGAGAGAGGAAAAATGTCAACAGACACCTTGTAACCCTGGTCTTTTGTGTCCCTCAGAACCCCAGGGCACTGTTTATGTCTCCAAGGCCAAGAGCAAGGGCAGACCAGCCATCTACAGGTTCTCTCTCAATGCCAGCCTCCCTGCACCATGGCAGACTGTGTCCCCTGGGGATGGGGAGGTGCCCTCCTTCCAGGTGAGCCCTTCTCTGTCTGGATGCCTGGATGTGTTTGCTGGGCTCAGGCTTCTGGGGGATCCCCGCTAAGCTACTGAGTACATTCTCCACTGTACTGACCTTTCCTGGTATAGTGGCAAGAACAGGGCTATGGGATTAAGGGACCTGATGCTTGATATTGATATGACCTTGGGCCTCAGTTTCCTCATCTGTCAAATGAGAGGGTTAGACTCAGTGGTCTCTGATGTCCCATCTGGTTCTCAATCAATGATCCATCCCCTTGGGGGAGTAGAGTCAGATTTTATCCTCTTAGAACCTCATTTTATAATAATTACAAATTATGGGGGCTGCTAGGTAGCACAGTGGATAGAGCACTGGCCCTGGAGTCAGGAGGACCTGAGTTCAAATTTGGCCTCAGACACTTCCTAGCTATGTGACCCTGTGCAAGTCATTTAACTCCAATCCCCCCCCCCCCCAAAATTACAAATTCTATTTTTCTTTTCTTTGTCCTTTCAATCAACATAATCCCACTGGAACCTCATGGCCCTTCTGAGAAAGGCAAGGCAGTGATTATTATCCCCATCCCATCTGCTCTGGACACTGAGGCCCAGAAAAGCCAGGTCCCATTGGAGCCTAGACTCAAAACTCAAGTCTCCTCTCTCCTGATTTCCCATCTAGTTGCTCTTGAGAGGCAACATTTCAGAATGGATTTGAATAAGTAGTGAACTTGGAACCAGGAAGAAAGGGTCTGAATTCTCCTTCTGGCATCTACGTGGCCCAGTCATTGTATTCCTCTGGGCCCTTGTTTCCTCATCTGTAAAATGGGTAGAAGACTAGTCCCAGGGTTATTTTGAGACTCAGACAAGATGACGCAGGCAAATCTCTTTACAAACATTAAATCCTCTAAATATCAGTTGGTGCCATTGTTGCCCTGGCCACCTCCCTCTCTTTCTGCCCACGTTACAGAATGCCAGCCCCGTATTCTCTGCATGTTTTCTCTCTCCCCAAAGCAATGTCCCCACTCAAACTTGCCAACGACTGGGGATTCTGCTCTGGGCTGACATAAGAAGGGACCCTGAGGGCTTTGAGAAAGACTTTCCTCTCATCAGGATTGTGCTTGGCCCTGGGAATACCGAGAGAAAAACCAAATGTTCTCTGTCCTCAGGAAGCTTACCTTCTATTGGGGGGAAATAACATGTGTACCTTGAAATAAATATAACATAGATGAGCAGTAACTTGGGAGGACCTTAGGAACCAATAGGAAAGATCTCTAGTGGGCAGTGGAGGTGGAAAGATGGCCTGCAGAGGCTGAGAGGGGGACAGGGCCGGGGCTGGGACAGCCCCTGGAGTTATGTGTCTTGTTTTTGTTAATTCACTGCTTAGGTGTATAGAGTGCCTTACGGTAACTTCACCAAGAAGCTGATCGCTTGTATGTCTACAGTAGGGCTGCTCCAGCAGACGAGCCTCCGGAAATGGATGATGACATCACTGGCCTGTGACGCTAAGCGAGGCTGGAAGTTTGACTTCAGCTTTTATGTGGCCGCCAAGGAACAGCAGCGAACCCGGTAACACGGCACCGGCCCTGGAGCTGCTGGTGGGCCGGGCTCTCCCCCAGTCTCCTGAGCCCTCCCTCAGGGGCAGACCCATGGCAAGACTGGGATGGGCAAAGGGACACTGGCCAGGCCAGTTAATGTCAAAGGTCCGGTCCTGGGATCAGGTACCCTAGTGGCACTTCTGAGCTGAGCTGGGCACTGTGGGGGCGCGGAGTCAGAAGGACACGGCCTCAGCCCCCAGCCCAGACATTTACCTGCAGTATGATTGACCCTACGACCTCTCACGCCACAGTTTCTTCATCCATAAAGTGAGGGAGTTGGACATGACGGCCTCTGAGGTCCCATCCAATTCTAAATCCATGATTCTATAACCTAGTTTCAGTTCCCAGCTCAAGAGACACTTGCTAGCTCTGTGACCCTGGATAAGTCACTTAGATCACATGATCACAGATCTGTAGCAGGGGGTTATGGACTTTGGAGGTCATCTATTTCAACTCCCTCCTTCTACAAATAAGGTGACCGAGTCACAAAGGTGAAGTCACATAGGTGGTTAGCAGCAGAGCTGGAATTCAGGCCCAGGCTCTCTGATGCTAATCTAGCATTTTCTCCATTCCACTACACTACGTGAATCTCGGAGCCTCAGTTTACCTTCCTGGTCCTCATGAAGATGGAGATCATAATAGAACCTGCCACATTGCTTGTTGGGAGGCTTAGATGAGATAGTGTATGTAAAGTGCTTGGCAAATGATAGAGTGCTTTGTAAATGTCAGTCATTGCCATTGGTATTGACAGGCACCAAACCTTATTACGGTCATCATTCACATCTTTCTGTCCATACATCGGAAGGCTTCCTCATTACTCATATCAATCAGCTGTGCTCAAATTCATCTGCCTTTTTAAGGCTACTGGGAACAGTGGATCCAAATTGGCCTTGGAGACAGCAGGATCTGGGTTCAAATCCCACAGCTGATACTTATTGACTGCATGACTTTGAACAAGTCATTTGCTCTCTGAGTGCCCCAGATAGCTCTCTAAGACAGTTAGATACAGAGCAGAAGCTAACCTGCATTGACAGATAATACCAATGAAATCACAGCTATCAACAACAAAGAAAAGTATTGATGCTATCTCATTCTCCCCTTCTTAATTTAGGGAGGCAGGATAGAGTCAGAGATCATGGGTTCAGATCCTACCCCTGATGCTTAGGTCAAGTCATTAGACCTCAGTTTCCTTATCTGTAAGATGAGGGCAGCTAGGTGGTGCAGTAGATAGAGCGCCAGGCCTGGAGTGAGGAAGTACTTCTCTTCCTGAGTTCAAATCTTCCCTCAGACACTATCTGTGTGACTCTGGGCAAGTCCCCTGACCCTGTTTGCCTCAGTTTCCTCATCTATAAAATGAAGTAGAGAAGAAATGACAAAGCACTCTAGTATCTCTGCCAAGAAAACCCCAAATGGGGTCATGAAGAGTCAGATACAACTGAAACAAGTGAACAACAAGAAAAAGATGAGGAGAAGTGAACTGGCTGTGCTCTGCAATCCAGCTCGAAATCGATGACCCTGGGAGTTCAAATAGGAATGGCTCAGGACCTTGTTGTTATCCTTTTGTGTTTAATTGTTTTGGACTTTGGCACAGGGGGATAAAATGTGGCTTTTTGTAATAGAATGAGAGTGTTGGGATGTGAGCTCATCCCCTGTAGGCTGCAAGAATCTTCAGTCCAGCTCCAGCAGCAGTGGGGATGGTGGGGATGGTGGGGATGGTGGGGATGGTGGGGATGGCATCCTCATTGTAATTGTCAGCATTGTCTCCCCTTCCTGATCCTTCCCCCTCCTTCTCTTCCCCTCCATGGGGTTTAACTATAAGATGGACACTCAGTGGAAATGGTTCCACTCCAGTGAATACTAGATGCCACTATGGGCAGAGAACCAGCCTGCCTGGAAACAGGGGGCTGGATGCTATGGCAACGGAGTACCCTATTCTGCTTGACGCATCTTGGGTGAGGAGGTCAAGGGACATGGGGTAGGAAGATATAGAAGAGGCGCCAGAGAGGCAATGTGTTGTGATGGTGAGAATTCTGGGCTTGAAAATCAACAGATCTCAGTTTAAATTCCAGGTCGGACACTTATATGAACTTACATAAACACTTCAGCTCTGAGCCTTAGTTTCTTCATCTATAGAATGCGGCCAGTAATGATTATATTCTCTACCTTAAGGGATTGCTGTGAAGAAAAGATTTTCTAAACCTCAAGACTTATCGAAGTCTTATGACTTATAGAAATGATTTATATAAATTACATGAATATGAGATATTAGAAATAAGAGTAAGCCTAGCTCCAGCCCAGTCTCCTCTTTCCCCTCCTCCAGGCACATACTTAGGCTTCAGGATACATTTAAACTCTAGCACGGAATCACCTCCTTAGAATGTAAGAACTCGAAGGACCTTACAGGTTACCCAGACCATCTCTCTCATTTTATGGATAAAGGTACTGAGGGCCAGACAGATTAAGTGATTTGCCCCCAGGGTCACACAGATTACAGGGTGCAGGGCCCCCACCATGCACAGTCAGGTTCTCTGATTCCAGAGCTAGTGAGTGCTCTTAGGTCACATTGCCTCCCTGGGATTCACACCTCCCTGAGATCATCTTTTCACATATTTTTAAGGTCTCTGGGTGATTTCCCACTAGAATGCTGCTGATTACCACCTCTTCTGCATGACCATTGTCTCAGCACTTACCTTCTCTCATCAATATTCTTTTTTTTTTTTTTTTTTGCTTTTTGGAGGGCAATTGGGGTTAAGTGACTTGCCCAAAGTCACATGGCTAGTAAGTGTGTCAAGTGTCTGAGGTCATATTTGAACTCAGTTCCTCCTGACTCCAGGGCTGGTGCTCTATTGACTGTGCCACCTAGCCACCCCTTCTCATCAATACTCTTGATTCTCTATGCCCTTGCAGGAAGTTATATTTTGCTCAGTCTCATAAACCACCCTTTCATGGGCGTGTATGTGCGGCACCTCCAGGCTGTCTTCTCAGCTCCAGCCCAGATGGACCCAACAAAGGCTTCCTTTATGTGCCCAGTGAAAAAGGTGAGCTGTAGATTGATCCAATGAGGTGGAATGGTGATGGATTTTTTTTGGGGGGGGGGATATTGTATTGAGGGAAAATCTGAAGACACCCAAGAAAGCAGCCCATGCCCTATTGCACTAATTATGCTCCTCTCCATCTTCCTGTCTGGCAGCTCCCAAGACCCGGTTGTCTGCAACCTCAGGCTTCAACCCCTGTGTGAACACTGGCTGTGGGAAGCCTGCTGTGCGCCCACTGGTGGACACGGGTGCAATGGTCTTTGTGGTCTTTGGCATACTTGGCGTCAACCGTACTCGACATTCAGATAACCATGTCATTGGAGACATGGTATGCAGCCCCTCCACCTGGGTGGGGCCATGTAGGGAACAGGTGGCTACAGAAACTTGGGAATAGCATAGCATAGTTAAAATGGCCCCAAATTTGAGATAATAGGACTTTTAGACCTAGAGATCACCTTAGAGATCATTCACTCTAACACCCCTATTTTATAGATTAAGGAATTGAGCTACATCAAGATTTAACACCTTACCTAAGGTCCCAGAGTTCAATGCCTAAGCCAGCATCTGAATTCAGGTCCTCTGACTCTAGATCCAAAGCTTTGTCTTTTCTTATATCACAGAATCTCAGAAGCTTCAACACTTTTTCTTTTTGGAAGGTAATTGGGGTTAAGTGACTTGCCCAAGGTCACATGACTAGTAAGTGTTAAGTGTGTGAGGCTGGATTTGAACTCAGGTCCTCCTGACTCCAGTGCTCTATTTACTGTGCCACCTTGCTGCCAGCTTCGACACTTCTTAGTTGTGTGGCCTTGGAAACATTACACCACCTCTTGCCGCCTCACCTGTACAATGAGAAATCAATCAACCCACATATTCAATACATATACCAGGCACTGTGCTAGATCTTGGAGATAAAAAGACAACATGAAAGAGCCCCTGTCCTCGAGGGTCTTATAATCTACCTGGGAAAACCAATCCATCAAGTAACAAGCTTTTATTAAGTGTGGGCATGCAAAGATTAAAAATGAAGATAGCCCCTATATATAGAGAAAGAAATACACACTATACATACAAGATAATTTCAGGTGGGGGCAACTAACAACTAGGAGTATCAGAAAATCTTCAAACCATCCCTCAATCAACAAGCTTTGAATGAACAGTTACTATATATCAGGCACTTCCATACCCCTGCTGATACAAAGAAACAAAAACATGTGGCTGCCCTCAAGGAGCTTGCCCTCTATTTTAATGGGGGGATGAGTAACATGTAAATAAGAGATACACACAGAGGAGGTGGAAGGTAACCTCCCAGGGGAAACAACAGGTAATATGTAAGGAAATAAAAATGCATGCAGAGTAAATGTAAAGTCATGGGGCAGAGCACTGACGTCTGGGGGAGGATCTGGAAAGGCTTCCCATGGAAGGTACATGCTGAGCTTTTAAGGAAACAAGGCATTCGAGGGGTGGGAGGGGAGGGGAGGGAAGGAGAAGAGAAGGGAGAGCTTTACAAGTATGGGGAAGTGGGGAGTGGGGAGAGGGGCAGCCAGAATAAAGGCAGGCATGACTTTCCCCCTGGAGTTGTTGTAAGAAAATCACTTTGTGAATTGCCACAGAAGTGACATGTATGGTCTTTGTTGGGGTTCTATGCACTGTCATCTGCCCCTTGCCCTGAGACAGTGGGAAGAGAGGGGCAACCCAGTTAATCACCAAGCATTTACTATATGCCAGGCCTTGTTCTAAGCAATGGGAATATAAACACAAATAGAAAGATAGTCCCTGCCCTCGAGAAGCTTACATTCTAGGTGGGGGGTAGGGGAAGGTGATGCATGAAAGGAAGCCTGGAGAAGGGGAGGCATGGCTGGCCTGGATGCCCCCTGAAATGGCCATTATTCAGGAGCCTTCCAGATGGAGAGGCAGCAGGGGCAGAGGGTCCTGCCGATGGGTGAACTCCAGGGTAGGAGAGGAGGGAGCTGCCTTCTAACACAAGAGGCCCTTCATCCGGAGCACATGGAAGGGCAGCTCCCTCTTTGCTACACAACACTCCCTGCTTCCTTCCATTTACCCCTTATATATCTTATGTGTACCTAATTGTCTCCCTCATTAGACTGGAAACTCCCCAAGGTCAGGAACCATGTTTTTGCCTTTCTTTGCATCCCCAGCATGTAGCATGGTGCTTGGCACATAATAGGCACCTTAAAAAATTCTTGTTGACTAAATGACTTTCAGGGATTCACATGAAAGACTAGGCAAAGTTGAATGCTAAGAATCAATTGACCCATAAGCTTTTGTAGAGGGTCTACTGTTCATCTAGAAGCCTTTAGACCTCAGTCTCCTCATCTGTAAAACAAAAGGGCTGGACTCACTCTTGAGCCTCTACCAACTCCAAATCCTATAATCCTGTGAGTCCCTTGGGTGATCGGAGAAGGTGACATCTTCAGGAAGGCAGGATCAGTCAAGGAAGGCTTCCTGGAGGGGGTGGGACTAAGTCCCCCAGTAGTCATTGGTTGGGAACTCCCTGGGTCTGGCCTCATGTGATTGGTCCTGGCTGGCTTCTGTCTCCTTGTGAAAGGGCAGCGTTATCTACGATGACAGCTTTGACCTCTTCAAAGAGATTGGGCATCTCTGCCGGCTGTGCAAAGCTATTGCAGACAACTCAGAGCTGGTGAAGCCAGGTGGGGCCCAGTGCCTCCCCTCTGGTGAGTGAAGGCTGGGCGGGGGAGGATGAGGATGGGGGAGGATGAGGAGGCACATTATTATCAAAGCCTAGTCAGTCAGGAAGGGGCTGGGGTGGGAAGTCCTGGATCTGCCCCTAATTTCCTGGTGACTCTGAGCAGATTGCTGTCCCTCTCTAGGCCTCAGCTTCTTCCAGGGAACTAGGGCCCAAACCTTGACTTTGTTGCTTGCCTCCTGTGTAACCTAAATTTCTTAACCTCTCTGGGCCTCAGTTTCCTGATTTGTAAAATGAAGTGTTGGGACTAGGTAGCCTCTGAGGTTCCTTCCAGTTCTAGATCTGGGATCTTATGACCCTCATTTTTAAATGATGGGGTTGGGCTGCATGATTTCTGAAGTCAACCTCAGGCTTTGAATTTCAATGTCCCTCCCAGGTCTGGTGTTCTCTGTTCTAAAGTCCCTTTTAGCTCTGGCATTCGGTGTTCTAAGGACCTCTCTTGAGTTCTGACATTCCATGTTCTAAGGGCCTCTTTGAGTTCTGACATTCCATGTTCTAAGGGGCTCTCCCAGTTCTGACTTTCTCTGTTCCAAGGGCCCTCCTAGCTCTGACATTGCATGTTCTAAAGGCCTTCCCAGCTCGAATGTTCCATGTTCTAAGGGCCTCACCCCTCCCAACCATAACATTCCATGCTCTAAGACCCTTCCCAGCTCTGGTATTCTGTGTCCTAAGGCCCCTTCCCACTCTGATGCACTGTAATTCTAAGAAATAAGAGACTGCCTTGCTCCATGGAATAGTAAGACATCTTATAGAAGACATTTTCCCAAGAGACTGGCAATGACAGGAAGGATTCTAAGAGGTTTGGGGAGCATGTCCCTTGCCCATGTGTTGAGGAAGGTGCCTAGAACACAAGAGTTAGGGGAAGAGAGGTCTTTCCCAGACCCTCAGGGGCAGAAGCGGGGCCAGGGCTTCCTTCACCTAGTACAATGGTCGTGATGTTTCCTGAAGTTGGTATGGTCCATTTAGTGAGAAGGGAGAAGGGGGCCCAGGAGAGGAGAGACAGAGGGTGCTGACCACCTCCTGAAGCCAAACAGTGGATGAGCCAAGAGGGGGAGCAGGGAGGGGACATCAGAAACCCTCCTTCCCAGGGACCCCACCCTTACCCCATCAAAGCAAAGCCTCATCTCCTGACTCCTACAGCCCCATCCTGTGTCTGTCTCCTCTCTTCTCTCTCTAGGTTATAGCATCTCCTCCTTTCTACAGATGTTACACCCTGAGTGCAAGAATCTGCCTGAGCCCAATCTGCTCCCTGGGCAGCTGTCCCATGGGGCTGTGGGTGTCCGAGAGGGCAAAGTGCAGTGGATCTCCATGGCCTTCGAGTCGGTGAGGGAGTGGGAAGTATAGAGGCCTTAATAGTCCACACACCAAGTCCCTGGATGTTGGAGAGTAGGCTGTAATCACAGCAAAGCCTTCTTCCCTTTCTCTGCCCCATGGTAGAGCCAATCTCTGAGTCCTTTTGGAAAGAGAGCAGGACCTACTAGTGCTGATCTCTCCAACAAAGCAGGGATGAACATTGGGTATCCCTACAGCCCACTAATAGGATTCCCTCAGGCACCTTGAACTTGGTTTCTGAAAAGGAATAGGAGAGCAGACTGATGGGTATGGTCTTGATGGGGGTTATGTCATAAGATTAAGCACTGGGAATGGACATTAGAGCACAGGCTAAGCTAAAAAGAATCTTAGAACAGAGAATGTCAGAGCTGGGAGGGCCCTTAGAACATGGAATGTCAGAACTTGGAGGGGTATTAGAACAGGAATGTCAGAGCTGAAAGGAACCTTAGAATATTAAATGTCATAAGCTGGGACTGAAAGAGATCTGTAATTCAGCTGCTTATTTTTACAAAACAGGAAACAAAGTCACAGAACTCTGTCTTTCCTATAAGAAAAGAGAAAAGACTTGCCCAAGGTCATGTCCAAGTTGGTGGCAAAGTTGAGACCTATGTCCTCTGGCTACCATTCTGTGTTTTAACATTGAATGTTCTAAGGTCCCTTCCAGTTTGATGCCTACTAGGTATATGGGGTTTGAGATTGGTTTGAAAATCCTCATTGGTCTAACTGGGGCCAGGGAGACTCCAAGAAACATCTGTATTGGAGGGGTAGATGATTCATTGGTCATTGGTCATTGGAAGTAGAATGAGATAGAGGATAGCAAGAAAGTGAATCAATAGGTACAAAGTCATAGGTTGGGGCACTGAGACAGAAGCTAAAGTTATCTCAGGAATCTGGGCCTCAGTTTCTCTTCTCAGTGAAACTTGGGATTGACCTAAATAATCTCTATGCCTCCTTTAAGCTCTAAAACTGATGATCCCATGTTCTAAGGTCTCTCTGCCTTTCCAAGTTTTGTCATTCTGTATCCTCAGGCCCCTCCCAGCCCTGACATTCCATGTTCTGAGGGCCCTCCCAGCTCTGACATCCTGTGTTCTAAGGGCCCTCTCAGCTCTGACATTCTGTGTTCTAAGGCCCTCCCAGCCCTGACATCCCGTGTTCTAAGATCCTTCCATCTCTAACATTCTATGAATCTATACCTATGTTTTGTGTTTTACTGTGCCTATCCCTTAAACCATTATGATGTAAAGGATAAGCAAAGTATTTGTCCCCCTTAGGGTGGTGAGAGAGCATATGTCCAAATGGGGAGGGGAATATAAGGCACACCTATTCCCTCCAATCATGCCCATCCAAGGGAGCCTTGGCCTCACAGGACTCTTGGTCTCTGGCAGACTACCTACAAAGGCAAGTCATCTTTCCAGACATACTCTGACTACCTCAAGTGGGAGACTTTCCTACAGCAGCAGCTGCAGCTGTCCCCAGAGGGCTCAGCCCTCCGCCGAGGCTTCCAAACCTGTGAACATTGGAAGCAAGTCTTCATGGAAATCATAGGTAAGACGCCTCCCAACCCCTCTTTGCCAATCTATTTCCCTTAATTGTCCCATCCTCCTCCTCACACCCTGAAGGGGGACAGGCTGTGTCTCAGTGGAGGGAAGGAGGGAGGGAGCTCATCTAAAGATCAATTGCCTAGAGAGGGGAAGGAGGAGGGTGAGTTCAGAGTTCTAATCCCAGTTCTGCTGCTGATCAGCTGGGCATCCCTGGCCTTCTCTGAGTGTGGTGGTTGTGATGACGTCCTTGCCTAAATTGTTAAAAGCAGCCCCAAATACATAGGAATAAAACTGAACAAATACATTCATATTATTAACATGAAGCATTTTTCTGGGTCACATGCTGGGCCAGATGTAAATGGACCTGGGGTTTAGTCCTTACTATGTGCTGTTGGACAGGGTTCTTCAGTCTTAGACCAATGTGGAATTGTAGCTGCAACTTGTGACCTGGGTTGAAACACTTTTATCACTATTTTCTCTGATCATTTCAGGGGTGCAGAGTGCCTTATATGGCCTAGTCCTCTCATTGATCATCTGTGTGGCTGCTGTTGCCGTGTTTACCACCCACATCCTGCTCCTGCTGCCTGTACTGCTGAGTATCCTTGGTATGTAGCAAGGAGAGTGAGGAGAAGCTCCTGGGGTCTCCACAGGGACTCATCAGAGCACTTTAAACCTGTTACATCTAATTTGTTGCTTCTAATAGACTTCCTTTCAACAGAAAATCCAAGCCCCCTTGTGCTTATTAGAATTGTTTGCAAAATAAGAGCTCTAAGAACTCTAAGTCCATGGTCTAACCTAGTACATGGGCTTCTCCCATGAATACAAAGTTGATGGCCTTTGTGTCAACAATTTGGGTTGTTCAAAGGCCTTCTCTGCTTTCGACGTATTTTCATAGGTTCATACTTTCTGGATAGGTAAGTTGGTTGGAGATAAGAGAGCTTTGGATAATTGAGGCTCCACTGTATTTCTATCTCTCTCAAAAATCCCCTTGACTTTCTGTGACCCACTGCACCCTCTACCCTTTCCTTTGGGTCCTTTGCTCTACTACCATTTCCATCATCTTTCTTCCCCTTACTTTCAGCCATATCCATAACTGGAAGCCTCTTGCCTATCCATCTTCCCTATGCAGTAGCCCTGGCCTTGCATAGGCCAGTCCTATCCCAGTCAGTAGTACATAGGGCAAGATCAGAAACTTAACTCAAACCACCCCTTGGCCAGTCCTTCCTGCCTATGGTCTCACTCTCTCTGCAGGCATTGTGTGCTTGGTGGTCACCATCATGTACTGGTCCGGCTGGGAGATGGGTGCTGTAGAGGCCATATCTCTGTCCATCCTTGTTGGCTCCTCTGTGGATTACTGTGTCCATCTGGTGGAAGGGTACCTACTGGCTGGAGAGAGCCTTCCCCTCCACCCAGCTGAGGTGAGAACCTGCCTATCCCACCCCATTCACTGTGCATCAGATTCTATCCCAGGATCCACTGTGCCATTCCCCAGCCCCCATTAGCTGGAGTCAATGCTCCAGATTACTAAGATTACTTTGAAAGCAATCTTCCTAGTGAATGGGGTTTAGGATTGCAGATGTCAAAGCTCTACTAATGACTTCTCTCCCTGCATAATCATAGTAGTGGTGATGATGATGATAAGTTATATTTATATTGTACGTTTACAAAACATTTATCCCAGGACAATTCTGCAAGGGAAGTTGCACCAATATTATTATACCCATTTGGCAGATAACTGAGACCTCAAGAGGGGAAATGTCTTGCCCAAGGTCAAGTAACAAGCAAGTGTTGTAGGTGGGACTTGGTCCCATGTATTGTGACTACTAGTCCAGTGTGATGTCCACGATTTGTTTAAGATCTGAGGGTGAATATTGCTAAAAGGCAATGCTGGGTGGGTATTTTCAAAGTTCATTAGCAATGAGCTAGGTACTTGGGGTCAGAGTCAGGAGAACATATGGCTGAGAGCATAAATGGAAACATATCTTCCGTGAAGAACCTCACAGACTCCCTGGGAAATTCCCTGGCCTTTTTTTTTTAACTCTGAGTTCTGGGTTTTCTGTTGGGAGCACTGGAGAGTTCTGGGTCTGTCTTGGTTTGGGCATTTTGTGTTAAAGTTCTTTATTCCATTTCAACCATAACAGGGTTCCCTTCCCCACTCTTCCTCCATGCCTCCCATCTCCTAACACCTGGGGGCCCCCAGTGCTTGACATAGTGCCTGGCACACACTAGAAGCCCAATAAATGCTATTTGACTGACAACAAACAGAACTAGATATGGGAAACCTATAACAATGTAAGCAAGCAATCAGTTAATCAGCATTTATCAAGGATTTACTGTGTCCCAGGCACTGTACTAAACCTTGAGGCTACAAAGAAAGGCAAAATCTCAGAGGGAAGGTACTAGCAGGGCCATAAGCTGAGTTTTGAAGGAATCAGGGAAGCCAGGAAGAAGAGATGGGGAAGGAGAGCATTCTAGGCATGGGGTATAGTCAGTGCAAAGGTATGGAGATGGGAGATGGATGGTCATACATCAAGGAAGCTAGTGCAACTGGATCACAGAGCCCACAGATGGGAGCAAAGTATAAGAAGACTGGAAAGGTAGGAAGGGGCCAGGTTGTAAAGGACTTTAAATGCCAAACAGAGGATTTTTTTTTCTGAAGGTAATAGTGAGCCAGTGGAGTTTATTGAATGAGGGCAGGGTGGGTAACATGGTCAGACTTGTGCTTTATTTAGGAAGATCACTTTGTCAGCTAAAGGGAGGCTGGACTGGAGTGGGAGGAGCTTGAGATAAGGAGACGATTAGGAGGCTACTACAACTGGCCCTAGGATTGGTGCTGTGTGAATAAAAAGTATAGATATTCCAATCTGGGGCAGATGTTGGGCAGGGGAAGGGGAATCACAGGCTGGTCTTCAAGGATCTGCCTCATTTGGCTTCCCGTGGACTTAGAAGAATATAACTGACTTTTGTGATTTCTTGGGAAGGAGCAAAATTGAGAATTGGGAAGGGAGAGATTCTAGAAAACAGAAATAACAAGATAATGACAGATTGGATATGTGGGGAGAGTTCGAGGGAGAAGTTATCAACTTCTCCTTGGCTTGTCCTTCATAATCTGTCTTGACTACAATCACATCCATGCCACATAAATATGGAAGAGGATGACAAAGAAGATTAAAGAGGTTGTTGATCCAAGGGCTGGGAAGAAAGATAATATCTTTGGAAATTGGGAAGGGAGTGAAGTAGGGCTGACTCATATCATAGAATCATAGGCCATAGAACTAGAAGGAACCCTCAACTCTCTCACTATACAGATGAGGAAACTGAGGCACAGAAAGAAAGAATTGACTTGCCCAAGGTCCCATATAGAGTTAGTTATCATGAACCTATTTCTCATGAATGCCCAAAGCTCTTTCTCCAACACCAGTGAGAAGAGTAGGAAGCTACCAGCAGAGATCTAAAGCTCTCGAGCTAGAGATGGGGATGGGGATGGGGTGGAGAGAGGGCTTACAGTTAGTGTGTACCCAGAATCCTATTTAGACAAAAATGGTTAAAGGGAAAAAGTGCCCTCCCCCTTAGGTGGGTCATGTGCAAGTAAGGCGTTTCTACTGTTCTGATGTAGTCAGAAGAAGCAACATGTCACACTGGAGAAAGGGCTAGCATTGGAGTTGGGAAGACTTATCTCTGGCGTGTGTGGGCTATGTGACTCTGGGCAAGTCACTTAACCTCTCTGTGCTCTAGGAACCTCTCTAAGGCAAAGCTGCTTAACCTTCTGTGTTATAGATCCCTTTGACAACGGTCTGTCAAAGCCCTTGGACCTCTTCTCAGAAGAATGGCTTTAAATGGATGAAATAAAATACAGAAGATTACAAACCCAACAAAGGAAACCAATTATATTGAAATATATAAGAGAGTCATATTGAAATATGCATACATATATAGAGCAAATTATGTTGAACCATACATATGCATATATAAAATTATATAAAATATATATACGATATATAGTTCTGATGAAACATACATATATGCATTATGCACGTATAGTTATATTTAAATATGTGCATACCTATAAAGTATTATATTGAAATATACATACATGCATATAGAGTTATACTAAATATATGTATATAGTTATATTGAAATGTACATGCATGTATGCACATATAGAGAGTTCTATTGAAATACATACATACATATATATGGAAAGAGTTATGTTGATATATACACACATACATGCACATTTATCTCAGATCCCTTCTGGTAACACACATGCATGCACGCCAGCTTCACTCATCCAGTCCAACTCACTCATTTTGCAAGGGGGAAAAATAAGGCTTTAAGAAATCAAGTGACTTGTTCAAGGTCACACAGGCAGTAAGTGGAATTTGAACTCAGATCCTATGAATCTGCATCAAGGACCAATCCCAAACAATATAGTCAGCCTCATTTATTCACTCTCTCTGACCTCATCTGGCTTTGTGTTGACTCTGACCAGGGTACTGAAAAAACATTAAATTAGAAGTGCTTCAGACATATTTCTGAAAGACTGATCCTGATAAACTTCCTCATTCCCTAACCAAGACACTCTATCTCCCTGCTCTATTCCCTCACATATACCTATGGGTACTTCATGGGCAGATATATTATGGGGAGAGGTAGGGTGGCCTAGTAGATAGAGTCAGGAAGACCTGAGCTCATGTCCCACCCCTGACACGTACAGGTTGTGTGATGCTGGACAAATTGTCTGACTTCTGTGTCCTAGGCAACTCTCTAAGATGGTAAGTTGCAGACCAGGTACTCATTTACCTTGGTGGGAAGTTTCTCTACATCACTGAAACCAAAAATCTGACCTCCATCCCCACCCCCCAAAGAAATGTACCCTGAGATGCCAGGAACAGCATAACATAGTAGATAGCAGTCTAGACAGGATTTGACATCTACTAGCTGGCATGACCAGAGGTGAGACATGTAACCTCTTTGAGGCTTAGGCAATTAAGATATCTATTAAATCAGAGATGAGCTTTGACCTTCTTAAGTGCTCTGCATTCTTGTTGGCGGGGTCCATCTCCAGTCCCAATTGATATCTGGCCACTGGACCCAGATGGCTCTGGAAGAGAAAAAGAGACTGGTGACTTTGCACAGCCCTCCCTCACTTAAATCCAATTCACTTGCAAGTCATGGCATCACCTCCCTGATGTCATGGCCCTCAAGAATGAAAGATAAACAACAACAATGATTTATTGACAGTCATTACTCTCTTATTTTCTCCCTCTGTCTCTGTTTCTGATCTCTCGTCCTTTTTGTGTCTCTCTCTTCTCCTCTTCCTCTTCTTTCTCCTCCTCTTCCTCCTCTTCCTCTTCTCTTCCTCCTCTTCCTCTTCTCTTCCTCCTCCTTTGTCTTTCTTCTCCTCCTTCTTTCTCCTCTCTCTCTCTCTCTCTCTCTCTCTCTCTCTCTCTCTCCCCCCTCCCCCCCATATTTCTGTGTCTCTCATTGTCCCACACACACACACACAAGCAGTAGGGTGTATATATCACTTTACCTTACAAACACACAGGTATATTTCATATATACACATATGTACACACATACTCTCAACTATGCTCCATATATTCAAGTATATTACACATACTTGTCCCATCAGCCCCAGGTGAGATGAAGGAGAGAGACTGGTCTTCCATGTTCTGAGAAGCACTGAGTGCTAGGAGAGTGGGATCTGGCCCCTGTGGGATGGGGCAGGGGGAGGTGGTACTGGAGATAAGTAGGGACCACAAAAATTAACACTATCCAGCAACTCCCAGAGCTGGTGAGGGTAGTAGGGTGGTGTGGGGGAGGGGTTCTGATCCAGTTGTCCATCTCTTCAGCCTCTACCCACTCTAGTACTAAGTGCTGTCCCAATAGGACTAAGGTTCACCATTCGTAGGATTTGCTTCTTGGGCAGGGTCTATACCTACATTATGGAATCTAAATTGCTACAATGAAAAGACTTTGGAGACCTAGAACGGGAATTTAAATCCTGACCATGCAACTTACTACCTGTGTGACCTTGGACAGGTCATTTCTTCTCTGACTCAATTTCCTCATCTACAAAATGAAATTGGATAAATCCAACGTCTCTTAACCACATGATCCTACAAAACTGAAATCTGGGAGTCATCCCACAGGTTCTAGGTTATCTCCTGATTGAAACCCTCCACATCTCTCTTTTGCCTTTGGACAGGACCCAAGTGCCCAGCGCCAGTGGAGGACCCTGGAAGCTGTCCGACATGTGGGTGTGGCCATTGTCTCAAGTGCTGTTACTACAGTCATAGCCACCGTGCCCTTGTTCTTCTGCATTATTGCTCCCTTTGCTAAATTTGGAAAGATCGTCGCACTCAACACAGGGGTCTCCATCCTCTACACTCTTACCGTCAGCACAGCCCTGCTGGGTATCATGGCACCCAGCTCCTTCACCCGAAGCAGGACTTCCTTCCTTAAAGCCCTGGGGGCTGTACTCTTGACTGGTAGCCTGGGCTTGGGTATCTGTCTTCTGCTTCTAAAAAACGGATACAAAATCCCCCTACCCAGTGGGACCAACCTCTAGTCCTGGGACATCCACTACCTTTTCTTTCCTTTATTCTGACTTTATTTTTGTTAAGAGGGACATTTTTTGTAAACTTTTTTGCCTGAAGGAAAAACCAGGGTGGGGGGAGGGGCAGAGAGGAGGGAGGGGACTCCAGGGCAGGGAAAGCATGGGAAAGGGAGTCAGATTTTTTACTCCAGAGGCACTTTATTGCATAGTAAGGCACTGAACTCTTTATTTCCTTGGTCCCCAGACAGCAGTGTCCAAGATATCACAGAGGAAGGGCACAGGGCCCCTCCACTGCCTGGGGACAGAACTGAGGACAAAGTGGTAAAAGGGAGCCCAGTTGACAGATGGTGGCCACTACCCTGCAGTGACCTCTCCTGACTGGGTATCTCAGGCTATACTCTGGATCTTTCACAGATGTTGGAAAGGGCCAGTCCCCTCAGGCTCTTGAGCCATTAGGGTGGAAATGGCACTCCCACCCAACACTCTTCTCCCTATTTTTTTTTAAAAGAGCACAGCAGGGACAAGGGAACAGGAAGGTGGGAGTCTCCCCTTTTTGCTCCCTACCCAAGACACTCTATCCCCACCACAAGTTCCTAACCTACATAAGAGTCCATAAGGGTCCAGAGAGCCCCGTCCTGGATTGCATGCTATCTTTCCCCTGTCCGTCCTCCCCAGGGTCTCCCAAGGGCCCTGTCTGATGGTTCCAAGGTCCTGACCACAATCCTTCCCAGATCAGTTCCCTTTCCTGGATCCAAGAGTCCAGAGCCCACCCAGGTTCATTGCCCCCAGATTCCCCTGTGCTTATCTCCAGGGCCTAAGGTTGAGACAGCTTTGGAAGGAGGGGGCTAGAGAATAGTGGACATCGCAGGGGAGAGATGAAGGCCCACCCACCCCCACCTACTCAGATCAAATGGTTTTTCTTAAAGTAAAATGAAACTGCAGACCAGTATGATTAACAAGTACATTTGAAGCATCGATGACTCCATCATTTTCTTAAAATGGAGATAATTAGCTGTGAAAGCTGTGCTCAGCCACCCGGCCCAAAGGGAAGGGGGCAGAAAACTCACTGAGAGAGGATCTGCAAGACAGAGCAAGGCGACGTCTTACAGATGGAAACACAAAGCACAGATGAGCAGATTTGGGGCTCAAAGGAACCTTTTGCTCCAATGGGCTCATTTTGCAGATGAGGAAACTGAGGGCCATGAAGACAAAGTGATTTATTTGAGGCCACACAGTTGGAAAACTGGCATTTGAATGCAGTTTGTCTGGTTGCAAATGCAGTTCTCTTTCCCCTGCATCATAACTCTTAGGGAGAGACCATCTAATGATTCTAGTCCAATCCCCCTTATTTTGCTGATGAAGACCCTGCGGGGTAAACTTGCTCAAGGTAACACAGATAGTGAGCATCAGAGGCAAGACTTAAAGCCGGATTCTCTGGCTCTCAAGCCAATATTCTCTACACTATACACTCCCACTTCCAGCAACGTGGGGTGGCAGAAATTCAATTCAGTGCAACTCAACTTATTAAGGTACCTACTATGTGCCAGGAATTATAACAGTCTCCTCCTTGTGTGTGTGTGTGGGGGGGGGGTGAGGTGAGGTGAGAAACAACATGCACTCAGAGGTACATGTGAAATACAAACAACAGAGGGGGCATGATAAGGGACCTGGGTTCAAATTCTGACTATAAATGCATCAATAGAAAGAGTTTCCTTACCTGGGCATCCTCTATACCTATGGAATCACAGATCTTTTCCTTTTCCCTATACAAAGTAATTTCTGGGGTGAGTTTCAAAGTAGTAAGTGGCAATCAGGAAAGACTTCCTGTAGGAGGTGGCACTTGAACTGAGCTTTAAAGGGAGCTGTGGAATCCAAGAAGCTTAGGTGAGGAAGGAGAATTTTCCAGTTATGGAAAATAGTCTATACAAAGGTATGGAGGTGGGAGATAAAATGTTATGCCCAGGAAAACATCAGGTATTCTAGTGTAGCTACTGCACAGATTATTTGAGAGATGATTGTGGAATCAGAGTCCAAAGAGAGATGAGAGTCAGTTTTCAAAGGACCCAAGTGATAAGTAAAGGAGCCTGAATTTTATTTCAATGGCAACAGGAGCCCCCATAGATTCCTGAGCAAAGGAGTTACATGATCAGACCCATACCCCAAGAATGTCATTTTAGTAAATGCCAACTTGACACTGCCTCTTTCATTTAAGAGGCCTCAGGTTATAATGCCTTGTGTCAGTCCACAATATATTATTATTTTCAAGTGTGTACCTAGACCTCTCATTGGACTTAACACTCCTCTACGAAAGGCAGCTAGATGGCTCAGTGCATACAGCACTGGACCTGGAGACAGAAAGACCTGAATTCAAATGTGGCCTCAGACATTTACTAGCTGTGTGACCCTGGGCAAGTCACTTAACCTCTGTCTTCATTTCCTCAACAATAAAATGTGGACAACAATAGTTCCTGACAGAGTTGTGAGGGTCAAGTGAGATAATATTTGTAAAGCACTTAGCACAGTGCCCATGCTAACAGGGGCTGGAGAGCAGCGTCTTGTGCAGACTATAACTGTCTCCTTCAGTGACCCTTGATTGGCAAGGCACAGGGAGGCAGTGTGGTGTAGTGGAAAGAGGACTGGATTTGGCATTCGAGTTGCTGAATTCAAATCCTGACTTTGCCATTCGATGTTTGTATGACTTTTGGCCAATAATCTCCTCTCTTTAGGTCTGTTTCCTCATCTGTGAAATGAGGTGGTTGGACAGATGATGTCTAAGGTCCCTTCCAGCTATGCTCCCTCATGAAATGTGAGAAAAGTATCAGAAGGGCAGGGAATCACCATTTTAGTGATAGTTAGGGACAAGATGTGTGTTGCCATTGACGTGGGGAACTACCAGGTGAAGAAACTCCCTCTACCCATGCACCTTCTCTACGAGTTATCCCCTCAGAGTCACCTAGGGCAACTGTGAGAGGGTAAGTGACTTTCCAGAGTCACAGCCAAGAAGTGTCAGAGGCCAGAGTCAGCCCAGTCAGCTTGACTTAGATGCCAGCTCACAACCACCACCTCCATTTTACAGATGATCACCTGGGAAATTCCTGGGATTACCATCAGTCTCCCCCAAATATTCCAGAGAAGGGGAGGTGGGAGCAAGAGGAGAGCTGATGTTGGCACTAATGTTCACCTGGGAGATGGCAGGTATCCTGGGGGCAGGGGTGGGGAGGTTACCCTGTAATGGATCTTCTCTTCTTCCTGACTCCTGCTTTCCCATGTCTAACACATCTAATATTTTAAGGCTTGAAAAGTACTTTATAGGCATTAATTCATTTGATGCTCATAACAACCCTATAAAATCATTCTCCACTTTACAGAGAAGAAAATTGAGGCTGACGGTGTTAATTACATGTCCAGGGTGACACAACTAATGTGTCCAGGGCAGGATTAGAACTCCAGAATTCCTGATTCCAAGCATCACCACACCAAAGATTCAGAATCCCAGTCCTCCATTCCCATCCCACAGAAGGCTGCTTTGCTGGCAGACTATTCAAGGCCACCTGGATAACCCAATGGTTAGAGCTCAGTAATAATCCTGCAGATTTGATTTTCACATAAGCTATTCCATGACCCACCAATTCAGAGATCTAAATTATCAATCACAAATGGGACTCAGCAGAAGAATGTGAGTAACTCAGTAAAGTTTATCCCTACAGGCAGAGCCAAACCTGCCCATACATTGGTCAATGATGCTCCACTCATCCCACCGCCTCTACTCCCCCCAGAACTGACTCAGTCCTCCCACCTGCTGCTCAGCAGCGTCTCTGTGGTGGGCAGATGGAGGGAACAGGCCATCTTGGGGGCCCATGTTTTCCCTTCACCATCAGTCATCTTTGCTGAATCACCACCCCAGTCTGTGCTGTAAACTCAGCCTTCCCCAGCCAGAAGCCACCTGGGCTCCTTTGGGATGTTCCTGTAAAGAATGAGCTCCATGCCCACTGGACCTTCCCATTTAAAAGTTTGTTGTCCAGTCATTTCAATCATGTCCAACTCTCTGTGATCCCATTTGGGGTTTTCTTGGCAAAGATACTCGAGTGGTTCACCATTTCCTTCTCCAGCTTATTTTACAGATGAGGAAACTGAGGCAAACAGGATTCAGTTTCTTGCCCAGGTTCACACAGCTATTAAGTATCTCAGGTGGGATTTGAACTCAGGTCTTCCTGACTCCAGGCTCGGG
The DNA here is from genome assembly GCA_028646515.1 of Pseudochirops corinnae. Classification (NCBI taxonomy): domain Eukaryota; kingdom Metazoa; phylum Chordata; class Mammalia; order Diprotodontia; family Pseudocheiridae; genus Pseudochirops; species Pseudochirops corinnae. Next base: position 45,966,378 of record CM053588.1, read on the forward strand.
TTATAGTCACTATGGCGCCACCTAGCTGCCCCAGTTGAAGAGCTGCTCCCTTTTAAGATTTTTTTTTAAAGTGTGTTGGTCTGTGCAGACAGCACCTATTCTGGGTCTAGCTTTAGTTTGAGGGAGTTGAAGATCCTTCCCATATCTAACTCTAAGATCTTTTCATCCTCTTTCCTCCTTCCCCTGAGGCCCTGAACAAATGCTTTCACCTCTCTGGGCCTCAGTTTCCACATTTGTCAAATGAAGAGGTTGGACCAGATGATGGTCTTCTAGGGTTCCTCCCAGCTCTAAGTCATCTGATCCCGAGTAGAAAGCCCAGACTAAGAAAGCAGTCAGTGAAAGAGGGGTGGGGAGTGAGTTGGAAGGAAGGGTCAGAGACACCCAACTCCCTGTCCTGAGGAAAGGGAGCCGGGAATGGAAATATCACTGAATTTTATAATGGCTTCCAAGGAATCTCAAAGGCCAGCTTCCAAGTCATACATTTCTCAGGAGGAATGGGGAGAGCCAAGGAAAGATAAAGGTGCCAAAACCCTTAGGGGCAGAGGCTAATTAGTGGTGGGGGGATCACAAATGAAGGGATTGATTTGAACTGGGGTCCCTGAACTCTAGTGCTATCCTCACTGCACTGGGCTGGGCTACCTGATAGCTGGAGTTTTATTTCTTTATTTGCTCATTTGTTTATTCGTTTGTCTGTCTATATCAGTGGACACCTTAGCTGAGAGCTAGAAGGAAGCTTAGGCACCATCTGATCCCACATTCTGATTTTATGGGTAAGGAAAGAGTCTGGAAAGGCAAAAGGAAGATAAGATCATAACCCTCTCATTTTATTTTATTTTGTTTTGATTTTTGAGATTGAGTCTTTCTATCTCACCCAAGCTGGAAGTTTAGTGTCCACTCACAGACCCAATCCCATTAGGACTGACAGGAGGACTTTACTCAGTTCCATTTTTTTGACCTGGTCTAGTTCACCCCTTTGTAGGCAGCCTGGTGGTTCCCTACTCCCAGGGCCTCCCCATTTTGGTGCCAAACTCCCAAACTCAATCAATCCAGGGATTCAGGCTATCAATCGGGATTATAGGCATGTGCTGCCATGCCTGAGTCACGCTCTCATTTTCATAGGTAAGGAAACTGAAGCTGGGGAGGTAAAAGGAAGACATAACCAAGTATTTAGATCTGGAAGGGACCTTAGGGGTCATAGAATGCCACCACCTCATTTTATTGATAAGGAAACCAAGATCCAAAGGGTTGAAGTGATTTGCCCAAAGTCTAACAGGTAGGATCTGAATCCAAGACCTCTGACTCCCAATCTAGGCTTTTTTCACTCTTCAGCATTAGTTGACATCTGAGAATAAGCCCCTGAAGGAACAGGCTCCAATCCGCTGCTAAATGAAAATGTCATGGTTACTTTTAAGACTCTCTTATCTGAATGACTCTGAAAATTGAGTCAGGTGCTGGCTAGTCCCTGCCCCCTAAGCTACCAGCTACTAAAACCCCCAGGTTCTGGGACTCAGTGCCTGGGAAAAGGCCTTTGTGCTTAGGGAGACCCAACCGTCAAAGGTATTATGAAGAGCTCAGCCTCCTGGACCATCACCCCTAGGGCAATGGAAGGAGATTGATGGGGCAGAAATAGGGAGGGGTATAGGGGAACGGAGGAATCCATCAAGTTCAAGTGACAAATTAGATACTTAGGAGAGTGGAACTCTACCTGAATCCCCATCTTAAAAACGCAGAGACCATGGTCTTAATAGTGGGCACATTTGCATTGTGTCTGCATATCATTTGCATGCTATTTGATTAATATATAGCTGAAGAGAAATCCTCAGCTCACCCAATCCTTGTTATTTTTCCCCCCCAGAAACCTGCTCCAGCTCCAGCTCCAGTCATTTGTCAGGGAGAGAGGAGGGAAGTGGGTTGTTTCAGTGATTACCCTGAAATAGCTGGGCTCCCTCTAGGTGAGGCCAGGAGTGACTGGAACTTCGGCTGTGAAGCAGTTAGCAGGAATGATGCCAACCTTTTTTGTGAGCCTAGGCTGCTGCCAAGTGCCGACACAGGGTTTATCTTGCCCTTCCCCTCCTAAAGTCTACAGCCCCTGAAAAGATGAGATCATTGGCTCATAAGCCTAGATCTGGAAGCGTCATCAGAGGCCATAGAGCCCAGCTTCCTCTTTTAACAAATTAGAAAACTGAGGCCCAGAGAGTTTTCAGGACTGCACACTGCTGCTAATTCACTGAACGACTTTGGGCGAGTCACTCACTGTCTTTGGAACTGAATCCAAAAGCAGAATTCTAATTTTAGGCATGGGACAAAAGAGAAAAGAGGAAAATGTTTTGGAACCAAAGGCACCCTTTGGTCATGTGGATTGGTTTTTACAGGGTGTATTATAGTCAAGACCAAGATTCACATTCTAACCTAGCCGCTTCCTATCTCTGTGAGCAGGGCCCTTGGTTTTCCTTTCTCTAAAATTAGGGGAGTGGATTAGATTATCTCTAAGGCCTTTTCCAGCTGTGACTCTGATGCTGTGATTTGAATCTGTGTATGATCCTTTGTCAAACAGGCTGCATTGCTCTCCCAGGGAAAGGAAACTGACTGTTCAGTTGATGCCAGCTGATGAGGTCAGGGAAAGGCTCCAGGCTGGGTTTCCTCCTTCATCCTCTGTCTCCACTCTGAGGAGATATGTCCCAACAGGAGCAGGGCTGCTGGAGAGAAGACACTGACTCCTACGGCAAAAATCTTAATGCTTATTTACCACCAATGCACAGCTTGCAGTCTTAATGAGTCTTCACCGAACCTTAATGAAATGGCATTCATTACCAGCAGGCAGAGCTGCCAATGGGGAGGAAGGGATCAGGCTGACAGACTGCCACAGAGCAGGGAGGAGTGACAAGAGGTTAAGTGGAGAGAGAGAGTCAGACAAGTGACAGGCAGAACCCTCTTCCCTTTCCTCTCCCAATCCCGTGGAGCTGGGATGCAGTGGACTCTCTAGGCTCATAGTGACCTTAGGGACCATCCCAGCAGTTCTCAATCTGTGGGTTGTGACCCCTTTGGGGGTCAAATGACCCTTTCACAGGGGTCGCCCAAGATCATCGGAAAACATATATTTCCGATGGTCTTAGGAACCGAGATACCACTCCTCTATCCGTCTCCAAGCAGGTCCACCCACATGCAGATATGCCCACATACGAGTATTAAAGAGTTGAGGCATTAGGAAGGTTGAGAACACTGATCTAATCCAATGCTATCATCTTACAAGTGAGGAAACCAAGGCCTAGGGAGGTGAATAGATTTGTTCAAGATCACACAAGCTGGGAGGAGGCTGTCTGAGCCCATGGGTTCCAGTAAGCTTCCATAAGTGACAGGGTGTGAACTCCTATCCTCTTACTCCAGAGCCTGCTCTTTCTACTGTCCCATGTTGCCTGCAGAGTTCTTGAATTCAAGCGGCTTTTAGGAGCTAGTTCTCCTGGGCTGAATTCCAGGCCATCATCACTTATATATTGTGTGATGCTGGAGTAAGTACTCCTTTTGGACCTGGTATCTCCAATACAGATAAGTAGTGGCCACCCCAGCTTCCATCTGTGTTGGGAGATCAGCTGAAGTCAGGTTTGTGTTTAGACTTTCTCTCTTTGAGTAACTGAGGAAGAGAGAGACAGACACAGAGACAGAGAGACAGACAGAGAGATAGAGACAGAGACACAGACAGAAAGAGAGAAAGAGAGAGAGGAAGGAAGAGAGGGAGGAAGAAAGGAAGGAAGCAAGGAAGGAAGCAAGGAAGGAAGGAAGGAAGGAAGAAATCTCATAGTAAAGCAGGTGAACAAGTAAAAAGATAGAGTAAGTGGGCAGATTTCAAGGTTCCAGCCACATGGGGCATGTGGTTGTCAGTGACCTTTTCTGGCTTCTCACATATGTGTATATCATTTCTTCAGCTTTCCTTTGGATTCATTCTCCAATAGTCCTCCAGTCCATAAAACAGTGTTCATTCCTTTCTCCCCCCTCTTATTTTCTTCCTTTCCCTCCATCTCTTTCTCAAATAAATTCAATTTCAGCAACCATTTGTTTAGTATCAATTATTAAGCACCACTATGTGTTAGACATCTGTACTTGGTGTTAGAGATACAAAGGCAAAAAGGAAAAAGCCCCAGTCCTCAAGGAGCTTCTATTCTACCAGAGTTGGGGTTAGAGCAATACAGCAGGTACACAGATGAGTAAACACAAAACATGAATGTACAAAGTTAGGGTGTGCTTGGAGGAGTTGAGGAAAGGTCTCATGTAGGAGGCAGCACCTGAACTGAAACTTGAAGGAGACCAGGAGTTCTGGGAGGTAGAGGAGGGAGGGAGGACATCCCAGGAATGGGAAACAACCCATACAAAGGCACGGAGATGAGAAATGAAATTCTGAATTTGGGAAAACTGAAGCTGGAACAATTTGTGAGGGGGAGTGACATATATTCTATAGAATGTAGAAAGGTGGACTGGAGAAAGATTGTGAAGGCTGTGACATTGAATTGATTCATTCATTCATTCATTGAACAAGTGCCTATTAAATGCCTATTGCTGTATTATTACATAGGTACTATGATAAGTGTTAGAGATACAAAGACAAAAAAACAGGTCTTTTCCTTTCTCCTTTCTAAATTCTTTCCCATACCCAATTCATATTCTGTGCTCTAATGGCCCTCCCAGCTCTGACATCCTGTGTTCTAAGGGCCCTCCCAGCTCTGATATGCTGTGTTCTAAGGGCCCTCCCAGCTCTGACATTCTGTGTTCTAAGGGCCTCCCAGGTCTGACATCCTGTGTTCTAAGGGCCTCCCAGGTCTGACATCCTGTGTTCTAAGGGCCCTCCCAGCTCTGACATCCTGTGCTCTAAGGGCCCTCCCAGCTCTGACATCCTGTGTTCTAAGGGCCTCCCAGGTCTGACATTCTGTGTTCTAGGGGCCCTCCCAGCTCTGACATTCTGTGTTCTAGGGGCCATCTCAGTTTTGACTTTCTACATTCTAAGGCCTCTCCTATTCCTTAACTATGTGACAGGCCAGAGGATTGGGGCAGATTTTTCACAGAACCCCAGTCTCCTTCCATCAACCAAAATCCCATTTGCTCCTCACAAGCCTCTACCTGGGAGAAGCACCACAACCCTTACCTCCATCATCTCCCTTCCCCCCTTCGGGGTCTCCAAGAGCATGTTGTTATTAGGTAAAATGGATATATAGCACAACCCCACCACAGGCAACAGGAAAGCGAGCATCTTCCGTTCTGCTGAGTCCGTGATTTGATCATCTTTGCCCTGGAGCAGATGTCTGCAAGCTTGTTGGCTAATTGTCAGAAAAAGCGGCTCAGTATCAACTGGACTGAAGCTCAGATCCTTGTATCTGGCAGTCATCCTCCAGCAGTTACATTGGGCATGTCTTAACGATCCCATCTAACAGGTCAATTCATTTGGCAACCTTGGGAGAGGAGAAGGTAAGGTTTATTTTACTGATACCACCTCCTGGTGGGCCCATCCAGAGACAGACAGCCCCTACTTACTCCTAGCCATTCCACAGGGGCCATGATGAAACCCTCTAATGGGCCATTGTAGTTCAACTAGTAACACCTACTCTTCAGCATGCTCCGACTTGAAACACTCTCTTATTTGTCATATAAAACAAAATTCTGGCATGTCCACCAAGTTTTTGGCCAAGCACTTGGAGCAGATTCAAATCTCCTTCTGGAGGAAAATATTCCCCTCCTTTCCACTGGCCCAAAGCCATGCAAAAGGGGGCTGGCTTTCCATCTGCGAAAGGGCAGGAGGCAGTCTCTTGGACTTTCCCAGCAAAACATCCATGCGTCTCACATTGCAGACATATGGATTGCTTTTTAATCAACAACACAGACTATTGACACTTCAGGCCTTGGACAGAGAATTCATCCATAAACGTTTGTTGTTGAACCCTGAATTGACTAAGGTCCAGCTCTTGCCCACAGCTCACTTAAGACAGCTGATCTCAGAAAGAGTCAGCCTAATGAACACATTAATTGTCCATTCCCCTCTCAGTTTCTCAGCTCTTGCCTCCTATTAAGTTAGAGCATCAGAAAGCTTGGACCAAGTTATCTCAGCTCCTTGCAAAAATGCCTTCGCAGGCTTAAGATTTAATGTTACACCTTCTGCTTTCCTCCAGAGTTGATACCAGACAGATCCTCTGGAGCAATGCTCCTTTGTCTTCTGCAGATATCTCCTGCATTATGTTCCCCACTGTCCCTTCTATATGACCCATAGATAAATTCCTCCTGGAAATCAGAGCCAGCAAAAAGCTTGTCTCTGCAGATGAATTTGTGTGCTTTCTTTTATCAGTCCATGAGAACTACATAACTCATCTTGTTTTCCTCCCTGGTTTAGCTGCCAGGAAATTCAAAGGAAAATTCAGTATCCAGTGACAGTAACTAAGTCATCTCAGGTGCCTGATAACATCTATTCCTCTGCTCTTTTTAATTGGTTTTGTTTTGGGTCAGGGTTTTTTTTTAAGTTGTCTTATTTTTATGCTGTGTCGTTTCTTATAAACAGCTTCAAATCCTTTCTGATAGAAGGGATCCAACCCATAAAACAAATAAGTGATAAGAATGAATGAATGGATGAATGGAGTGACTGAGTGAATGAACAAATAAACAAACATGAATAGTTGGCATAATTAGTAGATTTCACCCCCAGACTAAAAGTTCTTGGTCTTCCTTAATCACCCCCATATATCTCAATCTGTAGCATCTGAGGCACAGCTCTAGAAAATGGAGGATAATGATTGTCCCATGTCTGGAGGAAGAGAGAATAAGAAATAGACCTGTTCCTGGGTTTTCCTTTCCCCTTGGACAGGAATGGGGTATGGTTGAGACAGTTCTCTGAAATAAGGGAGTCCCTCCTGGGAAGATGTAGAGTCCCCCTATTGATCCTTGATTTCTACAAATGGGCTTACAGTGTAGGAGGCAGCTATAAAAAAGGTTAAGTCCTGGTCTGGGTGCCTAATTTATGTCTTCAGGACAGGCCCATGGGTTAGTGAGAGATGTCAGGG
>CM053588.1:45973508-46014483 GCA_028646515.1 Pseudochirops corinnae
AGTGCTCCTGCTGGATGGGAAAAGATGGGAAGGAGACCTCCTGCTGGATGGGGAAAGATGCTCCAGAGGGAAGGAGTGCTCTTGCTGGAGGGGAGAAGATGCTCCAGAGGGAAGGAGTGCTCCTGCTGGAGGGGGGAAGATGCTCCAGAGGGAAGGAGTGCTCCTGCTGGAGGGGAGAAGATGCTCCAGAGGGAAGGAGTGCTCCTGCTGGAGGGGGGAAGATGCTCCAGAGGGAAGGAGTGCTCCTGCTGGAGGGGGGAAGATGCTCCAGGGGGAAGGAGTGCTCCTGCTGGAGGGGGGAAGATGCTCCAGGGGGAAGGAGTGCTCCTGCTGGAGGGGAGGGTACATTCCAAAGTGGTCTTCTGAGAGCGAGGTTCTTTTACTGTGATTTTGGATGGCCTTTCTGACTGGATTGTGTATCAGGGAGCAGCACAAAATATTATTTTAGGGAGTTTGCATAGTAGGGAGAAAAACAACCTGGTGGTAAACAAAATATCATTTGGGGGGTGACAACTGTTCCAACCTGCAAAAGAATGTTATTGTCCATGTTTTTCTATATGTTCTATAGATTTACAGCCTCCCTTAAGGGGTGACTGTCATGATGACCTCAAAGCCATCAGAACTAATCTTACAACAATGGTTTCCATGCATATATTCTATAAGCTATAGCTTTCCTGAAGTGGAAACTGTCATGGTGCTCTTCAGACCATCAGGCCTAATCTTATCACCAAGGGGCAAAGGCATGTAATGGATTAAGAGACGGGAAACTTGGTTTCTAGTCATGGTTTCACTCCTCCCTCTCTCTGTGGCCTTGAGTATGTCTTTGGTCTTTAGTTTCCCATCAGGGAAATTAAAAAAAATTAAATTTAAATTTAAAATTTAAAAAAAATTAAAAACAACCAAGAGGGCTGAACAAAAGGATCTCTGAAATCCCTTGCAGGTCTCATAGTGTAGGGTTATGTGATAGGAGTGACAGATTCAGAATCAAAAGACCTGGGTTGGAATCTCAATCCTGTGCACCCTGGGAAGAGTCCTTTGACCTCTTCGGCCTCCATTTCCTCTTCTGTAAAAAGGGACAGTTTGGACTAAGTGGTAAGTTTCCTTCTGTCACCAAATCTCTGACTAGAACCTCTTTTCCCTGCCTCTGGTCCCTGCAAGGCTAAAGCTTGTGGCAATCACCTCCAATAAAAGGGAACTTCTCTACTGTGCAACCAGCCCAGGACATGTCATAAAATCTGTAGTCCGCTTTGCTAACACTCAAAACCATTTCCTTGACTCCTGAAAGTTCCTACTACTTCCAGAGAACTCTATTATTAGAAGCAAAAGGCTACAATAAAAATGCATCCATTGCTGGCAGGGTCTCCTCCGTCACTCTCTCATTAGCAATCATGAACACTAACTGTCACCTTGAAACACAAAAAGAGTTTGGCTCTCTAAGGCAATATGAATTAAGGCAATATGAATTTCCCAGAAATTATGGGAAACCAGAGATGGAGGTGGAAGGCTCAGAGAGCATTAGAACACAGAGCTGGGAGAGCCGTTAGAGTGTAAACCATCAAGTAGAACTGGTGAAACCAGAATCAAAACCGAGATGTCTTGATTCTCTGTCCGAAGGGGGTTTCCACCATAACTGGTTAACTTCAGGAAATTTAGAAGGAGAGGGAGAAGACAGAAATAGTGAACAGCATGGAATCAGGAAGCCTGGGGTGGAGTTTGAGGGTGATGGAAGTACAGTGTGAGTGAATCTGGCCAGGAAGGGGAGATCTATGCAGAGGTTCACTTGGGATGTTGACTGTGAGGGATGGAGAGGACACCAAAGATTTTGGTGAGGGCTGGCTCTGCTCTCCTTCCTTTGTCCTTCTCTCCCTACCCCAACACCAGTCACTGACCCTCAGAGCTTCTGAGGACAAGTTTGTTCTCTGTGGGAATCAAACACAAACCCTTCTATTTACCCTCTAAATCCAATCCACCTCTCTAGGCTTATTCCCCATTACTTCTGTTCAGCAGCTGGGTGTCAAAGTGGATAGAGCTTTGGGTCTGACGTCAGGAAGATGAGTTCAAATCCAGCCTGAAACACTTACTAGCTGGATGACAGTGAGAAAGTCACTTGACCTCTGTTTGTCTCAGTTTCCTCAACTGAAAAATTGGGATAATAACAGTGTCTACCTCCCAGGATTGTTGTTATCAAATGAGATAATTTTTGTAAAGCATTTAGTGCAGTACCTTGCACATAATCGTCACTATGTAAATGTCTATTACCTTCCTTTCTCTTTCTTCACCCTATGGTCTAGCCAGACTGGCCTTCTTTGATGTTCCTTACACACAAAATTCCATTTCCTGTCTCTTTATACAACCTGGAATAGCCTCCCTCTTCACCTCTACCTCTTAAAATCTCTACCCTTCTTCAAAGCTCAGCTCAAGCACCACCTCCTACAGGAAGCCTTTCCTGATTTCCTCCTCTCCAGTTTCTACTGTCCCCTGGGGCCAGGGTAGGGGTGAGAGGCAGAGGGAAAGGTTATACTTATTTTGTATGAGTTTATACGAGTATTTCTCCTTCCATAGAATGTAATCTCCTTGAGGACAGGAACTGCTTCCTTTTTATCTTGGTATTCCCTGAGTGTGGCACAGTGTTTGGCACATAGTAAAGCACTTAATAAATTCTTGGTAATTGATTGATTGATGAGACCTAAGGACCCCGCCCCCCCAGGCCCAGGCAGTGTATTTACTGCTTATGTGACCTCAAGCAAGTTTTTTCATTTCCCTCCCCTTGTTTCCTCATCTGTAAAATGAGGAAATTGGTTATATAGCCTTGGAGGTACCTCCCATGATCATATGACACTTTACTCCTGAGCCAAATTCTCTCTCAAAGTCCAGCAGCCATGATTGGCAGGGCTACTAGATATAGGCAAAAGTCAAAGATGTGAAAGAGAGAGGAGAATCTGCTCCCTTTCTTCTAAGAATCCCCAGAGACTCCGTTTGACATTCAAGCTGCACAGAACCAGAGGAAATGCCACCCTTGGGAAGCCAATTAAAGTTTCCTTAAAGTCTTAACTCATCAGTGGGGACCGTTTTTCTATAGCTTGGCTGCTCCAGGATGGGAGGTTGGTGCTCCCAGGCCTCAGGGAATACCCCCTTTCTCTAAACATACACCTAGTCCTAGAAGCAGCATAGAGAACTCCAAACAGGCAAGCTTAGATTAGCTGTCCCCTTCCCCTAGCTATGTGCTATGCACTCTCCCATACACCCACCCCAGTGCCTTTTGTATATACGGTAGCAACCAGAGCTATCTGGATGCTTGTCTTGGCCATCAGGGGCAAGAGGACCAATGAGTCAGAAGGACAGGGAATGAGAAACCAGCAGAGTAAGCTCCACAGTCTACTACCACCACTCTCTCCACTGGGAGCATTTTTAAATTAATCAGTCAATCAACAAACGAGCATTCATTCATTAAGAACATACTAAGTGCTAGCAGAGTGAAAGGCACTGGGATACAAGCACAAAGAATTTACACTCTAAAGCCAAGGACAATAAGGACAGATATAAGTATGCGCGGCATAAATATAAAGTGAGTAAACACCAATATATCCAAGTAGCTAGATGTAAGGTAGTTTGGAAGGGAGGGCAATAGCAGTTGGAATCAGGAAATAAACAGCCTGAGCTACAGACTCCTAAAATGTAGCTTTTGATTGCAGATGATAATAGCTAACTATCATTTAAGCATAAAGTTTTGCAATTTGGAACTGAAAATTTTTTTAAATGTTTTAAAAATTATTTTAACATGTAATTGAGGGAAAATAAAATATTATTTTTTTAAAAGCATAAAGGCTTGTAAAGTGCTTTACATACAATATCTCATTTGCTCCTCACAACCCAACTGTAAGCCACACAGAAGAAACTATAAGCTCAAAGCTAAGGAAATGTGGGTTCTAAAAGGTTAAGTGACTTGCCCAGGGTCACACAGCTAGTGGGTATCAGATAACATTTGAACTCAGGTTTTTCTACCTTAGGAGCTTCCAATTTACTGAACACTTAACTTCTTTAAATTTTCATTTCACCTCACTGAGAAAGGAATGATCCTTTTTCCAAGTGGAAAAAGAAGTATTAATCAGGTAAGAAATGGAAATCCTCTTACCTTGCAAACTGTATTTGTTGAGTACCTGCCATTGGTGAGATACTGTTAAACTTTGGACTAGATCAGGTATGGATGGTGTATTCAAGATTGTCCACATATCTTCACTTTTCCACATAAAAGAAGTGGAGAAAGATAAGGAGGAAAGGGAGGTGTTCTCTATCATCTTAGTTGCATGGTGACAAAATTCTTCCAGCCCAGTTTTGATATAGAGGGAGCAGCACCTGTCCTCATGTACTTGCTGTGTGACTATATTTACCAAATCTTGCCACAAAATCTCTTTGATTCATCCTGTTCGTTCTGTTCCCCAACTTGAACTCTTTTCCCAAGAGTCTTCAGTCACAAATGCATGGGTCAGAATCATATGCTTATTGGATGAGCTAGAAGGAACTTTAGTGATCATCTGATTCAATCCTCTAATTGTACTTTGGAGAAAACTAAGTTCAGAAAAGTTATGATATGACTCAGGTCACACAGGTAGTGACAGAGCTAGGATTTAAACCCAGGTCTTCTGACTCCAAAGCTATGCTCTTTCTACTCCAACCCTCTCTTCCTATCCTGACCCATGCATAGATCATAGTTCTCCAGGATTTGATACCTGGAAGGCTCTGGGGCTGACCCTGGAGAGCCTTCCCCCTGGTGATTTTCATTATGTGTGTCAACCTACTCCTCTTTGGCTCTACTCTCTATCCCCATAATTTTCCAGGCCAGAGTGCTCTTCCTGGGCCACTCTTCCCTTTGTTTGTTGTCTTAACTTACAATTACATTAGAATGTGACCTCCTTGAGGGCAAGAACTTTCTTTACTCTTGGATTTGTATCCTCAATGTTTAGTGCAGTGCTTGGTATATAGTAAGCCCTTCATAAATTCTCATTCATTCAAGAAGCAATGACTGTGGCCTGAATCTCTGGATGCTAGTGCCCTGGGGATCAAAGCTGGCAGTGACGGGAGGAGGGGAGTACCCCACACTGGCCAACATTACCTAGAACAATGCCACATTTCCCATGGGTCATCTCACTACTGTCCTAGCCAACTGCTTGAACTAACCTGGATCCATGCCTTGAAGATATTCAGAACACTTAGATTTAGCCACTCTTAGCTCACTGATCCTGAAAAGAGGGTGCCAATGACCATTGTTATTATTGCCTGGTGCAGATAGGGGCAGTGAGACTCAGAGACTGGAAATGCAAACAGTTTGATCATTAAGGGCTAGAGGCAGAGCTGGAAACATAGGAAACCAGAACATACCTCCTCTAGAAGCTTCACAGCCATATGCTGTCCACACATATCCATTAATCAGACCCAGACATTGCTGGATTTCCTTACCACTATAACATTTTTCAACAATATTACAACATAACAATGAAGGTTACTATTAAATGAAGAATATTCCCTTAGGCCAAGAGACAATATCTTGAGCTTAGTGAAAGAAAAAGGACAGAAGGATAAAAAAAGGGGAAAGTTGAGAACAGAGCTGAACCATGAGGCTGGAAATACAGGAAAACTGAAGGCATGCCTGCTCTTTGAGAATGGAGTTATGGGAAGACTAGGGGCAGGGATAGTGATTGCTGGGTGAAGTGAGGGTCATTCAGAGATGAAGGAGACTAAAAATAGGGCTAGTCCCATAGGAATATAATCACAGGTAGATTTAAAGCAGGGTTGGAGGTAGAAATGGAATTATAAGGGAGACTAGAGGTGGGGACTGAGCATAGGGAGTGAAGTTATGGGAAAGGAGATAATAAATATATGGTACTTCTCCTTCCCCCATGTGATAATGGCTAAAAAAATTTATAATCAGTTCCAAGAAGACTACAGGTAGCCTGATAGGAGAAAGGGAAAGGAGAGAAGGCAAGAGAATAAGAAAGAAAAAATTCAAGACAGAGAAAAGAAAATAAAGGTCCCTCCCCAATCTGAAATACACACACCTGGGAAATTCAATTAATAAAACTAAAATCTGGTTTGACATTCAACTAAATTAACAATTTATAGATAATTTACGATGCTCATATAATTAAGCAAATGCACTTTAAATTGATTTCCAATTAGTGGGCTAATGATTTCCCCCTGGCAGCAGCCCCATAGGCCCCCAGAGCAGGATTTTTAATGAGAGGTAGGTGTGCTGTAACAGCCTCTTTATTCCATAATTGAAGCCATAATTGAACTTGAGGTCACATCTGAAGGTCCTATTGATCTGCATAGAGCAAGAAAATGCTGATGGCTGTGGAGCAGGGAGAATCTGCAGCCTGGGCAGATTTAGAAATCACTTTCTGGGTGATCCCTGGTAAGGCAGCCAGCTGATGGTCACTGTAAAATAGTGTTGCAGCAGAAACAGTCAACCTACTTGCTTTCAGAGATCATCTAGAAAGCCCAAGAGCCCACTTGAATGAAGGTAGCCCTACCCAGGGAGAATGATGGCAAACATTTCCACAGCTCTCCTCCTGCACTACTTGACAAAAAAGAGCCATCACTAATCCCTGAGCTTCAAATCATTATTTATCAGTCACTCCTTAGGCACCTACTGCCTCCCTCCTTCCTTCTCCCTGAAGAAGGACAAAATTGATATGCCTTTTGTAGAAAAGACAATGGTGAACTAGAGACAGTGGTAGCACTAGGTATTGCTGATTTGTATTTCAGTCTGAAAAGGATCTGGTGTTTGGGAATTGGCTGAAAATGGATATGCTTTGGCCTCTTTTAGGCTAGCCAGGGAAAGCAATGGTCCCAATGCCCATTATTACTGAAGTGATCAATGCTATCATTACAATAGTATCTAGTAACATTCAACAGCCATTCATAGACTCAATCTGTTATTGACTTTAGAATTGGAAGGGACTTGGGGGGAAAAAGGAAAGAAACAGCAGGACTCAAAGGGACCTTGGATTACTTATAGTCCATCCTCTCAACTCACAGAACAGGAAATCAAGGCCCAAGGTGATATAGTGGGTGTACTGACTCTAGGTCCCTTGCTCTTTCCACAGCAATGCATGACCCCCTTCCTTTGTTCCCAAGAAAGAACTGAAGTGACTGTAGCTACACTTCCAGGGTGTATTTCAAGGGAAGTCAAATCAGGAAGTGAATTACTCCACTGCGTGATGATTTCCAGCCGCCTCATTACAGCATGACCTGGAGGCAGTAGGGCACAGGACTGGGGGGTGGTGGGGTGGGAATGCCAGATGACAGCTGGTAGCACCAGGAATTTGCTATTCAGAACCACGGACAGAGGTGTCCCCGCCTGGTTGGGGAGCATCGCAGCTGATTATTTCAGCACCGCGGACAGTGACTCATGCATTAAATGGCGTGGAAATAGACTGTGTTGGCAGGACGCATATGTGGAGAGCAATCTCCCCACGGTTTGCTATTTACACAAACTCTATTGCTTCCAGCTTTGTATAACAAATTAAATTCTGACAGCATTAAAAATGTATGCCTGACAAAAAGATCTGTGGGTGAAGTGGAAAGAGAGCTCGATTTGGAGTAAAAAGACATTCAAATCTGGACTCTAACATTTTTCACCTGTATGACCTCAAGCAAGTAGCTACATCTCTCTAGGCCTTGGGTTACATCATATTAAAACGAGGGAGTAGGAATTGATACCCCCTAAAATTCCTTTCAGCTTTAAATATGTGATTCAATAATGATCCTGTGAACAGATCCAATATTTTACATGGCTTTTCCTCTCCTCCACCCCTAATTCTCCACAGCAAGATTAATCTCCAAGTGACCAGCATACTAGAGATCAAATACCTTCTTGTAGAATTTTTCCCCTTTGTAAACAGCAGAAGGACCACAAGACTTGAAGCAGACTGAACTCATTGGTCCTACTCCCAGATCTAAAGCAGGGTGACACAGGATTCAAGTCTACCTCAGTTTCCCCTTGAAAAACAGGCAAATGTCAACTTCTACACACATGTGGATGAGAGATTACATATACTATGTTTGACACCAAAAGGTCAAAACTGAAGTAGATGCTTGACAGTTGCAGAAAGGTAACTTGAAGCCTTGATATAAGGGGAAAATTCCCCAAATTAGGGCTTTTCCATAGTCGAATGAGATGCCTTGAGAAGTGGCAGCTTTCCCCTCACAGGAGTTCTTCAAGCAAAATGTGACTATCATTTTCCAGGTATGTTGTGGGGCTTTTGTTAAGCTAAGAATTTGATTAGATGAGGTTCCTTTTCAACTCTAAGAGGGCATGATTCTGTCCCTAAAGGGATGATAATGCTTCCCCTTAAAGAATGTGTATACTTTCTGATAGTACAGATCCACAACAAGAGCATATGCATTGAATTGGGCCTTAAGCAATAGGGATGCACCACAATGTTATCCACATACACTCTCAGTAAGAGCATTTAAAAAGGGAAACAAGATAATAAAGAGAAAGTACTCATAAAGCATAGAGCATGCCTCAATTACCTTTCTTTTTTTCCTTCCTTCCTTTTCTTTCTTTCTTTCCTTCCTTCCTTCTTCCTTTTCTTTCTTTCTTTCCTTCCATCTTTCTTTCCTTCTTTCTCTTCCTTTCGATGACATAGCCAGAGAGGTTAATTAATGATTTCTCTGAGTCTGTAGCACCAATGCAATATTTACAGTGCTCACAATCATGATAAAGACTACTTCCACCTATCCCAGTACTTTCCAAAGTCCTTCTAGTACATGGGTTATAGGCTACTGCTTTCCAATGTTGGTTAGGGTTTTTTTCACCCAAATATTTTGCTGTCCCATCAGTAAACCATGTATGTTTCTTCTCTTCTTCAGTTAGTCCATCAAATCCATCATTCCATCTTACTAAGGACTGTACCAACTATTGTCTTGGTTCAGGGGATATATCATGTCCCTCAGTATCGATGTTAGCTATAGATTCATGTAGGGTGGAGACTCTACTTTTGCCAGTTTTAGCTTTATTTTGAATATACCACCTCCATTAAATTATGCTGACCTCTTGAGCATGTCCAATTCTATGAGAAGCTGGAGAACTCATTATCCAGGTCATAACTGGGATTCCAGGCCTTAATGTCACTTCATGGCCCAGAGTCAGTTGTTCAGTCTCTACCAAAGCCCAATACACAGCTAACAACTGCTTTTTGAAAGATGTATATTACACTCCAGATGAAGAAAGTTTCCTGGATCAAAATCCTAAAGGTACATTTCAGCTTTGTTGGTTCTGCTATAAACTCCAGTTTGCATAATCATCCTGTGCAGTCACTTGTAATTCCACCAGACCATTCTGCATAGGCCATAAATCTAGTGATGTATTCCAGAATGGGTACAATGACCACAGTATATTCTTTCTTAGTTAATTGTCCAATTTTCATCATTAGTTTGACTTGTCTGGCTGATATTTCAGCTCCTCCTAGTCCTGTGATAGTAATAGGAGTTCCATGCTTGAACTTATCAGGGTTCCAATAAATGAGGGAGGCCTCTATCTAATAAGGCCCTGGTTACAGCATTTGGTCCATTTTTCCAATATATAGTCAGATTAATAGGGGTCTGTAATATTGTCTGTGTATTTCTTTAATCTGAGCTGAGGCTTGGCCAATTTCCTATTCTCCCTGAAGGTGTGACGAACTTGGGTACAATGGTTCAGGAGCATCTGTAGGGACAGCCCTTACTTCTCTATTCTGTCTGACATTAAGCCCCTTATCATGGTGAATTTTATATAGTTCATTAGATGTAATACCATCAATTTTTCTAAAATCAACCCCTGCTCTCAATAGAGCAGTAAACAATTCTTTTCTTGGCAATCTACTCTGACTTTGAATCCTCTGGCCATTTACTTTTCTCTCACGAGGAAACATATTTTTCCCATTCTCTTAAGTCACTTAGCTATGAAATCTGAAAGAGGGTGTCTTATTTCACCAATTAATAGAGTCAGAAGTAGGTGCTTATAAGCAGGAGGAGCTGGCTTCACCATGATATTTCTATGAGGAAATGCTAAGGGGATTTCATGATACATATCTGCATCTTCAGTCATGACCACAGTTTTCATTACTTCTTTCAACTTTCTCATACAGTCTCTAAAGGAGTACCAGGGTCTGTTTCCACTAGGCCACAAAGAATCAGTGGGATACATTCTATTGCATCCATCAGCAGATAAAGTTAACAGATTGGTCATATTGTTACCTCCTGCCAAATGAAAATCTCTAAAAGCTTGCTGGACAAAAGGATTCTGGCAAATATGCATAATTTTCAAGTAGTCCACTCTATCACTATCCCAGCAGCTCCTTCGTCACTGATTCCTACCATCCAAGACACTAAAGATTCCCTCATCCTTTGGGTGAATCTGCTCAAAATATCAGTAATCTCCTGTTGAGTGAAATCCTCAAGGATCTCCTTAAACACTGCTTTCCCTCCCTGACTCTCCTGCCTTCTCAGTAGGCTAAGCTTCTGCCTCTGTAAAAGCTTTACCATGAAACAATGTATTATTCTGTATTGTATCACTTGCTCCCAATGCACTCTCTTGGGAGTTGTTGTCATAGCAACTAGGCTCAGACTCTACCAAAGCTATATGAACTTTCCTCCTGTTACTTTTTTGCTTCTTTTTCTGAGCCAAATTTAGGACAGCCTTCTCTGCTTCCAGAGACTCTTCAGTACTCTCTCCTTCCAAACCTGAGACTCTCCAGGTTGCTCTTCTAAAGAGCGGTGTGACTGCTGGCACTTAGCCAACTCTTGTAACAGTTTCTCTCTGCTTTTACAGGTAGCCTGTTAGTAAAACCCAGCCTCTTCTCACTGCCTCCAGCTCTCTCCCAGTTTTTATTCATATTGTTTGCAAACATATTTCTAAATCTCTAGGTTCTCCCTGCTCCAGCCTCTGTTCCGAGTTTTCACAGAGCCCTGTACTTTTAGACCACTCCCTTGCTAGAGAGGCATAAGGCAAATCCTCCCATCCTGGGATAGCCATTTCTTCTTCTAAATCCCTTCTGCCTCCAACTAGAGGTCTGATATTTTGTGATCCCATCCTCATCACCAAATGTATCGCCAATGCAATATTTACAGCACCCACAATCATGATAAAGACCGTGACTACAAGTATCACATGACATTTGATCACAAAATATACCAAACTCTCCAGATAGAGGATAGAACTGAAGCATTTATTTAGACACCAGAAAATTGAATCCCAAAACCAGTAAGTCAATTCCATCATAGACATTAAGAAGCCATAATAACACAGAGCCACAGCATCCTTCAGCCTTCCTACAAAACCGATACGAGATCAATATTTACTCACAAACCTCCATCTCCTTGCCTGAGCATTCTCTCTCCTCCACAATCTGGCTAGCTCTGACCACCAGCTTCCTGTGGGCTCTGCTTCCCTTCAGCAAACTCCTCCCACTACAGGCTCCATGTGACTGCATTCAGCCTATTAGGGGGCAGAGTTTATCTTCACAGCAGGGAAGCTTCCTGTGGGTTCTGCTTTCCTTCAGCAAATTCCCTCCATCACAGGCTCCATGTGATTACATTTAGCCTATTAGGGGGCAGAGTTTACTTTCAAAGCAGGGGAGGTCTTTAAACTCCCCCCTACGTCTATTAAGGGGCAGATTTTCAAATTCCCATTCCCATTCCCATTCCCATTCCAAGTCACATGACTAACTACAGAATCAGGTTGTTTTAAATCCACATTTTATGACCCTTTATTGTATGTGAGCATTCTCTCCTCTGTTTCTCCCTCTCTCTGTCTCTCTCTCTGATTCTGTTTCTGTCTCTGTGTCCTTTCTATCTTTCTGTTTCTGTCTATCTCTGTCTCTCTCTCTCTGTCTCTCTCCCTTCCTCTCTTCCTCCCTCCCTCCATGTGATTGTAGATAGATACCTGTTCTGTAACTTAGAGTCTCAGATAGTTGCTTGGTTAAGTGTCTTGTCCAGGGTCGTACAGACAGTTTTGTGTCAGAGGCAGAACTTGAACCCTTTGGCCTCAGACATTCATGGATTCTTCTTTAAGTCTTCTATCCAGCATACTGTCTTGTGTTCCTTAATCACAGCAAACTCACAATTCTGTAACACCTTAAAGTTTATAAAGGTGTTTCCCCATAAAGTCTCAGATAAATAATACAATGTTAATTTACCCATTTTCTATATGAAGAAACTAAGATTGAGAGATAATGTGACTCAGAATCAAAGATTCACATCTAAAAGGAACTTTAGAAGTCATCTCTGTTAATCCACTCATATCACAGATGAAAAAAACCAAGATACAGAGAAGGTAAGTGACCTGTTCAAGGTAACATAGCTTGTAAGTATTAGCAAAAGGATCTGGTGCTGGGATTTAAATTTAGATCTTTTGATTCTAATTCCAATATTCTTTCCACTACATTATGATACCAATCAATGAACAAATATTTATTAAGTGTCTAGTATGTTCCAGGCAATAGGGATACAAGTACAAAGAATAAAAAAATGACCCCTTCTCAAAATGAGCTTATGTTATAATTAGGAAGAGAAGTACGCATAAAAATATATAGATGTAAATATGCACATATATATGTCTATATGTAATAAATGTGAAGTGAAGAAATACAAATATATAAAGATTTAACCACCAGCAGTTGGAAGATCAGGAAAGGCTTCCTTCAGAAGATGATACCTGACGTGTCTTAGACATGCAAAGTATAAAATGTCTCTGGGACATGCAACCACACCCTTGATAGCTTTTTTTTTTATTTTTTAGACAATCAGTGCTAAGTACTTGCCCAAGGTCACACAGCTAGTAAGTATCTGAGGCTGACTTTGAACTCAGGTCCTTGTGCCTCTAGGATCAGTGCTTTATCACTATACCACCTAGCTGCCCCCTTAATCACTCTCTGGCAGAGAGATTGTATAGGTCACTCTTTGTAACCTTTCTATTCCTTATTTCTCTAATAGAAAGGCTTTATGGGTTCAAGAAGACAGCATCCTCCACTTTGGATCAAGCATCCCCCCTCTCCCCACTAAACTTCTATCAGTACCTTCTTTCCCCACAGCAGGCCTTTGACCCTGAAGGGCTGTTCTGGCCTCAGATTTCTTTCCTCAGTCTCTCCAGCCCTTGTAGGCATTCAGTAGATGTGAAGACTCCACAGTTGCAATGCAGACTTTCAGAACGGATTCAGCCCAGGCTTCATGGCTACTGGCAAGTTCTGTCATTGCTGGGCTGCTCCATTCAGCATGTAATTAGAATCTGTCGTCTCATTAGCATGCAGGAAAGGAGGGGAACCCAGGAGGCTGTCATGATTTAGAAGGTATTCTGTAGGCATATCCTGTGCCTCATAGGAAAGAAGCATCATGGGTATGTATTTGTTATGGAAATCACACCTCATCCATACATATAAATCTACAAAAACAGGCTCTTGTCTTTTCAAACAGTTCCATAGGCTATGGAGGCATATCCTAGGGACCTATAGGAACATTGGGACTACCCAGAAAAACATAAGCTGTTATATCCATTTCAGTGAACACACACCTCAATTTTCCAGGGAGGTTCTTATGACAGAAGAGAGAAAAGAAAAAGAAGGAGGAAGAGAAGAAAGAAAAGAAAGAAGACTATAGTGAGAGAATGAAAGAAGATAAAAAGGGTTGAGGCAGAGAGATAGAAAAATGGAGAGGGGAGAGAATGGAAGGATAGAAAAAAGAAGAGATAAGAAATGAGAAAAGAAAATATGTGGGAGAGAAGATAGGAAAGAAGAAAAAGAAGAGGGGTGAGGAGAGTGAAGGAAGAAGAAAGAGAGGGGGGAAGATGAAAGAGATGTGGGGAGAGAAAAGAAAGGCAACTTGTTTCCACCATCCTTAATTTTTCTCTGTTTTTTTCATTCACCTCTAGCCCTGAATCTTCACTCCACTCCATTCTACCCTCTGCTCAATGTTCTTCCTGCCCAGATGTTTCTAACCTCAGAGAGCACAACATGAACTACAGTCCTGGAGGCAGCCAAAGTCTATTACCAGCTCTGCCCTCAACTTGCTGTGCGACTTAGAGGGAGTCTCTCACCCCCTCTCTATTCCATTTGCAAAGCAATATGCCTTTTAGAATGCCCCCTTAATATGAAGATTTAAAGACAATAAAGGGGACATTGGTTCTGCCAAATCCATAGTAATGTAAAGGAAAGAATACAAGGCTTGAAATCAGGTAATCTGGATTCAGACCTCAACTCTGCCGCTCCTTAGCTCTATGACCTGCTTGTCTCACCAGGATGTTGTAAGAATCAAATGAGAATAATTTGTAGGATAATTTAGTGGATTAGACATTGCCCTTGCAGTCAGAAGACCTGGGGTGGAGTCTCAGTTCCATCATTTATATTACTATGACCAAGATGCTTCACTTCTCTAGACTTCAGGGAGACACGTTGGATAGAGTGTCAGACTTGGAGGAAGGAAGCCTTAAATGACATTCAGTTTCAGATATTTCTTAGCTGTGTGGCCCTGTATAAGTCCCTTAACCTCTGCTTGCCTCATTTTCCTCATCTATAAAGTAGAGATAATAGCACCTACCTCCCAGGGTAGTGGTGAGAATCAAAGGAGACAATAATTGTAAATTATTGTAAATTAGCCAGTGTCTGGGATATAGTAAGTGCCGTATAAATGTTAGTTATTGTCATTGTTGCTTTTGTCTGCCTTAGTTTCTTTTTCTGCAAAAAGGAGATAATAATAGTGCCTATTTCCCAGGGGTGTTGTGAGGGTCAAATAAGGTAATATTTGTGAAGTGCTTTATGCACCTTGAAGTGTTCTACACATGCTAGATATGACCATTTGTATTATTATAATACTTGCCCTGCCTACTCCCAAGGGATGATTGTAAGGAAAACCCGTGAAATTATAAAGGATTGTCCACACAAAAGAATGTATACACACATTGGAGTGTGTAGGAGGCAGCACCTGAGTTAAGCAGTGAAGGAAGCCAAAGCTTGTAAGAGGCAGGGACGCAGAGAGAACATATGCCTGGTGTGGAAGACAGACATACACAAAACCCCAGAGAAGGAAAATGGGATGTATGGGGAGTAAGTGTCAAGCAATCCCCAGGCTGACTCCCCTCAGCAGGGAGTTCTCATTCACTAGGAGCCAGTCTGATGAAGGCCCTGAGCCACCAACCCTATCATCAGCACGGTGGCTCAGTCCCTTTCCATGGGAAAGGAGGGAAAACTGATCATTCCTTCTTAAGAAAAGAAGCCCCCATCATTACCACCACCACCACCACCACCACCACCACCATCGCCACTGCCACCATTGCCACCACCACCTCTCTCTCTTCTCTCTCTCTCTTTCTCTCTCTCTCTCCCTCTCTCTCTCTCCCTCTCTTTCTCTCTCTCTCTCCTTCCCTCTCTCTCTTTCTCTCTCTCTCTCTTTCTCTCTCCCTCCCTCTCTCTCCCTCCCTCCCTCTCTCTCTCTCTCTCTCTCTCTCTCTCTCTCTCTCTCTCTCTCCCCACACACACATTCATATACACACACCCCTCTATAATATAGATCGCAGAATGTTAAGAACTGGAAGGAACATTAGAGATAATGTAGCCCAATCCCTGCCCCACCATGTTATAGCTGAGGAAATAGATGCTCAGACAAGGGAAGTAACTTGTCCAAGGTCAGTGATTTGCTCAGTAGCATCCCTTCTAGATCCTAGGGAGACAACTGGCTTCCATGAAAGGCCACTTTGAAGCTGACAGGCTGATGTTTTGCCTATCAGGAAGAGGAGGAGGAGGGAGGCAGCTCAGCTGCAGCCAAGGCTGGCAGATCTGGGACAAGATCAGGGAATTTCAAGCATGAAAAGGACTCCAAAAGATAAGGGAATTGCTATTCATTTTCTTCCTAAACAGCAACTTGATTGGCATTTTCTTTGCTCCCCCTTTTCCCCTCCACCTCCACCTCCCCTCCAAGCTAGTGGCAACTAAACAGAGCCTTAAAGTCTTGGTTGTGCAAGACCTGATGTCTTAGGAAACTATATGATTTCATGAGCTTTCCAAAAGCAGAGGGGATGGGGTATGGGAGAGGAGACTGCTGGAAGGGAATGAGGAGAACTGAGTGGCAATGGGGGACATTGCTCTCCTCATAATTACATGGACATTCTGAGTTAAAGCTTGCAATACATAATTTCATTGGAGTCTCAGAACAATTCTGTGGGGTAGGAACTACAGATGTTTATTGTTGTTCAGTCACTTCAGTGGTGTCTGACTCTTCATGACCCCATTTGGGGTTTTCTTGGCAAAGATCCCGGAGTAATTTGCCATTTCCTTCTCCAGCTCATTTTGCAAATGAGGAATCTGAGGTAAACAGGGTTAAGTGACTTGCCCAGGGTCATATGGCTAGTAAGTGTCTGAGACCAGATTTGAACTCAGGAAGAGGAGTGTTCCTGACTCCTGACTTCTCTGGACTCTACCCAATGCAACACCTAGTTTCCCCATAACAAATGTTATTACTCTCATCTTACAGATGAGAAAAGTAAGACTCTCACGCAATGAGGGTCAGAGGGAAGTTCAAACTGAGATCTTCTGGCTTCCAGCTCAGCAATCAATGGGATCTCAGAAGTTTAAAAACAGCTTTGTCTCACACAGGAAGTAATAAACTCAAGGAACTTTTTAGATTCAAACACCAGAACACAAATCGAGAATAAAAAAAAGAAACAAAAACATATCAAAACTTAAATATTGGAACTTAAATACAAAGATAGAAAAATAAAAGCATGTCATGTGCATAGCAGAACATGAGAGGATTCAAAATATGTAGTGATAAATTTTCGTTTCAAGAAAGCCTATACAATAAATAATATTTGTGTTGAGAATTGTCCATCTTTTCTTTCCTTTCTTGTGAGTTTTCTTTTGTTCTCTGCTATGCAGTTTTTTACTTTGTTCTTTTTTCTCCTCCCAAAATCCCCCAGAAGGTCACAATAAAGTTTAGATATGTTTCTCCATATAAATATGTACATATACATACACATATATACATATATGGACATATGAATTCCCAAACCTATTCTACTTCTGATCTTTGTTTTTATATATATGCATATTTCTTGTTTCCTATCCCTCCTGCTTCCTCTAATTTATTTTTACCCACTACCTTGCCCTCTTATGACTTGCCTACCCTCCTCCAAGGATCACTCCCCTATCTTCCCATTCTCATAAATCTAAACACCCTTCTATACCCCCATTTACCTATTCTCTCAACCTCCCCTCTAAAGATCCCTCCCTTTGTCCTCTCTCCCCTCCCTATGCCCCTACCATTTTATTTCTTCTAAATTTAGGAAACTTCTATACTCTTCTAAATATATATATGTATTATTTCCTTATACACCCATTTCTGATGAAAGTAGGTTACCAGAACTACCAGCCCTCCTCCCCCATCTAATTTCTATTTATCAATTCTTCCTCTTGTACCTCATTTGTATAAAATAATTACTCTTTTTAGCTGTTCCTAAATGGTTTTACTTTTTAAATTCGTCTCATGCCCAGGTTCTCCCCAATCTTTCTTATGAACTACTCAATTATTAATAAGAATCTTAGATATAAACTTTACATTTTACATACACAAAAAGTAAACAGTCTGTCCTTATGGATCCCTTATAATCAGTCTCTGTTATGTACCTTATATTTACATTGGCTCTTCTATGCCAAATCATCTAATAACTTCAGGGTTTTTTTAACAGTCTTGAAAATCTGAAAGTTTATCAAATGTCCATTTTTTTCATTCAAGATAATAGTTAACTTTGCAGGGTACGATATTTTTGGCTGGAGCCCCAGCTCTTTTGTTCTTCAATATGTTGTGTTCCAAGACCTGTGGTCCTTTAATGTTTCTGCTGCTAGATCTTGTGTAATTCTAATTGTGGCACCATCATATTTAAATTGTTTTAATCTTGATAAAGTCATTCCTTCTAACAAGCCTAAATTTTCTTTCATAGGATCAGAGATTTAGAGCTGGAAAGAATCTTAGTGGCCATCTAGTACAATTCCCCCGTTTAACATTTAACAAGGATGCTCTCACCCTGTTGTTAGCTCAAGCTCCCATCAGCTATGTTGTTAGGGGTCTGTGACTAGAACCGAAGTTCCATCTAGTCGCTTAACACCAGGTAACTTTCATAAAGAAATATATTTCACAGACATAGCAAGAATAAACATATAAACATTTCCCCCAAACATTTTGAGAGGATAAGGTCTTCTATACCACCTTGGTCTCTAGGGGTGTGGTAGTTGGGAATTAGGCTCATAACTTAACTCAGTTTCTCCATTGTAAGTTCATGTCCAAAGGCAACATTATCACCAGATGAATCCTTCTTTTCAGATGTGGAAGGTCCCTCCAGGACCCCAGAACTTAGTACAGTGCCTGAAGCACAGTAGATACTTAATAAATGCTTGTTGATTTGATTCCCTTGCTTTTTGGAACATTGGTGCTGTGATGCCTGCTAAACCCATCTAGGTTTCTGACTCCCAGATTTCTGTTGTTCTCATTTTGGAACAAATTAAGAGACTCTACTGTCTTCACCAAGAATAGAAAAGAATGAATGAAAAGTCCAAGGACACCCCCCCCCCCCGCCTCCCACTTCTTGGGTGTCATTTGGCCTCAAAGGGGTAGGTCTTACCCTTTCCCCCTTAGAGTAGTGGTATCAAGGTCATATAGAAACAGGGGCCACTAAACTATATGCAAGCATACCTGCTGGCCCCATATTGTCTTAGAAAGTCACATATTAACATTATCTATGTTTTATTGTATTTTTACTTTAGCTTGTTAAATATTTCCCAATTACAGTTTAATCTGGTTCTATATTCACTTGAGAGTATTGTGCTTGAGCTGTGTGTTTGACACCTCTGCCTTAGAGAATCATCTCTCAGTCAGATATCATCACATCATCATAGCTGAAGACAATGAGGCAAAGAGGAGCAAAGAAGAAGGGGACCTTTTTGGAGATTTAGACACTTCTGGTGACACAGTCAATAGAAAAAGGCTTTTCCCAAATCACATGACCAGCTAACTGGAACCCATTCTAAAACATCTACTCCAATCTATTGTCTACTTCGTTCCAAGTCTACTCCAAATGTCATGCCCCAATCTCTCCAAGAAACTCCTATTACACCTTGTCATGATTGTCTTCGAAGCAGCTCCCAAGAATCCTCCACTAGGACAGATACCATCTCAAGTGGTCTCGGCTCCGAATACAAACAGGAGAGAAAATCAAAGTCCATAGATGCAAAGTGACTAGCCTAAGATCATACAAGTAATATGTCAAAAATAGGATCTGAACTTCAAAAGAATTACTCAGAAATCATTTCTAGGTAGCACTATGGCCAAAAAAGGAGAGGGAAAAGATTCCTGTTCAAGGTAGAGGGGAGTACCTACCATATTTAAGACCATGCTTTTCACGTGAGAAATGAGTAGGGGCAGGAGGTGGTAATGGAAGGCAGGGGCTCTGGTTTGAAGGGCCAAGTGTATCTGAGGGCCTTAGCACCTGGGTGGGGGGCAGTGTGTGCAAGGAATGAAAGAATGAATGAATAGAAGAATGAATGAATGAATGAATTTATTAAGTGCTTACTATGTTCAAAGCACTGGATTAGCTCTAGGAATACCAATAGAAAAAGAAAACAATCCCTGATCTCTAGGAGCTCACATTCTAAGGTGAAAGATAACATATGTGAAAGATTCCACCTCCAAGTCAAATGAAAAAATTACTGCATCAGTTTGTGATGCCAAACCATTTGACAGTGCCAAGGACTTTGGAGGCAAGAACTTTCCTTTCTGGGTCTCCAGTAGCTGTGGCTGTAGCATCTGCACCAGCTGTTGCCAGGCTGCATCTCCATAGGGACTGCTTCCCAGGATGATGTCAGTGGGCACTGGGCTTCAAGCATTGCTGTTCCCCAGGCTCTTGTGTCCAAGGTCCTAGCAACACAGTAAGGCCCTGCACCTGTAAGCATTTCTCAATGGATATATTACTGAAACAGAGATTAGCTGGGGCTCTGACTTTCTCCCCCAGTACAAATTTTCTGTTATTGGTCAATTAACTAACAAGGATTTCATAAGTTCTTACTATGTGTCAAGCACTATGCTAGACACTGAGGATAAAAAGAAAGTAAAAAATTCAGTCCTTGCTTTCAAGGAGCTAATAAGGGGAGGTATGCAAATAATTGTGTACACATAAGATACTAAAAAGAAATTATTATTTCTTTCCTATATTAATAATAAGTTATTGAATTAGGACCAGGATTTTTTTAGAAACTTGTAGGTTGTTCAGTCTCTGAAAGACTTTGTTGATGGATAAGATTGCTCAAATCCTTTTGTGACACATGCCTTTTGATCTTGGGTGGGAGACCCCAGCCAACTAGAGAATCTTATAAAGAATTTAATCTGAGGAAAATTCATGTAGGAAGGGGCCAGGTTGTAAAGGACTTGGAATATCAAACAGAGAGTTTTTTATTTGACCTTGGAGGTCATAGGAAACCACTGAACTTTATTGAGTAAGAGAATAACAGAGGAAGACATGTGCTTTAGAAAAATCATTTTGGCAGCTGAGTGGAGGATGGATTGGAGTGGGTTGAGGCAGAAAGCAAATTCAGATGATCATCTCCATTTGTCTTAGACAATATTCCTCTCTTAATGTAGTCTAACGTTGTATCAATTTTTCATATTGAGTTTCATGATTTCAAAAAAAAAATTTCATAATGTTTCACAAGTCAGCTGTTGACTCATTGAACTTTTTCTGTTCAGTTGTTTTTCAGTTGTATCTGACTCTTCATGACTCCATTTGGGGTTTTCTTGGCAAAGATACAGGAGTGGTTTGCCATTTCCTTCTCCAGCTCATTTTACAGATAAGGAAACTAAAGCAAACAGGGTTAAATGACTTACTAGTATCTGAGCCCAGATTTGACTTCCTGACTCTGGGTTCAGCATTCTATTCATTGCACCACCTAGCTGTTCCAATATTTTTAGTTTGCAGTCTACTAAAAACCCCAGATCTTTTTCAGTCAAACCACCATTATTTTGTACTTATTAAGGCTATCTAGCCTAGAACCCCAACTTCAGAGCATCATCTACCAATGAGGAATCTGAAGGATGATGTGACTAGCCCACTTACTTCCCATCGCACCATGTTATTCTTTTTCCCTCCAGAGTTTTAAAAACAAAAAAAACATCCCCTGGTGGCCAATCAACTGGTGCCAAGCCATTCTGAACTCTGCCTGCCTTGGACTTAAATGACACGGCACAGAAAATAGGCACTCATTCGATCCATCACCAGTCGTAAGCCAGATTGGCAGGCCCTGCCCAAGTTTGAATTCTGCAGAGAACCCAGGGTCACCTTCATGCCACAATGAAGCAATGGAGAAGACTTTCATAGATAATTCACCCAAGAGAGCTGACAGTCTCAGGATCATGAACATGGTCTTGACTGGTTTAAGAGGAAAAGCACTGGACGTGTTTCAGAAGAACGAGGTAGAAACTCAGAGAGAGAAAGCAGCTGGCCCAAGGTCATTCAGTGAGTTAGAGACATAGTCAGGGATAGAACCCAGGTGTTCTGACCTCCGAATGACTTCATGCTGCCTTGAGAAAGTGACTTCCCTTCTCTGGGCCTGTTTCCTCTATCAAATGAGGAGATAAAGTTCAATCAGGTTAAACTCCCTCTCGGCACTAAATCCAATGATCCTATTAGAATCCTGTCATTGGTTCAATTCAACAGACAAATGTCAGCAGATGTTTGCTAAGCACCTACTGTATGCAAGGCTGCCTGCAGCAGAGAAAGCTGCAAGCACCAGACTGATGCACCCCCCCACCCCTATTAATGAATTCCTGACATTCACAGCACAGAAGAGCCAGCCCAAGAAGGATGTAGCATGAGGGCACGGGTAGATTACTCTCATAAATCTGGATTCAGCTAATTGTGACTTTATGGAGGACATGTTTCTGAAACAACAGAGTCTATAAACACAGAGTAACCCTGCTGGGTAAGTGCCTATTTACATAAAACTCTTCTAGTCTACAATTGATGGGCCTGGGAGACTGGGGCATTCAAGGACAGTTCCTTTTCCTTCTGGTTTTTCTTCTTGCCGAGCTAAACGTCTCAGGGAACACACAATCCAGTGTAGCCTGTCCTCACTCTCTGGATCACATTGAACCAGGCAGGCACTCCCCCCACCCTCCAGCATGGGACAGGATTTTATAACCCACCAATGTATCCCACCAATACAGGAAGAGAAACTAAGATCTAGAGAAAGAAGGGACTAAAACACAGGAAGTTAGAGAACTGAGGTGCATTTCTTGGTCCTAAAAGTATTTTTACTACAGTTTTATAGATCAAGAAACTGCAGCCAAGAGATGTGAAGTTACTTGTCCAGCTAGTAAGGGTCAAAGGTCAGATTTGAACCTAAATTTTCCTAATGTTAAGTTCAGAATTCTCTCTGCTATGAATCTACTCCCCACCACTACCACTTGATTTTCTGCATTCCAACAGTGTTCTCCTTTCCATTTCTCATTGGTATCTCACTACAGCCTTGGGAGACAGAAGGTAGGGAAAAGATCAAGAGTATTGATTGTCCCCACTGTATAGGTGGGGGAACTGGAGCCCAGGCAAATGAATGACTTGTCTGAGTTTACAGACAGAGCTAGTGTTGAAAGCTGTGTCAGACTCCAACTGTGGTATGGAAAGAATATCATATGTAGAATCAGAGTACTTAGATGTGGATTGTCTCTTTGCTACCGGTTGACCTTGGGAAGTCACTGAATGTGTCTAGGTCTTGGTTTCCCATGTAAAATCAGGAATTTAGACAAGATGACCTCTAAGTTAGTTCTAAATATGGAACCCCAATTTCAGAGCATCATTACCCAATGTCAGAGTAAAAAGAGACCTCAGAGGTCATCTAGTCCAGATCCCTTATTTTACAGAGGAAACTCAGACCTACACAAGTTGAGTGACTTGCCAAAGGTTACACATCTAGTAAATGGTATGACCATGATTAGCACCAGAACTTCTGACTCCAAATCCAGGCCTCCTTCCACTATTCCATACTCTCCCCACTTGTGAGATATATGTCAGCACACCCAAGGTAAATTCCAAACAAATGTGGTCCTCTATAGGGACACAGATGTCAACCTCTGGAATGAGGAACTTTTGGATGACAATGTATCTGATTGACCTGAGGTCCCTCAAGGACCTCATTTTTCCCTGAAATGAGAGTCAGAATATAGCACTCACCTTTAAAAAGAATGGGGCTGGAGACCTTTTAAGAAAAACTTTCCCAAGGTTAAGTGTAGGAGATGACATCAGAAATCTGTCCATCTGGATTCCAGGAATATGGCACAGCTTAGACTCATGTAAGCCTGTGAGTTGGACTTATTTAGAGAACTTGGTTTTATTTTATGAGGCAGGATGAGGGATGGTCTCCTCCCCCTTCAGCTGCTGGGACAATTACTATATATCTTGCGTTAGAAGTTGTTGCTTCTCTTTAATTGAATTACACTCTCTCCCCTTGGCTTTAAATTCAGGGCAAATTCCAAAGGGAGATGTCATCTCCTCAATATAATTACCATTTCTCTGGTGGCAGCTGGCAAAGGTGCTGGCTTCAAAACCCAGTGGGTCACAAATCCCCAGTAGGGCGGAAAGTGAGAGTAGAGAGATGGGCATCTGAGAGTTTGGAGGTCTTGAAGGAGGGGTTGAGAAGGTAGAATTTATTAGAGGGAGAGAGATCTTAGAGGGGGGGTTTCTTGTGGAGTGATCTGAAATTGTGAATCTATTGGGGGAAGGATGTGGGGGGGGGTGGAAAGAGGAAAGAAAGAAACAAGCATTTATTATGTGTTTAATATGTGCCCAGCATTGTACTAATCACTGAAGATACAAATCGAAAAAAGCAAGGGGCAAGCTGAAGGTAGCTATGGGTGAGGGGGACATAGTTGAGAAGACCAAAGGGGAGCTTTGATGTTTCAGGGTGAAGAGGTCATAGGATGAGACAGCATCAAAGCCATGAAAGTCAAGTATACAGTTGGGAGAGGATTGAAGGTTGACTTGGTCCCCTCCACAAAATGGAGGCCTCAGGAGAGGCCAAAATCATCAATGGGAGAAGGAGGTAAGCCATACAGAGGGATATTCTAGGCTAAGAAGACTGAAAGGGTGTTGGATGTGCCAGGTCCAGGAGATCTCAGGCACCGAGGGAAGTTTCAGAATGAGAATTCTTGAGAAAGTCATGTGGGAGGTGGGATCTCTGAGTTTCTACTGCCAGAGGGGTGACTCAATGAGTTAGAACACCTTAAGGACAGTGGTGGTTTTAGCTATCAAAAAGGCCCCTGAAGGAATAGGACTAGAGATGGGAACCAGAAGGGAAGCAAAAGACTTAAGTAGAGATTGGAGGGCACTTAAGGCAAAGTTTTGGGCCTCTTTAATTTTAGGACAGGCTAATTCTGGCTAGGTCTGACTCTACCACTGTATACCTCTCCAACCTTGGGCAAAACACTTTCTTTATCTGAGGTTCCTCCATCTGTAAAATTAGGGAGTCAGATAAGGTCAACTCTGTCAGTTAAACCCAAGTAAGCTACAACCACCACCATTCTACCCCTCAAGGAATTTTTGTAGGGGACTCTAGGATTCCAAAAATTCTCCAAGATCCAAAAAGATGATGATTAGATAGTGGAATGAGAGATGGTGGAGAAATTTATTGAATGAGAAACAAAGACACGACCCCCTCTCATAACTCCTGTTCTTTTCCTGGATATATGAGGGGGGATGAATAATTCACACACACACACACACACACACACACACATATCCCATGTGGCACTCATCTTTCCCAGGTCTCAGCCCCAAGGAAGACTCTCCAGGCCCCTTCAAAGGGCCAAGGCATTAACAAGAGAAATCCCAATGTCTCCATCTTAGAGCAACATCATGCCTGGAAAAGCCAATCCCCAAGCACATTTCTCATGAGTTCATTACTGTTTAATTTAATCACCAAATGTCATCCAGATGACATTTATTCTGCCTACTCCCCAGAGATTTACCTATTTATTTTACATTTCAAATGAATTGCTCATTATTCTGTCATCAGGGGCTTTATTTTGTAATTTATTTTATGGGCTCCGACAAGTTGAAAATGAGCCCTGTTCTTCTCTCTGTTGCACAAGCTTGACTCCAGGCATCTGTTTAGGGAATTCTCAACCCACCCCAAAGCCTGTAAGCTTCCCTGTCTGTGAAACACCCAGAGAGGAGCCTCTATCCCAGCCCCACCACTTGTCTTTAGCCTAAGAGGGTCAGACCCAGGTCCAGGAGTATTAGCCTTTCCTAAAGGGGACAGGATGGATCAAGAGAGGCAGAGAAAGATAGTCTCCCTCCTCAGCCTGGCAATCCTTGCATAACATCCAATTAAATACACAAATGAAGAATCCAAAGAACAGACACCAAATACTTCAAAGATCAATTCCATAAACATTTGTTAATATAAAATTATTGGTGAGTCATAGAAATTTGAGACAAGTTAAGGGCTATCTATTCTAACTCCTTCATTTTAGAAATTAGGAAACTGAGGGTCAGAGAGATGGAATGTCCATGGTCCTATATATAACAAAATTAAATACAGGATTAGAAATCATGTCCCATAACTCTAGTCTCATTGCCTTTTCCGCTGTTCTATACCTCTTCCTCATTAGAATTCATCTCTATTGACAAAGGATCATAGGCTTTAGAGCAAGACCGGACCTTGAAGGTTGCCTAATCCTACCTCTTCATTGTACAACTGAGGAAAATGAGTCCCAGAGAGAGGGAGTGACTTCAGACAACTACAGAATATTAGATCTGGAAGGAAACTCAGAGGTCACCTCCTTCAACCCCTATCTGAGCAGGAATCTCCTTTGTAAACTGTTGAATAAGAAAACATCTGGCCGTATCTTGGGAATCCTTCAGCAAAAGCTTCCCCATAACTTCCCAAGGCAGCCCATCCCACTCCTTAATGGTCCTAATTGTGAGGAAAATTTTCATTCCATAAGGCTCAAATCTAATTTTCTGCATCTTCTACCTATTACTCAGTTCTGGGGCCAGCAAACTATTGCCTAGACATTTGTCTTAAGAAATATAGATAAGATCCACTTTGGAGATGGCCAGATTGCACTGTTGGCTCGTATTGAGCCGGAAGGGAAAGGAATAAGTATTTATTCCCTTAGATTTATTCATAGTTCACTGAAACCCTAGATCCTTCTTTGAATACTGTTGTCTAGCCACACACCCCCCGTCTGTGCTTTGGCAGATGATCCTTTGGACCCTAATGATGAACTTGACATTTGTTTCTTAGAATTCATTTCATTATGGTCAAGGAGGGGAATAGACTGTTCAAAAACACAACTGTGAACTAGCAACAGCCAAATGAATGCTCTGAACCATTCTTGGGAG
This sequence comes from Pseudochirops corinnae, assembly GCA_028646515.1. Lineage (NCBI taxonomy): Eukaryota > Metazoa > Chordata > Mammalia > Diprotodontia > Pseudocheiridae > Pseudochirops > Pseudochirops corinnae. Next base: position 45,999,922 of record CM053588.1, read on the forward strand.
AGGGGAACGAGCCTGCATTTATTAAGAGCTAGGCATTGCACACACATTGTCTCATTTGACCCTCACAACAGCCCTAGTAGGTAAGTGCTATTACTAGCCCCACTTTACAGTTGAGGAAACTGAATCTAACAGAGGTTAAATGACTTGCTTAAGTTCACACAGCTAGTAAGTGTCTGAGTCCAGACTTGAATTCAGGGCTTCTTCACTCCTAAGGGCAGCTAGGTGGTACAGTAGATAGAGTGCTGGACCTGAAGTCCAGAAGACTCATTTTCTTGAGTTCAAATCTGCCCTCAGACACCTACCGTGTGACCTGGACAAGTCACTTTGCCCCATTTGCCTCAGTTTCCTGATCTGTAAAATGAGCTGGAGAAGGAATGGCAAACCTCTCTAGCGTCTGTGCCAAGAAAACCCCAAAGGGGGTCATGAAGAGTCAGACTAAAAAATGACTGAACAACAATGATTTCCCAACTCCAGGCCCAGTGATCTATCCACTGCACCACCCAGATGTAAGTCAAAACAACTCTGACCTTTCACTGCCCATCCAAAAGATTGTTGAAGATGGCAAAAGAGGAGGGAATAGAAGTTGGGAGATTAGTTATTACAAGAGTTCAGACAAGAAGTGATGAATGACTAAGCTAAGATGAGGGCTGTGTGAGTGCCCCTACACTCCATCAAAACTGGTCTACTCTCTGCCCCATAAACACAGCAGGTGCCTCCTGCCTCTGTGCCTTTGTTCAAACAGTTCCCTATCAACCAACCAACCAAAACACATTTATAAAGCACCTGTTTTGTGCCGGGAACTGGGCTAAGAACTGGCAATACAAAGATCAATCAACATGTACACATAGAAATTTATACAAAGTAGGTGTAAGGAAATTTGGGGAGGGGAGCACCAGCTCTTAGGGGGGAAAGGATCAGATATCCCCTATATGGAGCATTTTATCTGGGCTTTTAAAGGAAACAAGGGAGAGGGAAAAGAACATGCATCTATTGAGTGTTATAAAGAGACAGAGGTGAGAAGGAAGGTCGTTATAGCCGTAGGAATGATCACTGCAAAGGCACAGCAATGGAAGTTGGAAGGTCACACAGCTATCTAATAACATAATGACATATTATACGTAATCGTATATAATTATATATAATGTGTAATAATGTCAAAACCGGAATTAGAACCCAGGTTTTCCGATTCCAAAGTCACTGCACCCTGCTGTCTCCTTCGGTGAATATGCCCAGGAATAGCATTACCTGGCAAGTAAGAGGGCCAGTTTGACAGGACTGAGGAGAACGGGAAGGGGATTAATGGCTAAAGGCAGGAAGCCCTACGGGCTCACTCAGGAGCTGCTAGTATCATCTCTCCCAAACTGTCTCATGTATTTTCTATAACAACCTGGCATATATCTGTATATGTCACCATTTTGTATGTATTTGTTTGCTTTACTTTTATGCTGTAGGCCGGAGCCAGGTTGTAAAAACCTTTAACATCCAAATGCTCTGCCTGCTCCTTAACCCCTTGTTGAATTACTACCCAGCACAAAAATCGCAACTCAAAAGCAACTTCTACCATGAAGCCTTCCCTGATCCCCCATTCCCCAGCAGGTAAGGGTCTTTCCTCTCCAAACTCACACCAAACTTTGTTTCATAAGTCCCTTACCCACTTATCTAATGCTGAGAGAGAGAGTTGTTTCCCCTATTAGAATGTGAGCTCCTTGAGGATGGCAATCATATTTTTGTCTTTCTTTGTATCCCCAGGCCTTAGCAGAGTGCCTGGCAAACAGTAGATGCTTAATAAATGCATGATGATGATGATGGCAAAAGCGATGTGTGGAAAATCAACTATACATCAAGAAGTCAAGAAGATGAGTCCAAGTCTTGCCTTTGACACACTGGAAAATCCATCACCCCTGTCACTCCACCAATGAATAGAATAGAATATGGTGACTAGGCTCAGATCTTGATGAAAAAAACAAACAAACTAATCTCCTTGTTACGTAACATTGTATCTTATTCCCATTTTGGACTGGAAGTGCCATGAGGGCAGGAATTGTATCTTAGCAAAACTTCATATCTTTCTAAGGCATATCATTGTGTTTTGTACACAGTAGAAACATTTAAGAAATTGTTAATATCTTTACTCTTATTATAGCATAATAATTTCTCTATATATCCTTCCCCCTGACAAGAACCTTCTCTTGTAGCAAAGAAAAATATTCAAGCAAAACCAACCAATGCAGAGAGCATCTGACTATGTCTGCTACATTCAGCACCCACCATCATTTGACCTCAATACTTATTCTGAGTTAAGTCACCTTTTTTGTGTTGCTTTTCTTTACATTATTACGGTCATTTGGTATCTTGTTCTCCTACTTAAGCTTTTTTCACTCTGTATCACTTCCCAACAAATTTCTCAAAATATTTTGGACGCACCCTATTTCCCAGAGCTAAGCCTCACCAGTAGGCTGTGCCCTAAGCTTGACATAACAACAATCCTTTGCACTTTGGATGATCTCACCCTCTGGCAGGGTGTATTGTTTTGACCAAGCACCAGGTGTTTACAGTCCTCTATTTCCCAGGGACCCGAGACCCATCCATCATTTTTTTTGACTTGCTCACTGTCCTTGTTCCTTGTCACAGCTAAGCGAACTGAATCAGGTGCTGTAGCCCACTGTGAGACAATCATGTTGGAGACTGCTTCCACAGGACCCAGCAGTGCCTGCATTATCCATGCATGAGCCCTCCATAGGAAACTACTACTCAAGACCTAAAAATGACTCTATCATAGTCCAGCCCACTTATGTACATAAGCATGGCCTAAACCCCCACATGTTAAGCCCTCCTTTTCAGGAGTGGGGGACTTCCTTTCTTGCAGGTTGTTTTTCTCTGAAATAAATTATACCACTATTTTGTGTCCTGACATACCTATCTCTAGCCTGCCCTGTTTGGCTCCGGCCATTCCCAGGTTAGAGACCAGTCCAGTCTGGGCTGCATGCAAAATTCTGTTGATATTTCTGAAATTTCTCTGATTTCCTCATATTCCTGGTTTCTTAGGGTTCAACAATTTTCTACTATGGATATCCTAAGTGCTGGACACTTGATTTATTTCTACTTCTTTGCTCCCACAAGAAGTGTGGCAAAGAATGTTTTATGAATTATGAGACCTTTTCTTTCATCTCTGACTTCATAGGATCCTAGATCTAGAAAGATCTCATCCAATCCTTACATTTCTTCAGATAAAGAATCTGAGACCAAGAGCAGTTAAGTGACTTGTCCAAGGTCAAGAATACCAGAATTGGGATTTGAACCCAGGTCATTTGACTCCAAATCCATCATTCTTTCCACCAGATATTGCTGTCTTCTCTTGAAATGTAGGTCCAATTGACTCAAGATTGCTGTGTCAGTGGGTCATCAAAGATGAGGTGGGTGGTATGGCAAACTGCAAAGCACACAAGATGGGGGGGAGGTCGGGGTGAGAGGGCCTTGGGTGCAAATCCCAATGCAGACAATTACTATATTTGTAGTCACTTAACTTTTCCTAGCCTGAGTCTTCTCATTCTATAAAACAAAGAAGTTAAATTTGATAGTCTCTGAGTCCCTTTCAGCTCCAAATATAGGGTCCTGTTGATCAATTTGTTTATTTCTTCCTCTGGTCAGGCTAGTCTTGGGCTGCTTCACTCAGATCCACACACACCTCCTCTCTCCTTCCCATCCTAAACCTCCCTTCCTGTATCCCCAAATAATACAATAAGGGCAAGGAAAAAATCAAGTGTAAATTGGACCCACATAGCATCTATCCCCATGAGGCTCAGTTTCTTTCCCTCAGCAGCCCTCTTTCCTTTCTTCCCTCCCTTCCTCAGTCCATCTTCTCTCCAGGGTTGGCAGTCACTGAAAATTAACTCCCTACAGGGTCCAAAGCCCAGTGATGACTGTCAGGCACAGCTCCTGGGATCAGGTACCAATTGACTTGTGCTCTCAGATTAGGTGACAGGCAAACATTGACAGGAAGGAGAGAGGCAGCAGGAGGGCAGAGGAGACTTCAATTTCCAGCCTCATCACCCACCAGGATATCCAGCAAGACCTCGCTCCATGGTTAGCTGGAGAATGGAGCTCTTACATTTGTCAGGCATTGGCGGCTCCCTGCTGTTCAGGGACAGCTCTGGGGTTTGCTGTTTGGCCTTTCTTCCTTCCTTCTTTCCTTCCTTCCTTTTTTCCTTCCTTCCTTCAGTCCTTCCCTCCCTCCCTCCTTCCTTCCTTCTTTCCCTCCTTCCTTCCTTTTCTCCTTGTTTCCTCTCACCACTCTCTCTTCCTTTCTTCCTCCTTGTCCCCTTCCCCTCTCTTTGCTCTCTTCTTTCTCCTTTCTCTTCTTTCTTCTCGTCCTTGCCTTTCCTCCTTATTCTTCTTTCTTCTATCCCCTCTCTTCTCTTTTTCTCTTTCCTCCTTCCATTTCCTCCTTTATCTTCTTGTCTCTCTACCCTTCCTTTGTCTGTTCTCTCCCCAATCCCCAGGGATCAGGGGAGAAGGGGAAGTTTGAGGCTAAGGAAGAAAATTTGCATCTGATTCATTTTAATAACAATCATGTCTCATATTGACTGAGTACTCATCATTCCAAAGCACTTCCATATACTTTATCTCATTCGGCCACCAGTACCCTAAGGAAGGCCAGACTCCTAACAATTCCCTTCTCTCCCCACCTTCCCTCTGACACAAACCGTTGTCAAGTGACCTACTTCACTAAGATTAAAACCATCCTCCAGAAGCTACTTCAACTCCACTCCTCGAAAGTTTCTATCTTTGCCTTTTCTCTCTCTCCGCTCCAGACACGGAGGAAGAAATCTCCCTTCACCTCACTGAGGCTGATATGCCCACCCGTGCCTTTGTCCCTGCCCCACCCCCACATCCTCTAGAACCTTGCTCCAGCTGTCATCCCCTCCTTCTCTGGCATCTGCATCCTTCTCATTCACCCACAAACATGCTCATTTCTCACCAGTCCTGAAGAGGCTTGATGCCTCTTTATTTTCAGGGTATTAAAAAAAAGTCCTATGGCCAATGCCTTCCATCTCTTTAGTTCCTCTTGGCATGCTTCTTCATATACACCGTCCCCCCACTACTATCTGAACCCAAGGTCTGTTTGTGAGACTGGAAATAAGTCAATCAATCAGCCAAGAAGCATCATTAAGCACCTACTATATGCCAGACAGTGTGCTAAGCACCAGGGATATCAATAAAGGCAAAAGACAAGATTTCCTGTCCTCAAGGAGCTCACCTCTAATGATCTCCAATGACAACCAGGTCCCGAGTGATGGTGCTTTTTTTTTTTTAATTCATTTCCTTCTTGATCGATCTGCGACTTTTGTCTCTGTTCACCACTCCCCTCTTACTAGATGTCCTCTTCACCCTCAGTTTCAGGGAAGTCACATTGACCCTGTCTTCTCCTCCTTCTCTTCTAACTGCTCCTCCTCTGACTCTTCATCCTCTTCCAAGCCCCTAATAAAAAGATTCCCCAAGGTTCTGTCCTTGTTCCTCTGCTTTGCTCACTCTACCCTCTCTCCCTTGGCAATTTCATTTACTCTGTGGCTTCAAATGCCATCTCTGTAGAGATAATTCCCAAATTTCTATCTTCTGTCCTGACCTTTCTTCTAAGCTTTAACCTCCCCTTATGAGGCAGCAGTGTACAGAGGAAAGAGGATTGGCTCAGGAGCCAGAAGACCTTATGTGTGGGTTCAATTCCAGCCTCTGATGGCTTAAGTGTGCATACAACTTTAGGTGAGTCTCTTTACTTCTCAGAGCCTCAGTTTCCCCATATGTAAAATGAGGAGGATTGAACTCAGTGCCTTCTGAGATACCTTCCATCTCTGTGATCCTATTATTTCTAAAGCCCACAGGACATCTCCACCTGGATGTTCCACTGATATCTCAAACTCAATGTGTCTAAGATTGGGCTTGGAACCAAAAGAACACAAAAGTACCGAAAGTACACAATGACTATAACAATGTAAGGGGAAAGATGACTAATGAAGCTTCCTTCTCTCTTCTGAGCAGAGAAGTGGGGACTGTTCAGGCAGAATGTTGCATACACTATCAGATTCAGTGCCAGGTTTTTTTTGCTTCATTTTTTCCCTTGTTACAAGGGAGGGGTCAGTGGGAGGTGAGGTGGGGAAGTCTTATACAGTGTCCCCAAATGATTGTTATTTTTTAAAAAAGATATCAATAAAACATTTTAAAAAATAAAATGGGTTTAATACATTTCTTCCTAACTCAGCACTTCACTCTGATCTCACCTTTTTTGTCAGCTCCATCACCATTCATTCAGTTCCCCTTGTTCTAAACCTTACTGTTTTCTATGACTCTTTCCTCTCCTTCACTGCCTGAAGCCAATTAGTGACCAGATCCTGTCAATTCTGCTTCAACAATATCTCCTTTCTTTGATCACTACTGTCTATTCTTACAGGCTCCATCCTAGTACAGAGCCTCATTATTACCTACCTGAACTATGGCAATAATAATTGACATTAATGTGATGCCTTAAGATTTGCCAAGCACCCTACTTACATGATCTCATTTTATCCCAACAATCATGAGCAATACTCACCATATCATTGTCCCCATTTCACAAAGAAGACTGAGGCTGGATGACTTGTCTGGCACAGTATTTGAATCAGGGTCTCCCTGACTCTGGGTCCAGAACTCTGGCTACTCTATAAAAACCACTTCCTAACAGTTCATCCTCCCCCCCCTCTCCATTCCCTTTCCAATCCAACCCTGATCAGACCAGTCTTCCTTATACATAGATCTGGTCTTGTCACCTCTTTGCTCCAACACATTCACAAGCTCCCTGTTGCCTAAAGAGGAAAGGCCATATCCCTTTGCCTGGCATTCAAGGCCCTTCTCATTTTGACACAGGCCTATTCTCCTGGAACCACCATGCATGGCGCACTCCTGTCAAGCTGGATGACTCTCTGCCCTCAGAATACACCCTGAGCTCTCCCACTTTTGTGCCTTTGATTATACTGTTCTCAGTTCCCAGACTGTCCTTAATTTTCCTCTTCATCAACTGAACTGCTCATTCTTCAAAGACCAATCCCACTACCACTTTCCCCAAAAAGCTCTCCCCGAGTCCCCATAGGGAGCAAATTCTTTTTTCTCTGACTTCAGTTATGTCTTTGTTTACTCCTTCTCAGATGCATTTATCATATAATCTTAGTTAACTCAGTGAACAGCCATCAACAAGCATTTATTAAGCATCTACTGTATGCCAGGCACCTTGCTAAGCTCTAAGGATACAAAGAAAGTCAAAAGACAGCCCCTGCCCTCAAAGAGCTCACAGTCTGATGTATGCAACCAGGTACAAACAAGCTATATAAAGGATGAAGTGTAGTTTATCAGCGGGGGAAGGTCCTTAGAAGGACTGGGAAAGGTTTCTTGTAGAAAGGCATATTTTAACTGGGACTTAGAAGCCAGAGAAGCCCAGAGGCAGAAATGAAGAGGGAGAGCATTCCAGGCACAGGGTACAGCCGGTGAAAATGCACAGCCAGGAATCAGTTTGTGTTCTCCAACTAAACCATAAGGGTCATGAAGGCAAGAACCACACTGTATCATAACCTTTTATCTTCATGTTTCCTTGCACAATGTGCTACACACAGTTGGTGATTAATAGATATTATAAGTTGGGAAACTGAGGCTTAGACAGGTGAAATATTTCTCCAAGGTAATCCAACTAGGTGATGGCAGAATCAGGAATAGGACTTCACACTCCCAGTTCTTTCTGATGGATCATTCAACATGTACTTATTAAGTATCTACTTTGTACCAGGCACAATGCTTTTGGGGATACAAGATAAAAGTCAAGTCATCTCTGACTTCCAGGGGAGGTGGAGGTGGAAATGTACATATAAATATGTATGAAGTAAGGAGAAGGTAATGGAGGCATGGGGAAAGTACTAGCATGGGGTGGGGGGAGAGGGAAATCAGGGAAGGCCTCATGTAGCAAATGAATTTTGGAGAAAATTGAGAGGTGGGGGAGAGAGACAGAGAGACAGAGAAAGATATAGACAGCGATAGACAGTGAGACAGAGACAGAGAGACAGACAGAGGGAGATAGAGACAGAGAAAGACAGAGACAGAACCAGAGACAGAGAGAGAGTGTGACAGAGAAAGACAGAGACACAGGGCCAGAGACAGAGAAGATAGAGGCAGAGAGATGGGGGCATTCTCTGCATTTTTTCCATCCATAGACCCAACCCCTTTCCACCTCTTCCCACCATGCAAATGGAGAGCATATTCAGAAATGCTTTCAGTTGAATGGTCAAGGATCCTAAAGGAAACCTTACCCATATTTCCAAAGTCCCTGCATCCCCTTCTGGGTTTACCTCGTGGCCATGACCACATAATAATCTCTAGCCCGTGACATAGAATCACTGACATTGACTTGAAGGGAAGAGGCTGGTGTTAAAACTGAACCCTCACTGGTTGACAAGTTCGAGTCCTTCCAATAGAATCCCAACATAAACAGAAAGTTTCATGAAACCACCTCAAGCCTCATGACCCTCTGATGGAAAACTATAAACCAGTGCCAGGTGGGATGTGGGAACTCTCTCACTTGTGTTAGCTAAATCCATAGATCCTTATGAGGCAGAATGCCCTAGTTCAGTACCTTACTGATCCTATTTCTACCCACATGATCCCCAAAACTACCCGTTACAGATGGAAGTTGGATTGGATGGTCTTTAAGAGCCCTCCCAGCTCTGTACTAGGATGGTAAGCTCAATGGCAATGAGATGATAAAAAGGTGGTAATCTGGGATGAAGACCAGAAATAGTTGTCACAGATTGAGAGAGCCATAGTGCATGGCCAGCAGAGGGCCTAGAGACATGGAAAGACCAATAGAGGGAAACATGCCCCCTGAATGTATAGCAACCTGGGTCAAAACTCCAGACACTCCACCTTAGTTCCATTTCTGGGCCTTGTTTTTTCCACTAGGTCTTCATATAACCTTAGGTTAGTTACTTCTTCTTTTGTACTCAGGATTCTCATCAGTAAAATGGGGGCAATAATATTATTCTATATTTCTATATTTCAAATGATGTCATGAGGACAAAATGAGATAATGGATATAAAATCACTTTGGCACAATAGTTTTGAACCATTATTCTATAAGAAGCCTTTAAGATTCCTGGTATGATTATATATAATAGCACTATTAAAGACACTATGCTATTAAAGACATTAGCATTAAGTTACTTGATAACATCCACTTACTGAGTTTCCCTATCTGTGAAAAGAGAGGATAAGCATATCCAAAAGCCAGTTGTACCTTTTCTGATTCTCTCCCCCTCCACAGGAGGGGTTCACCTTCCCTTCATCCATCACAGGAGGAGACATGTCCCAGTAACTCTATCCCAAGTCAAAAGCAGATGGAGGAACTATCGGCCTTCTCCGTGAGAAGATACTATTACCCCATATTCCATTGGGATAAGAAGAACTACCATCCAATGGGTGTCTCTGATGGACTTAAGTGTGAAAGTAAAGTGACAAAATCCCAACATCCCAGCCCAGTGCCAGTTGGATGCCTCCATCTAAATCCTGTTCTCCTTGGGGTTCCAGTACTTCAGCCTAGCCTTCAGCCCACACAGATTAAAGACAAGGCAGCATGGAAGGCATCTATGGATGGCTGCATGCAAGATAAGGGGCTCACAATCCATCAATGGCAGGAGTTATGCCTGACTTCCCTCACAACTCACAACTCCTCTTAACACCTAAGCTCTTTCCTCACAGAGCCAGTGACTGCCCTGTTGAGAGGTTGATGTGGAGCAAAAAGGAAAATCTCTCTTTGAATCATAAGATTTGCGTTCAAGTCCTGGCCCCAACACTTAGTGTGTGACCTTAGTACTTCTCTGAGTTTTGGATTCCTCGTCTATCAGCTGGAAATAGTGTGGAGTATAGAAATTCATGCTATCTACTTCACAGGGTCATGATGAGGGAAGCTTTGTAAACCTTAGGGTGCTATTGAAATGAAAGAGTACTAGGAATTAGAGGTTCAGCAGGAAAACTAGCCACACTCTCTAAACTGGCTCCCACCTTCAGCTGGGAGGAACTATTCTTTCTTTCCCAATTTTTTCCTTCAGTTTTCCCTGAGAGCATGACTTTCCCTTAGTCAGCCCTTCACTCTGTCCCTTGTTCAGAAGCTGACCAGGCCATCAGAGAAAAATGTAGGTGAGTAAATTTGACTGAGGCACTTACTTCTAAAATAAAATCTGTTCTTTTTTTATTTTTCTACTTAATCTCCTTTTCATCTCTTGGATATGACAGATTTTTTGTCAAGGGGAAATCCCAGGTTCAACTTTTGTTCTGCTTTGAGAAGTTTATAAAAAATATAGCAGTCTATAAGATTCTCTCTTATTTAGCTCAGGAGCCCCCAGACAGGACAGAATCCTGATTGAAAGGGGAGGTTTGGAATTCTTTGACTCTTTAGCTCTCTTATACTTTGCAAGCAACTTCACTTCGCAAATAGGGAAACACACAGCCAGGAACAATTCTATTCAACCTGAAAATTAAAAACAAAATCTATGGAATTAGTAACTGTAGCTTTAAAGAACAGGGAAGCCTTGGATTTTTTACATCTGCTGTGCCAGTGGAAGAAAGTGAAAAAAAGAGAAGGCAGAGTATCACTATGGTATGAGTTTTCTTAAAGGATATGGGAATGGAGGATAGCCTCAGATATTTCCTGTCTAATATCTGTATGTAAAGGTAGCAAAGGCAAAGATGGGTCTCTTCTTTCCCACCTCCCTCCCTCCTCTGCCTCTCAGTAAAATAAATAATTTACTGAATTTAACTTCAAATAGTGCCAAAAAGCAATAAATTCATATTTACAAATAAACTTTTTAAAAGACCTTTAACATCCAGACAGTTATAAAACAATTCAGTTGTTTTTTCCTACTCTGATTTACTTCCTTTTTCTATTTATTCAACTCTGTATTTGAGTATATATTTCCCCTGTATGTAGTTGGAATCTTATTTCATGAATTTTTAACATCAATACTCTCCTGGTTATGCTATATGACCATTAAACATAGAATACCACGGTCTTCAAAGAAGCAAAATTGTCAAGGACCCAAAGGGCAATGGAGAGGCATATAGTGGGTGATGAAGGTTGGAACATATTAACAATGGTGATTTGTGCCCAAGTGAGATTATCTAGGAAATACATGACTGGAATAGAGGTGGGCTGGTCATGTAGCAAGAATAAATAATAATTGATGTATTGCCCAAAGTACTTGACTAGTGAGCTCAATCATTCTCAAACACAAGTCCCACTGACTGCCTTGTGTGTAGTTTGTCTATCCAACCTCCATTTTGTTTCCTCATTCTCAGTAGCCTGACTTCCAGTGGAATCATATCCTCAACATTTCCCTCCATCCAGTTGTATCCCTCCTACAGGTCTGTCTTTGGGGAAGATACACTATTGTATATTTGGGGGAGAGGAAGGAAGGGAGAGAAAAAAAGAGAAGGATGGAGGGAGAGAGAGAAGGAGAGACAGAGACAGAGACAGAGAGACAGAGAAGAGAGACAGACAGAGAGAGAGAGAGAGAGGAGAGAGGGAGAGAGAGGGAGAGGAGAGAGGGAGAGAGAAGGAGAGAAAGAGAGAGAGAAAGAGAGGGAAGGAGGGAGGGAGGGAGGGGGAGGAGAGGGAGAGAGAGAAGAGAGGGAGAGAAAGGAGGGAGAGAGAGAGAGGGTGGGAGGGAGGGAGGGAGGGAAGAGGAGAAAGAGAAAGAATAAGAAGAGGGGAAAGGAAGGGAGGGAGAGAGGAAGAAAGAGGGAGTATTTAAATACATAACTGTGTTCCAGGCACTGTGCTAAGCATTAAATACACAAGTACAAACAAGCAAAACAACCTCTATTCTCAAGGGCTTACATTCTAATAGGGACACAACTCATAAAGGAGAGCTAGAAACATAGGGCAGGAGTCTACATGGTGTCATGGTGTAGAGATGGCTGGAAAATGGAGTGAAAGCTCACTTAACCAGAGCTAGGCTTCCCAGAGTTCAAGGTTCCAATAGAAGGAAGATGGCCAGAGAGGAATCTGTGCTGTTGCTTGAAACTATATCTCCAAGAAATCCATGAGGCTAGGCAATTGAGATTTTCCTCTGCCCACAGAAATTCTACTTCAATATCTTACTGTCTTCAGAAGCATTGTGCTCTATAGAAAGAGTGCCTGATTTGAGGCCAGAAGACCTGAGTTCAAAACCCAATTCTTTTACATGCTACCTCTGTGACATTAAACAATTCACTTACTTGCTCTGAGCCTTGGTTTCCTCATCTGTAAAATGAAGGAATTGGACTAAGAGATCTTTAAAATTCTCTCTAAAGACTTCAGTTCTATGATTGATATTATTGAGGCTTATAGTACCATGGACAGCACATCCCCCAAACTAAGACAGCTTCTTAACTGTGGGAAAGCCAGAAAATGGAAATTCTGGTCCACTCATCACCACCACCCCACCCCACCCCAAACCAGAGGCTCCCAGCTGGCACTTGGACCTCCAGACACAGCAGTGGTCTGGCCTCTGGGAAACAACCTGCAGGCTCAAGGGAAGGAGGGGAAGGATCAGAAAGCTCATCCAAGATCAAAGAGGTAGAAGGGAACATCAGGCCCATTGCCTCTACTACCCTCCCCCCACCATTCACCATTTACCATTCACCATCCACCATCCACCCTTGACCTTAGTCTCCCAGCACATTGATTTTCCTGTACTCTCTGCTCTGACACTAGCTCATGTCAATAGAAGACACCAGATTCAGTCAATAAGACAGGGCCAGACTGAACTTCAGACCAAGATTTAATCACTGTGCTGGGGCTGCTGACATTTGCAGTGACAGATTTTCCATTAACCTGACAGACCTCACCAGTCATCTCCCTGCTTGGCCTCCTGACCCCAAGGTGTCTTGTTCTGGATCTCTGCCCCACCCCAACCAATTCCCTGCTCCCAAGAGCTGGGCTGGTTAGGCATGAAGAGAGCAGATACTGGGGCCTGTGATAATAGCCTGGGTTCAGTCTCAGGAGGACAGCACTTACCTTATGAACAGAGGCCTCTAAGAGAAGCAGAGAAGGAAACCTATTGCCACAGGGTCCAGCCCATCCCCAGTGACCTCAGAGGACACTGACCTACTGCCTAAGGAGACTGGAGTCTACATGAGCATCTGTCCACACCAATCCCACTTATACCATACAAGACATGATGACTAAATGTCTCATGTTTTAACTCAGACCAGAACTTACAAATTTAGATAATTATGACAATCTACAGTTAAAAAGTAATCTAAGGTTCAGAAAGAGGTTTTCCTCTGCATCAATGCTGGGAGATGGATAGTGAAAGTATTATTCTCATCCTATACATAAGGAAACTGAGGTTCAGAGAAGTATAATAGTAATGAAATTTGAAGATCCCTTTGTATTGCCAAGCTGACAGGTACTTAGCACCTAATTTCAAATTAAGCCTCTGTAAAGAAAAAGGAGGTATGAACCCCTGTTGCTGATGTAACAGGGAGGAGATAATACCTATATAAGGAAGAGCACAAGCTGGACAGTCAGAACTTCTTGGGATAAGCATCGTGGAGGCAGGGCAGCTGCTGCAGCGGGGGAGGGGAGAGAGAGAGAGGAGAGAGACAGAGAGAAAGAGAGAGAGAGAGAGACAGGGACAGAGAGAGAGAGAGAATTTCTCTCAGTGAGCAGCTGGAGACTGGGCTGGTACTGCTGGACTGAAGACTGGAGTGAGAATTGAGAAGCACTGAGAAGAGAAATGAGAACTGACACAGAGCTTGGACTTGTGGTGGCAATACTTCCAAGGGCCAGCTGGAGCTGCCAAAGACTGAGGAAGCATGACTGTGGTGCTGGTACTTTATACAAATGTTGTGACTTTGTTAATGTGCATGAATGTTATTGTGGCTTTGTTAAGCCTTGTCTTCCCAGGAACAGAAACTGTGAGATATTTGAGGTGGACTGGACACTGTGAGCTTCAATATAGAGAGGGAACTGAATGGAGAGCTGGACAAGGAACTGGGAGCTATCTGCCTTTGAACTCAGGCGGCAGTTGGTTAGATTCTGGCAGGAGCTGGAAACATGGAAGAGGAACCATGGAAGCTGAAAGCCTGCCCTGAGTCAAGATGAAAAGACCTCTCTGTGGGTATTGAGCAGTGACTGGTGAAATTGTCTAAGTAATGACTGGTGAAATTGTAATTTACTTGTGACCTAGGGATGGATGGCTTTTGTACTTTCCACTACCCCTTAAGAGGGTACTGAGTAGTGACTGTTAAAGTTGTAACTCAATGTATCAGCAAGCACCCCAGCACACCCAGGGTGGCTGCTAGCACAGGTTCTTAGATCTGCTTTTCTAAAGGAAAGCAACTCAAAATGGGTTAACAATCTTACTTTAATCAAGCATATCATTTACCTAGTTCAGGGGGAAAAGTCAGCACCCTGAACTTGAGAGAATACAAACAGAAGTTACAAACAAACAGAAAAACAGATAAGCAGACAGCTTGCAGCGCCTGACCATTACATCAGTTACCTATTCA
>CM053588.1:46014983-46050304 GCA_028646515.1 Pseudochirops corinnae
GCGCCACAGGCTCCACATGACCACATTCAGCCTATTAGGGAACAGAGTATACTTTCAAATCTGGAAAGGTTCTCAGAGTCACATAGTCACTTTAGCAAAGGGCCTAGGGGCAGGGAAGATCTTCAGATTCCCATAACACTCAATTGCACCCCATGGGTGGAGAACTTTGACTTTTGTACTTTGTGTCCCTTAAGGAGGCAAGACTCCTTAAGAATGATTGAATGATTGAGTTACTAAATGATTAAGTTCCTAAATGATTGTACTTTGTTTAAGTTATGTGACCCCTTTGGTGAAAACTATGTGGCCATTTTAGTGATAAGTTGCTGAGTTGTGACATGGTGAATGCTGTATTTTGATTTTCTGTGATAAGTCATAACATTATGAATGCTGTCCCTTGATTTTCTGTAAATGTTTTGCTTTGATTTGTTATTGAATAGAGAGTTTGCAATACTGTGTAATCAGAACCTTGAAAGCTGTTCACAGTAGTGGTCCTCTGGAAAGCTGCTTGTGTGTGGCTTTACAAGAAGCTAAGAGACTTTCCCAGACTAACACATCCAAGAAGTATCTGAGCTGAAATTCAAATCCAGGTCCTTATTCCAGATCAATTGATTACTCCACTATAGCCCATTGTTTCTAACAATGCTGCTGCTGCTGCTGGTTAGGATGATAACTCACATTTATATAGATAATATCTTATGATTTACAAAACATTTTTCTTCCAACAACCCTGTGAGATAGATAATGCAAGTATCATTATCTCCATTTTACAGATGAAGTCATAGGATCTAAAAAAGCCCAGAGGGTGATAAGTCTGATGCAATAGAAAGAGTACTAGATTTTGAAGTCAGGAGATCCAAGTTCAAATCCAGAACTTCCACTTACTATGTAACCTTAGGTAAGTAATTTCATTTATCCAGTTCTTGGTTTCTCTGTCTGTTGGCATGGCAGTAGACATAAATAATCCCCACTAGTGTAGAGGTTGAGAGTGGTTGACTGCTTGAGCTTAAGGGTTCTGAGCTGCAGTAGGGATAAGATGATCAGGTGTCTGCATTAAATCTGACCCCTCTGGGAGCAGGGCAGTCACCACGCTGTGTAAGAAGGAGGAAGAACCCAAGTTGGAAATGGAGAAGGTCAAAGTTCCAGTGACCCCTCAGTAGTGGGATGAGGCCTTCAAGTGACCACTGTACTTCCCAGTCTAGATAAGATAGGGATATCATAGATAGATAGATAGGTAGACAGACAGACAGATGGAGAGAGACAGAGAGGTAGATGATAGATAGATAGATAGATAGATAGATAGATAGATAGATAGATAGATAGACAGATGGATAGATGGACGGATGGATAGATAGACAGACAGAGACAGAGAGATGGATGAGATAGAGAGAGGTAGATTATAGACAGAGACAGAGATAAAGAGACAGATAGATAGATAGATAAAAGGAGAGGCTTGGACTCAATGATCTCTAAGGTCCTTCCAACTCTAAACCTATTAGCTTACGACTTGCCTATGGCATTAGACCAAATAAAGTGATATGATATGAAGATGGAAGGGACTTATATGAACCACACACACACACACACACATACACACACACACACACACTCATTAATAGAGGAGGAAACCAAGGCCCAGAGAGTTATTTTCCCAGTCTCACATGTCGAATAAGTAGCAAATCTGGTACCTTCCATTCCCTCTTTTTGCCTTGGCACAAAGAATTCCCTGTATCTAGAATGCAATCTCTTCTAAATGCTACATGAAGTCTTTCCTGAGCCCTTCTCCACCTCCCGCAAAAAAAAAATTACCTCGTATTTATTTTTTGTCTACTGTACATGTTATCTTCCCTGATAGAGTATAAGTTCCCTGGGGACATAATTTATTTCATTTTTTTTTATCTTGGCCCAGAGCATGGCCTACAGTGTTGTGCAGTCATTTCAGTTGTGGCTGACTCTTCTTGACCCCATTTGGGGTTTTCTTGACAAAGATACTGGAGTGGTTTGCCATTTTCTTCTCTAGCTCATTTATACAGATGGGGAAACTGAGGCAGAGTGAAGTGACTTGCCCAGGATCACCCAGCTAGTAAGCGTCTAAGGCCAGATTTGAACTCAGGTCTTCCTGACTCCAGGCCCAGCACTCTGCAATAGGATCTTAATAAATGCTTGTTGATTGATTAATCTATACCTCATAGAACTTCTAACTTTCTTCAAAACATAGCTCAGGTGCTTCCTCTTACATGGGATCTTTCCTGATCACCACCTCTCCTAGTCATTAGCACTTTATTCCTCTTGGAATTATTTTGTATTTCATTGAACAGACTTTATGTTTTGTTACTGCCTTACAGCGGCTGACAAGTCCCAAGAGGGTAAAAAGGGCCCCTGGCCTTGAGGCTTCCGGCTCTGAGGCTCCCGGGAGTGTATTCTGCAGTCTCTTATCTGGGTACGGAACATTCCTCATGATAAGTTGGCTTGTATTGAGTATGCACCATTCAATGGGACGTGTCTCCTCTCTGATAGGACAAGGCTTGTTGCTGGGGCACGTGATAGCTACTCCTATAAAAGGCTAAGGTCGGGGGCAGGAGGGGGAGAAGACAGGAGAGACAAGAGAGACATGAGGTGGAAAGAGGAGAGAGAACAGTATGCACAAGATGTAATCCGCTACAATAAAGGCTTGCTGCGTGAAGTGATCCAGAGTCTGTGTGGGTGCTCCGTCTAGGGTAAGATGCAGTGACTGCGGGCAGTGACAGCGGTTGGAGACGTCCGAAGCCTGGCGAGGTAAGGAAGGTGGTCCAGTTGCTGTGGGGAGATGGCCAGCTCCCCAACGGAGACAACAACAAGGGTTGCTGCAGGGAGGTAGCAATCAAGTAGTCTCGGGGTGCTGCAAGTAGGCAGCAACAATGTTTACTCAATTGTGTACACGTTGGATCTTCCCAGTAGCAGTTCAATTCTTTAAGCCAGAGAACAATCTACAGTGCAAATGAAAACATCATTAAATGAAAGTCAAACAGAGTCATCAGAAAAACCAATACTGATCTAGGAGGACAGATAATAAAATGGGCCTCCCCTATTATGGCAGAGAGGTGGGGAGCCACAAGGACAGAATGGTGCATACACTGTCGGAGGTGTTCACTTGATCAGATGCTTTCAGCTATTGTTTTGTCTTGTTACTAGGAAAGGTAAGAAATAAAATGACTACTATATAAAAACAAAAAATATCAATAAAACAGCTCAAAAAATAAAACTAAGATAGCAAAACTGATGAATGTCTTTATAAGATTTTTGAAGGTTTTTTAAAAATAAGCAAATATCAGAAAATAAAAATCTGGAGAAGCATTATGAATGTAGTGTAATGTCAAATAGCAACAAACAAAAAGAAGTCATGGGGTCTTGGCAAAGGTGTCTTAGGGTCCCTGAGCCCTAGCACAGTACCAGCGCAGAATAGGTGCTTGAGAAATATTTGTTGAAATGATGTGACGTGAACCTGGGCCTTCTGATTCCAATGTACTGTCTCCACAATATCATGTTGTTGGGATTAGATAAATACGATAACCAACCCTCCCCTTCCCCCCCCCACCTTTCTTCCATCCCAATCATTCATTCATTCATTCATGCATTCAACAAACATTTACAAATCCACTATTATGTACAGATAGGGTGTAAGGTGCATATAGGGAAGACTAGTATGCCTGGTGTGAGGGCTGCTGAGACCTTTTCAGGCCTGCTTTCCACTTTTTGAGTCTGCCTGAGCCCCCTAACTCTCCTCTTTGGCTCCAAGAAGCTGCAGCATGCACAGAGGTTCCCCTAGTAAATCATTTCAGCAGATTGGCTAAACCAGACTGAGGGTAAACCAATGGGCCTCGAATCCTTCAGTGAGTTGCAGAATGGTGTGAGGGATCCCTACCCCAAGCATGTGAAGACTTCCTCCAGCAGAATGAGCACATGAGACAATTTGCTTCAATGGCCATGAAGGTGGCTGAAGTAGGCACTGTGGAGTGCTCAAATCTTGGTTAGACATCGAAGATGCCAAGGTTATCCACTGCATCCCAGGCCATCAACTTGACTTTGTCTTGCCATTGGACTGTGACAACTCTGGAAGAGAGAATGAGGCTGATGATTTAGCACAACTCTGCCTCACTTAAATACAATTTATGCACAATTCTAAAGACATCACTCATACCATTTTACCGTAGGATAAATTGGAGATAATTAACAGAAGAAAGGCATTATTATTAAGGGTGATTAGAAAAGATTTCTTGAAGGAGATGGGACTTTAGCTGGGAATTGAAAGAAGTCAAGGAGGCCAAGGAAGAGATGAAGAAGGAAAGCATCAGAGGCATGGGGGGCAGCAGGGGAAAATAGCTGGAGTGAAGAGATGGAGTGTCTTGTTCCAAGAACTGTAGGCTGGATCTTAGAGTACATGGAGGAGGAGAGGAAAGGAAAAAATAAGACTGGAAAGGAAGGAGGGACCAGATTATGAAGGACTCTGAATGTCAAATGGAGGATTTTCTATTTGATCCTGCAAGTAATTGAGACCTACTGGAGTGTGTTGAATGGGGAAGTGACATGGTCAGATGTTTACTTTTAGAAGATCAATTTAGCAGCTGAATGGGAGACAGAATGGAATAGGAAGAAACCTGAGGTGAAGAGAAAAACTACATGCTATTACAATAATCCAAGCAGGAGAAGATAAGGATCTGCACCAAGATAGTGCTGGTGTCAAAGGATAGAAAGAGGCATATAGAAGAGATGTTAGGAAGGTAAAATCCACAGGATATGCCAAAATATTAGGTGGGAGTGGAGCAGGGGTGAGAGTGAGGAATCCAGGATGAAAACTAAGTTTCTAACCTAGCTCACTAGGCAGCTTGTGGTGTCCTCAAAACTAATGGAAAGGTTTGGTTGGAGATTGGGAGGAAGGATACTGAATTTAGCTTGGGACATAAGTTTAGGATTTCTACAGGACATCCAGTTCAAAATATCCACTAGGCGGTTGAAAATGGAAGTCTGGAGGTAAGGAGAGGGATTAGGGTTAAATAGCTTGATCTGAAAATTGTCAGTATAGAGATGACCATAGAATTCATGGTAGCTGATGAGGCCATCAAGTGAAATAATATAGAGGAATTAGATAAAAGGACCCTGGACAGAGCGTCATAGGACATCCAGCATAAGTGTGCATGACCTGGATGAAAGTCCAACAATCTAAGGATACTGAGAAGGAGTCGTCAGAAAGGCAGGCAGAGAATGGGAGAGAGTAGTGTCATAGAAACCTTGAGAGAAAAGAGTATCCAGAAGAAGAGTGTGATCTACAAGGTCAAAGGCTACAGAGAGGTCAAGAAGGATGAAGATTGAGAAAAGGACATTGAAGTTGACAATTTAGATACCAATAACTTTGGAGATAGTGGTTTCAGTTGAATGATGACATTAGAGGCTAGACAAAGTGGAGGAACCAACTGACTTTAGTAGATGGCCTTCTCAAGGAGTTCAGTCACAAAAGAGAGAAAAGCAATGGGATGGCTAGTGGGGATGGATGGATCAAGAGAGAGTTTTTTGAGGAAGAGAGAGAAATAGACATATTTGTGGCCAATAGGGAAGCAGTCAAGGGACAGTGATTGAAGTGACAGAGTGAGGACAGTAGAGGGAGCAATCTGCTGGTTACACAGGATAGAATGGGATCACTTGTGCTTGTAGAAATTTGTCTTGGGAAGAAGTGCCACATCTTCATGTGAGATAGGAGAAAAGGAGGAGAAAGTAGCAGACAGCATCTGAGTGATATGAGATGAGGAGGGGGAAAGAGGGAGCTCTCAGTGGATTGCCTCAATTTTTTTCAATGAAATATGAGATAAAGTTTTCAGCTGAGAGGTTGGGAAAAGAGGTATCTATGACAGGTTTGTGGAGGAATGAAAAGTCGATGTATTGAGTGGGATAATAAGTTAATTAAGGAGGACTTGCTACAAATAGTACCCAATTAATATTAACCAACATTAGTTTGTAGTGGATGAAATCAACATGATTTCATTATTTTCTCCATTTTCTTTACAGAATGTGAGTAAGAGTGAAGGTAGTAGATTGTGGAGGTAATCCCAACCAGAGTCTTGGCAAGGCAAGATTTGCAATAGGATAAGAGGGCAATGAAAGAAGACAGCATAGAGTTGAACTGGTTATCAAGGGATCCAGACTGGGAAAGGAAGAAAATGTAGGCAGGCAGGGGTGGTGGCTCTGGAAAGAATGGAGGGGTCAAAGGATTGAAAGTTGGGCTGAAGATGAAGAACAAGGTCTGAGGTTATAAGGCAGACAGAAGGGTAGAATGAGGTCAGGCTGTGAGAAAATAAGGAAATTTCAGAGTTCATGAGCATGGAAATGGACCATTTGTGGGTGATGGCAAGATCAAAGGATGACCATCTCTATGTGTAGCTGAGGTGAGGTGGAGTAGGTCCTGGAAAATAAGCAAGTTGAGGAACTGAGAGGTTAGAGTATCAAAAGGGTATCAATATGTATGTTGAAATCTCCTGAGTTAATATGGAGATATTTTTAATATGACTGTACATATATAACCTACATCAGATTGCTTGCTGTCTTGGGGAGGAGGAAGGGAGGGAGGGAGAAAAAAGTTTGGAGCTCAAAATCTTATAAAAGTGAATGGTGAAAACTAACACACACACATATGTGTGTGTATCTCTGTGTGTGTGTATTCTGCAGGCAGAAGCTGAGGAGAAGAGGAAGACTATGAGCCAGGCACTGAACTCAATGAAAAAGGAAGGGAAGACAGTAGACAACAGTGACCAGAACTTTGATTGGGCGATATGGATTGAGCGGCCCTCGAAGGAGTAGAGATTTCTGTGACTGTCTCACCCTCTGTAGAGGGTGTAAGTGGCAAAGGGGAGTGCATAATACCCTTACTCCTCACCTGGACCAGTGAGTCAGGAGCAATGAGTAAATGTAAAAATTGTGCTGAAAAGGGTGACCAAGGAGGTTGTCATCAGGAGAGAGCCAGATTGCAATGTGACCAAGAAGATGGAAGGAGTAGGAAAGGAAAGGAAAAGATTTAAGATGAAAAAGTTTGGTATAGATGTAGCAGACCTTCCCAAGAGCATAGTGGAGGGGATGAGTATCTTTAGAAGGGTACATTGTGCTGGTGGGGAGAGGTTTTGGAAGGATAGGAATAAGGAAACATGAAGTAGGAGAGCAGAGAATGGGGTTTGAATATTGGCAGGTGAAGGTTCAGAATCATTAAAATGGGAAGGATATCATTGGCCTGGAGTTTGTTAATGTTTGAGCAATCAGTTTCATTATGTTATCAACATTCCTGGAGGTTGGCCTCAGGATGGAGTCCTTTCAGGACATTTATCAGTTCAGGCAGGGGACCAGTGGGAGAAGCAGATGGAATGGTGTTTCTCTCCTTGCTCTGCCAGCAGTAACAGGTCAGGTGAGGAGACCAGCATGATGGAATGGTGTGTGTGTATGTGTGTGTGTTCCTTTCTTGCAGATGGAATAGTGTCTGCAATGGAAAAGCCATGTATGGGAGATGGAATGTCATATATGGTAAATTAGAAATGAGTCAGTTTGTCTGTACTATTCGTAAATCTGAGCTCTTCCTTGGTTATTAAGAGAGTGTCAATTCATTTAGCCCATTATTTATGGCCAACCCCTACCATACTCTGCCATCCAGTCATCCACCGAGGCCATTTTAACTTCTGCTTTGCCTATTACACCAGCCCTCTTTGCTTCACTCCTTGGGAAGAAGAAGCAAATCAATATGATCATTGCTTCCAAAAAGGTCATTTCAACTTACTGCCCTCTTGATGAATTCCCCATCCCTTTAACTCCTCAGACTCAAGCTCCCTTCTCTGGACAGATCAACTCACTTACATTTTTATTCCTAACACTCAGCAAGGTTGGCACACGGTAAGCACTTAATAATCTGTGTTCATTCATTCATTCAGGATACGCTTATGGATATCCTTATTGACAAGACCTGATGACATCTGCATTGGTCCAGGGTCTTAGTCTGAGTTTTGTGTGTTCATTTAGTCACAAGATCATAGGCTCTGGAACTGAAGGAAATGTTAGAGATTGTCTAACAGGTCCCCTTTATTTTACAAGTAAGGAAACTGAGGATTGGAGGGGATAAGGTACTCAGAGGTCACACACTAAATAGTAAGTACCAGAACTGGTGTTTCAGTTGACCCAGGTGTTGCACTATGGAGGACTGATGTGCTCTGAACAAATTCACAAGAGAATGCTAAAATAATTATTTATTATCCAGAAGGGCACATAGAATAAAAAAGATCAGTACTAGGACAGCCCTTAGAACACAAAATGTCAGAGGTGGGAGGAGCCTTAGAACATAGGATGCCAGAGCTGGGAGGGGCCTTAGAACACAGGATGTCAGACCTGAAGGGGACCTCAGAACATTAGAATGCCAGAGTTAGAAGGGCCTTTAAAACAAAATGTCAGCACTAGGAGGCCCCTTAGTAAAAAGAAAGTCAGATTTGCGAGGGTCCATACAACAAAATGTCAGAGCTGAAAGGGACTTCAGAATGTGTAATTACAGATCTGGGGTGTCCATTAGAAAACAGGCGTTAAACATGTGTCCTACAGCCTGTTTAACACTCTAAGGTGTGGCCTGAACCAGATTAAAATATAATTGGGAAATATTTTTTAAAATAGGCAAAAATACAATAAAACACACATAATGTTACTATGTGGCCTGTAGGAATGCTTATGTACTGTTTTGGTGTCCGCCCCCCTGCCCTTTCTAGCTGAGTTTGACACCACCATCTCAGAATGTCAAGGCTGGAAGAGCCCTTGGAAGCCATCCAGTCCATTACTTTCATTTGTCAGGTAAAAGAACTGAGATCCAGAAAGAGGAAGAGGTTTGTCTCTGGTTATGGAACTAGTTAATGGTCGAG
The DNA here is from genome assembly GCA_028646515.1 of Pseudochirops corinnae. NCBI lineage: Eukaryota > Metazoa > Chordata > Mammalia > Diprotodontia > Pseudocheiridae > Pseudochirops > Pseudochirops corinnae. The sequence goes on from CM053588.1 coordinate 46,023,887, forward strand.
CCAGGGCTGAAATCTCGATCTTCTGGTTCCCAGGTTAAGGCTCTCTCTCTTTCAGAGCTATCCCAACAAGGAGACTAAACTCTCCCTCTCACCCATGAAGAGCAAAGCAATAAAAAATGTTATTTTGCCAGTCAGTTGAATTTCATTTGTATGGTTTGAAATGTATTTTCTAGTTAATGAACCTGCCACATTTATGACCTCTCATTTTCAATCCAACGGAGAGAAAGAGGAGAGAGAGAAGGAGAGAAAGAAAGGCAGCAATATGTCTCCTCAAAACCAGTTCCCTGACAGCAGCCAGTTTGTGCAAACCAGGAAAGAGTAAAGACTGGGTCAAAGTCAAGTCATAAGAGAATGGATTTTTGTGCTGCCATATCAGGGAGTTGAGTTAGACCTGAGGAAGAATCTCTCAGCCTCCCGTGGGTTAAAAAGCAGAGTAGTATGTCAAGGGAAATTCCGGGAACTCTAGCTTAGACAATCTTTAAGGCAAAGTTGGATGGTGTGGTGGGGGATAGAGTGGATTAGATGGCCTCTATAGGTCCTTCTGAGATGTAAAGTGCCAGGATGCAACAGTTCAGAAGAAAATAGTAAAAATTCCTGCAGTGGGGTGAAGGGGAAGGAGGAGAGGGAGCATGAGAGATAGAAAGCCAGGCTCAACACTTTGGAAGTTCTCGGTTCTAACTCCACCTCTGACACTGTGTGGGCTGTATGACCATAGGTAACTCACTGGACCTCTCTATCAAAGGAGGAAACTTTCTCACTGGAAGTTCCCTACAAAATAAAATCATGTGCTTGTCATCGTCATCATCATCACCATCATCACCACCACCACTACCACCATCATCATCATCAGATGCCTAGAGCTTTAAGGTTTGCAATGTGCTCTCCCTATATCATTTCATTTGGACCTATCAGACCACAACCCTGTGGAATAGGTGGGTGAACCACTCAGGGAGAACAACCTGGAAAGGGAGTCTCAAAGAGTTAGAGACTCAAGTGTCCAGAGATTCCACTCCATACAATCCAACAGCTACCAAGCATTGTGTTTAGTGGTTGGGATACAAATAAGAAAGCAGCACAGTCCCTGCCCTCAGTGAGCTTATGTTCCATGGGAGTTGAAAGGAGGAAGTGGGGCAAACTAGGTTGTGGACAGGGGGTGATAGAAACAACCTGATGCTGCTGCCTTTCCTGAACAAGGTCCCATTTCTACCTGGGATTTCCCCCAAAGACACCCCAACTCCTAGGTATGGGCAGCCTCAGGCTAACCTGCTTCCCATCACCTCCTTCAGCACAGTCTCCTCCTTCATCCCCCACTCCAAGACATACCTTTCCTCCATGATCAGGTGTCAATACCTGGGAAACCCAGAAACGATAAATCCTCCTAGGACCTTCTGCTTTCTAATAGACTTTAGAGCTAAAGAACTGATTTTATTTTTGTTAGGGGCTGTCAAGGACAGCAAGGACAGAATCACAGAATGCTAGAGCTTGAAGGAAATTTAGAGACTATCCAGCCTAACCCCATAATCTCACAGATGGGGGAAACTGAGGCCCAGATAGATGAAATGACTGTTTCAGCGTTATATAGATATGAACTGTGTGATTATGTGGTACAGATCTAGCGATCTAATTCCCCTGATCTAATTCCCCATGTTCCCATGGTTCCCTATTGCTTCTAGGAAAAAATAGAGATTTTGGCATTTAAATCTCTTCTCAATCTGGCTCCAACCTATCTTTTCAGGTTAATTACACATGAGTCTCCTACCCACCCCTACATTCTACATTTCAGCCAAACCATACTACTTGCTGATTACAAGGGACATTCCCTCTCCTTTCTCCATGCCTTTGCATGGGTTGCCCTTGTCCCCAGTGTTCTCCCTCCTCACCTCTACCTTTTGGAACCCTTGGCTTCCTTCAAGGCTTAGCTACAATGTGACTTTCCTGCTGTCAGTGCCCACCCCCAATTTTGAACTTTCCATTTACTTATCTGTTCACACGTTTTCCTCTAGTATACTGTGAATTCCTTGTGGGCGGGGCTGTTTCATTTTTGTCTTTGTATCATTGGCACCCTGCAGAATGCCTAGAATACAGTAAGTGCTTAATAAATGCTTATTGAATTGAGTCGAACCCAAGTTTTGTGGCTCCACATCCAGGATGCTTTCTACTGTAACACCCTGCGGGCCTCACAATCTACTTCTTACCCTCTGGCTAATCCATGAGTCTCCCTCTTCCCAGACCTCCCAGAAGAAGAATACGTCTTTCCCACCCAGACCACCAAGTGGTGTGGAAATAAACCATTTTCTCCTACATAAAAACCTTCGAGGTAATTAATATCCCAGCCATTAGGCTCAGCTGTAATACCCTCACTGTTAATAAGCTAGCTAAGAGCTCGGCTTGAAATTAATAAGTTGCAAATGACCCAAGAGCCTCAGTTTCATACCTTCCTTTTTTTTAAATAGAAAAAAAATGTAGAATTTAAATAGAAAAGCAATTTTCATTTATGAGCTGGTATCATTATTCATAACTGGAGAATTGTACAAAGTAAAAAGCCTTTTCCGCTTAATTAGAATCTTGAACAGCGCCAGAAAGAGAGGAAAAAACCCATCTAGTGCCAGGGATGAGAAGTAAAGGAAGTTCAGATCAGAAGAAAAAAAATCTTTCTCCTCTCTATGCAGAGGCCCACGCGGCCTTCTGCAGACATGCAATTGCTAATCGGCCCATTGATTCTGAGGATAGAATTCAGCCCCCACACTCGCCCTTTGGAATCTCTCAGTATTGATGGAGGAAGAGGGAGAGAAATGTGCAGAACCCAGCTTGTCATAGCTATGTCCTCAGACAGCAGCCCATAAAGTCTATCTAATCTTGTGCTAGGAGGGAAATAGAAGGAGAGGGAGGAGAGGAAGGACAGAGAAGTCAGAAAGAGATGAAGAGAAAAGTGAGAATAAAGGCAAGGCAGACAGCAAGGGCTGGGGTGGAGATAGTTCCACTTCCATGGATGGGACAGTGGAAATCTCCAGGTGGGACAGTGGAAGGAGCCCTACGCTAGGCTTCCAGAGTTCTGATTCCCAGGTGGTCAGGTAATAGGAAATAAGATTGGATTTGGCATAAGACCTGGCTTTGAATGCTGCCTTTGAACTCAGGTCTCCCTCACTCCAAGTTCAATGCTCTGTCCATTTTCTATAGAAGACCTGGGTGAATCATGAGTCTGCTACTTATTATCTTTGTAACTTTGATCAAATCACTTCATTTTTCTGGACAGCAGTTTCTTCCTCTGTAAGATCAAAGGGTTAAGTGTAACTATCTCTAAAGTCTCTTTTAGTTCTAAATTCTGTGGTTCTATCTGGGACTGTAAAAAGACTCAAGCAATGGGATGAAGAGGTGAGGATACTGTATATTGAACAACCATGTAGTTAAATACCCAACTCATCATTTGACCTGCTAATTCTCTGCTTTGTGTTTCATGTGCCTCCCCCTCTTTAGCATTTCCTAATGGAGACAGAATGGAAACAGTCATGGAAATATATATGTATATCTAGGGATGTGCCAGAAAATGTTTAACAACTGGCTCTCTAGGGTGAGGGAGAGAGGGAAATATAGGCACAACACACTTTGAAGTTTCATTTGCATTATTAGCATTTCCTCCATCAAGTCTAGGCAATCAACAAAACAATAAATAAAGCCCTAATTTGTAGCATTTGCTGATTTCCAAGATGTAAATGCTGAGACTGACTTGAACTGACTCCAACACATCCAGGGTTCATCTACAAGGGCAAGAAGTCTTGCTCATGCCTGCCTCACAGTCACATTGTCTCCCAGTCACTGACTCTCCTGGAAAAGCTATGAGCTAATTCTCCTGGAATATCCCCTGGGAGAACTCCTCCTCTCCTTTCCCACTTGAGACAGTATGGTGCAGTGGAAAGAACTCTAAATCTGTTCTATTATTCTCCAGCTCTGAGATGCTCCCTAAGCCTCTTCTCTGTAGACGTTTACAGTCAGTAATGGATTGAACTTCAAATGATATGAGAATAACCATCAGGCAGCTTATGAGCTTAGTCTTGACTCAGAAACAATCACCAAGCTCTCAGCTTGTCTCAGCTTCCAGAAATCAGGTGCCTGGGGGATAACAGGTAGTGCATATCCCTGGGGCTAAAGTAGGTAAGTGTACAAGGATGCCTACTCACATACACACACATCAAGAAGCACTAATAGCCCTAAGACGTAACCATTGCCCTCAAGCTCCCTGTCCACCTAGAATGACAAATCTTGAGCGTGTGAAAAATTATATCATACTAGGAAAAGTGTCGAAAGTCAAAGACGTGATTAACTGCCAGTGAAGGCATCAGCACCATAGCCAGAGGCAGCAAAACTGCTGCCTTCCTTAGCAGTAAGAAAACTGGCTGCACCATCGTGTAGCCACATTAGTGAGCTGGTATATAGAGGGGAGATTTAAGACAAGGGGAGAGTGCTGTCCCCTACTGGTTGTTATTAGACTGGTTCTTGGGCAAATTTGTGCTTGTTTTGAGAATCATTCATAGAGTCATAGCTTTAGAACTGTAGGAGACCTCAGCAGCCATCTAATCCAATCCCCTCACTTTACAATATGAAGAAAGTGAGGTCCAGGGAGATAATGTGAGTTGCCCAAAATCACACAGATGGTAAGCATCAAAGGCAGGATTTGAGCACACATCTTTCTACTCCAGAGTTAGTTTTATTTCTTCTGTGTCCTGCCCTTTTCCGTAATGAGAGCAGATACAGTAGCATGTTAAGTGAAGCGCCCTTGGAACCCTACACTTGCAGTCAGAAGATCAGATTCAAGTCTTGACCGTCACTTTCTAGCTTTGTGACCCTGGATAAGTCACCTAACATTTCAGAGCCTTAATTTCCTCATTTGTGAGATGAGGAGAGAATAATTTGATTTATATTAGCTACTTCCCAAGATATATGAATGTGATTTGTGATTCCTAATATAAGGTCCTTTGGTATCATAGATTGGAGCTAGAAGGGCCTTGGGAATCTTCTAGTCTAACCCCCTCATTTTATATAGATGGAATCTTAAATCCAGAGAGGGTAAGGGACTTGCACATAGTAGGCAAGAGAGCAAAGATTTAATCTCAGCTCCTCTGGCTTAATCTGCAGCAGTCTTTCTGATGAACCACGAAAAGTGTGTTTGAGAGAATTTGGCTGGTGCAAGGGACTTCAGAGTTCTCTTTCTCCCATATCCACAGAAGAAACTGCTCTATCTCTCTTTGTTTCTATAAGATGGGACTCAGATCTTCCTTCCTGCTCCTGCCTCCCCCAAGTTATTTCTTATCAGCAAAATCAGGCAATAGCAATAGAGATTTCAATCACACCCAAGAAGGACAAAAAAGGTTAACATACTACTAGACAGGTCACCAAAAGGCATTTATTAAACACTTACTTTGTGTCAGGCATTGCGCTATCCTTTGGAGACACAAAAGACAAAAAAAAGAAGTCCCTGCCCTCAAGTAGTTTACATTCTATTGGAGAAAGATAGCATGTGAATAACTGTGCATACAAGATATATAGAGTGTGAAGATCATTTTAGAGAGGAGGCACTGGGTAAGGGGTGGGATGAGAAGAAGGACTGCTTTGAAATCTTTCAGAAGTGTCCTTCAGTCTGGGAATGCACAAAAAGGAAAGAGTTCTCAAGTCCCTTCGACCTCTAAATTCTATGACCTGGCAAACAAAACTCCATGAATATAGAACAAACGTAACCATGCCCATTTTCCATGGAGGGAAATTGGAGCGCCCGGAAGTTGAGTCACATGTCCAAAGTCATCCAGGAAGGTGGTGGTGGAGTTGTGACCGGAAGACAGCTGATAAAACAGTGGAGTATAGAGGTGGTGCTTAGTGCTGTGCTTGGCATACCAGAAATGCTTGAGAAATGCTTGGGATGGTTAAGTGGTGCAGTGGATAGAGTGCTGGTTCTGGAGTTGGGAAGACTCATCTTCCTGAGTTCTAATTCAGCCTCAGACACTTCCTAGCTATGTGACCCTGGACAAGTCATTTCACCCTGTTTGCCTCAGTTTCCTCATCTGTAAAATGAGCTGGAGTAGGAAATAGTGAACCACTCCAATATCTTTGCCAAGAAAACCCCAAATCAAGTCATGAACAATCAGACATGCCTGAAAAATAATTCAACACCAACAACGACAAAATAAATAAATTCTTATTAACTCAATGATCAACTGGCATAGTAGATAGAGACTTGGATTCAGAGTCAGGAAGACCTGGGTTCAAATCCTGCCTCTACAACATACTATGTAACCCCTGGAGCAAGTTACTTAGCCTCTCAATGCTCCCAGGAAACTCTAAGACCAAGTTGCTAAGCAGATGCTGACCTTCATCGTTAGTGGGAGTTTCACAGTAGGAGCTTTGTTGAGAGACGGAATTATAGGTCATGCTAAAAAAGGAAAAGAGTGATCCAGGTTAGATAGAGTTAATCAGAGGAAGTTTCCCAGAGGGTAAGAGGATGTAGAGATGCTCTCCTCAACAGGCCTGACAGAATCAAGACTGCCTTCCCTGTAGGGGACTGGCTATACAATTATCCTGTCACTCCAACTGCTAATTTCCCTCTTCTTGTCTTAGAAACAATTGGGAATCTCTTCTCAGCTGATAATTAGAGGCCCTCTCCAACCAGCTTTGTTCCTGTACTCTGGCACATGACTCAATAGTTCTTTCCCTATTTTAGAGTCCGGTGTTCTTGACCCAATGAGCCTGGAATCACTCTGGAATTGGGTGCTTTCAGCTCAGAACAATAATAAGAAATACAAGTAAGATTTTTAAACCCTTCAGCTTCCTGTCTTCAGATGACAGGAAAAATTTTTCTGACATCTAATCTTCCCAGGGTCCACAGCTGCCTAAATCACACACACATACACACACACACACGCACATGCACACACACACGCACACACATTTCAATAAACTCCAATGGCTGCCTGTTATTTCTAAAGTCAAATATAAACTACTCTACTTGGCATTAAATCTTTTCACAATCTTGCCCCATCTCAGTGTCAAAATGAAGGTAAGCTTAAACACTCCTCCTATATCACTGCCATGTGGTGGAGGGACCTGCCTAGCTCAATGAAACTATGAGCTATGCCATGCAGGGTTACCCAAGATGATCAAGTCATAGTGAAAAATTCTGACAAAAGGTGATCTGGAGAAGGAAATGGCAAACCACACCAGAATCTTTGCCAAGAAAACCCCATGGACAATACTAAAATGATAAAAAGAAATGACACCAGAAGATGAATCCCTCGGGTCAGAAGGTGTCCAAGACACTACTGGGGAAGAACAGAAGACAACTACAAGTAGATCCACTGCTAATGAAGTGGCTGGGCCAAAGCTGCAGACATCTAGTGATGAAAGGAAAGGCCCATGTTATAAAGATCAATATAGGACCTGCAATATGAGATCTATGAACCAAGGTAAGCTTGATGTGGTCAAACAGGTGGAAAGATTAAACTTTGATATCTCAGGTGTCAGAGAACTTAAAAACGTGGGAATGGGTGAATATGATTCAGGTAATCCTTATATATACATAATCTACTGTAGGCAAGAATCTCAGACTTAGAAGACATGGAGTAGCCCTCATAGTCAATAAAAGGGTGAGAAAAGCAGTATTGGGGTATATAACCTCAAAAATGACAGAATGATTTCTGTTTGAATCCAAGGCAAACCATTCAACATCACAACAGTATAAGTCTATACTCCAACTACTGATGTTGAAGAGACCAAAGGTGATCAGTTCTATGAAGACCTACAACATCTTCCAGAAATAAGGTGGGAGAGGGAATCCATTCATCCTAAGGGACTGGAATACTAAAGCAGGAAATCAAAAGATAATTGGAATAACAGGCAAGTTTGGCCATGGATGACAAAAAGAAGTAGGGCAGAGACAAATGGAGTTTTATCAAGATAACTCACTGGTCATAGCACTCTATTTTAACTACCCAAAAGGTAACTCTACACATGGACATCACCAAATGGTCAATATTGAAATCAGATTAATTATATTCTTTCCAGTTCTATATAGTCAGTTAAAAAAAGACCTAGAGCTGACTGTGGCTCCAATCATGAGCTTCTTGTAGCAAAACTCAGATTAAATTAAAAGTTAGGAGAGAAAAAAATCAGATCATATAAGTATGACTTTAATAACATCCCTTATGAAATGGAAGTAATGAAAAGATTTAATGGATTAGATCTGGTAGATAAAGTGCCCAAAGAACTAGGGACAGAGGTTCTCAGTATTGTACAGGAGACAGCAACAAGAAAACATTCCAAAGAAATAGAAGAACAAAAAAGTGAAATGGTTATCTGGTAAGGTTTTCAAATGGCTGAGGAAAGAAGGAAAGTAAAAGATAAAGGAGAAAGGGAAAAATATACCCACCAATGCAGAATTCCAGGGAATAGCAAGAAGAGATAAGGTTTTCTTTGATGAGCATTTAGGGTTAAAATGCAAAGAAATAGAAGAAAACTAAGGGAAAGACAAGCTCTCTCCAAGAAAATTGAGATATCAAGGGAACATTTCTTGCAAAAATGGGCATGATAAAAGACAAAAATAGTAGGGGCTTAACAAAAGCAGAAAAGATTAAGAAGAAGTGGCAAGAATATGCAGAAGAACTATTCAGAAAATATCTTAACATCACTAAGAACCATGATGGTGTGGTTACCAATCTAGAGCCAGACATTCTGGAGAATAAAGTCAAGTGGACCTTAGGAAGCATTGCTGAGAAGGAGGCTAATGGAGGTGACAGAACTCCAGGTGAGCTATTTAAAATCCTAAAAGATGATGCCATTAAAGTGCTGCATTCCATGTGCCAAGAAATTTGGAAAACTCAACAGTGTCCACTGGTTTGGAAAAGATCCATTTTTGTCCCAATCCTAAGAAAGGGCAATACCAAAAAATGTTCAGATTACCAAAGGTTAGGCTTAAGATTCAACAAACTAGGATCCAGCAACATGTGAACTCAGAACTACCAGAAGAGTGGGCTCATTTCTGAAGAGACAGTGAAACTAGAGATCAAATTAACAACCTGTGCTGGATTATAGAGAAAGCAATGGAGTTCCAGAAAAAACATTTACTTCTGCTTGATTGATTATACTAATGCCTTTGATTTTGTGGATCACAACAAAATAGTCGATCACAAAAAATACCAAGTCCTCACAGAGATGAGAGTACCAGATCACCTTACTTATCTTCTGAGGAACCTGTATACAGGCCAAGAAGCAACAATTATAAACAAACATGGAACAACTGATTGGTTTAAGACTGGAAAAGGAGTATAACAAGGCTGTACATTATCGCCTTATTTTATTTAACTTATATGCAGAGCACCATTCAAAATGCCGTGCTGAATGAATCAAAAACCAGAATTAAGGCTGCTGGGAGAAATATCAACAATCTCAGATTTGTAGACAACACCATTCTGATGGCAGAAAGTGAAGAAGTATCTTAATAAGAATGAAAGAGGAGAGTGTAAAAACTGACTTGAAGTTTAACATAAAAAAACTAAGATCTTGGCAAGTGTCCCATCACTTCCTGGCGAAGACAGGGAGAAGACATGGAAGCAGTGTTCAATTTTGTATTCTTAGGCTCAAAGATCACCACAGATGGCAACTGCAGCCATGAAATTAAAAGATGTTTGCTTCTTGGAAGGAAATCTATAGCAAATCTGGAAAGCATACTAAAAAGTAGAGATGTTCCCTTGCTAACAAAGGCCCATATAGTCAAAGCTATGATTTTTCCAGTAGCAATGTATCACTGTGAGAGTTGGACTATAAGGAAAGCTGAATGTTGCAGAATCAATGTTTTGAAATAATGATGCTGAGAGGGCAGTTATTAATATGTGACACATGTTCCCATGTGTATCACCTGGACTGTCTGGACCCTCCTCTGAAAACTATTCCCAAGGGCATGTGGATCTGTCCCAAATGTCAAGACCAGATGCTGAAAAAGTCCCTGGCCTGGGACTTTAGCAATTGTTCATTCCTATATTGCCTACAAAGCAGCAAAAAAGGAAAAAAAATAATGGTGCTGGAGAAGACTTTTGAGAGTTCCTTAGACAGCAAGGATATCAAATCAACCAATACTTAAAGAAATTAATTCAGATGATGCATCAAAAGGACAAATTCTGATGCTGAAGCTTATATACCTTGACCACACTAGGAGAAGACAGGACTCAATGGAAATGACCACATAGTTGGGAAAGATTGTTGTTGTTGCTACTGCTGTTGTTCCTCCTTCCTTCTTGAAGAGGACCATCAAGGGGGTGATGTCTTGACTTGCAAGTGAATTGGTTTTAGGTGAGGCAGGGCTACTTGAAGTCATCAGCCTCACTCTCTCCTCCAGAGTCATCTGAGTCCAGTGATTAGACATAGGTCAGGATGACTAGAGATGAGCCCAGGTGCAGTGGATAGAACTTGATATTTTTAAGCTAAGGTCTTTACCAGGTTTCAGTTTGTCTGAGGGAACACTCATCTAGTGATTCAGTGATTTAAGGCTAGGTAAGAAATGAGGCAAAAGATGGCCTAGTCTTTCTACTCAAATAAAAATCATTCTAAGAGGGGAAAACCCTCAGGGTTTCTGGCCAGTACAGAAATAATTGCTATTTACACTCAGAGTCACCAAAATCCAAACAATGATCATATGACTTGGGATGGGACTTATTATTGACCAATCAGTGAAAGCCAGGGTGATTTGGGTTTAAAGCCTACTCAAGTAGCTCCATTTGAATCCCAGTGGCTATATCAAAGCCTGGTTTTCTGAAACACTATTTCAAGAGATCATGTATGAAACTATGTAGGACAAAAGATTGAAGGCAAAAGGAGAAGGAGATGGCAGAGGATTAGATGGATAGATAGTGTCATGGAAGCAACAAACATGTGCTTGGACAGACTTCAGGAGACAGGGGAACCTAGAAAGAGCTGGCACACTACAGTCTATGGGATCACAAAGAGTCAGACATAATTGAATGACTGAACAAAAAAAACCAATTTCCACATCCCACTTAAAGTGAGGGATAAGATGCTATGCTTTGACATCTTAAATAAGTGAAAATACATGTCTGAGATCAATCATATTTTAGCCTAAATGTGAAACATCATTGAAAACCATTGAATGAAAGAGGGAGGTAAAGTCAAGATGAAGAAGTGAAAGTCAGTATTCTTGTACAGCTCAACCAGCATACCTCCTCCCTGACAACCTAGAAAACTCACTAGACCAAATTCTGATCAGGAAAAACAAGGAAAGGTCACTTTAAGTCATTTTTCCAGGCCAGGGAAGCTTGAGAAGATAAGACAGAAAAGTCTTGGGACACAAGGGTGGAGGCTGGCCAGGAGTATAGTGCAACAGCAGAGAGCGTCCTAGCCCCTAATGACAGTAAGGAACTAAGACCAAACATGAGGGCAGGAAGCACAGGGGCAGAAAGAGATACCCACGGATTCCTGAAGCAGCACTGAAAGCAGGAATGGGTGCCAACTAGCAGCTTTGTCACTTATTTCCCAGTTCTGGGTCACAAGGCAGAGAGTTGTCACCAGGGAGTGGACCTATGATGTATACAGAGCAATAAAACAGTTTCCAAAAACTTAGCTGTGTGACTCTGAACCCACAAGCAGAGTGATGACTCAGTTCTAACCTTCAGTCCCATACATAAGCCTGAAGTAGAATATTTAGATCAGGAGACCAAGAACAAAGGAGAGCCAGCAGTTCAGTAACTCTGAACCTGCAGAGCCTTCCATTGGCCTAATAGTGATTGAGTTCAGTATTAGTGTAGTGAAATTCTACCACACAATCCAATAGCCCCAAACCTGGCTTGGTAGCTAAATCAAGAAGTAGTCTGAAAGAATGGGCAAGCAAAAGAAAGAAAGAATCCAACCATAAAAAAATTGCTATGGTGACAGGAAAACTCAAGACACAAACACAGAAGAAGACAAAGACTTGAAAATATCTACAAGCAAAACCTCAGAGACTTTGGATGTAATTGGACATAAATCCAAAAAGAATTTTTAGAAAAGTTAAAGAAAGAGATCGAAATGAGCAAAAAAGGAGGTACAAAAGCTACCTGAAGAAAATAATTCCTTAAAAATTCGGATTAGGCAAGTGGAAGCTAATGACTCTATGAGGCAAGAAGAATCAGTCAAACAAAATTGAAAGAATGAAAAAATAGGAGAAAATGTAAACTACCTCATTGGAAAAACAACTGACCTGGAAAATAGATCCAGGAGAGATAATTTAAGAATTACTGGACTACCTGGAAGCCATGACAAAAAAAAAAAATCCTGGGCAGCATCTTTTCAAGAAATTAACAAGGAAAACTGCCCTGATATCTAGCACCAGAGGGTAAAATAGGCATTGAAAGAATCCACCAATCACCTCCTAAAGGAGATCCCCAAATGAAAACTCCAAGGAATATTGTAACCAAATTCCAGAACTATCAGGACAAGGAAAAAAAAACTGCAAGCAGCCAGAAAGAAACAATTCAAATATCAAGGAACCACAGTCAGGATTACACAGGATTTATCAACTTTTAGATTAAAGGATTGAAGGGCTTGGAACATGATATTCTGGAAGACAAAGGAGCTTGGATTACAACCAAGAATCAACTCCTGGGGAAAAAAATTGAGCATAATCTTTCAGAGGGAAAGATCAACATTCAATGAAATTGGGGAGTTTTGAAATTTCCTGATGAAAAAATCAGAGCTGAATAGAATATTTGATCTTCAAATATAAGACTCAAGAGAAGCATATAAAGATAAACAGGAAAGAAAAAAAACACATGGCATTCAGTAAGGTTGAACTGTTTATATCCCTACATGGGAAGATGAGAATTGTAACTCTTTAGAATTACATCTCTACTAGGGCAGTTAGAAGAAGCATACTACTTAGAGTGTGTGGGTATAAGTAGACTTTGATGTGATGATCAAAAAATTAATTAAGGGGTAAAAAAAGGATTTTACTTGGAGAAGAAGAAAAGGGGAGCATAATTTATTATCACATGAAGATGCGTGAAAGAGTGAAAGAAGAGAGGCAGTGAGCATTGTTTGAACCTCACTTTCATTGGATTTGGCTTGAAGAGGGAATAACATATACAATCAGTTGGGTAAATAAATCTATCTTATCCTATAGGGAAGTAGGAGAGGAAGGGGAAAAGAAAAGGCAAGGGGGCTGATAGAAGGGAGGACAGATTCAGGGAGGTGGTAGTCAAAAGCAAAACACTGATGAGGAGGGACAGGGTGAAAGGAGAGAGAGAAAAATATAAACAGGGGGGAAATAGGATGGAGAGAAATAACACAGTAATAACTGTGAATGTCAATGGGATGAACTCCCCCATAAAACAGAAGCAGATAGCAGAATGGATTAAAAATCAGAGTCCTAGAATATGTTGTTTAGAAGAAACACATTTGCAGCAGAGAGACACACATGGAGTAAGGGGAAAAGGGTAGTATAGAACATATTACACTTCAGCTGAAGTAAAAAAAAAAAAGGCATAGTAATCCTGATCTCAAACAAAGCAAAAGTAAAATTAGATCTAATTAAAAGATAATAAGGAAGGAAGCTACATCTTGCTAAAAGGTACCATAGGTAATGCAGTAATATCAATACTCAACATAAATGCCACCAAGTAGTATAGTATCCAAATTCTTAGAGAAGAAGTTAAATGAGTTACAGGAAGAAATAAACAGCAAAACTATACCTAATGAACTAATAAAACTATACACAAATGCTGATATCTAAACTAGAAGGAGAAAAAACTATACTCCTTAACTTTCCCCTCTCAGAACTAGATAACTCTAACCACATAAATCTAAACAAGAAAGAAGTTAAAATGGTGAATAGAAAAGTTAGATATGATAGACCTCTGTAGAAAACTGAAAGGAGATAGAAAGCAATATACCTTTTTCTTAGTGGTACCTGGCACCTACACAAAAATTGATCATGTATTAAGGCATAAAAACCTCACAATCAAATGCAGAAAGGCAGAAATATTAAATTCATCCTTTTCAGATCGTGATGCAATAAAAATTACATGTAATAAAAGGCCATGGAAAGACATATTAAAAATTAATTAGAAACTAAATAATCTATTTCTAAAGAATGAATGGGTCAAACAACAAATCATAGAAACAATAATTTCATCAGAGAGAATGATAATAATGAGACAACATGCCAAAATTTATGGAATGTAGCCAAAGCAGTACTTAGTGGAAATTTTATATCTCTAAATGCTTACATGGATAAAACAGAGAAAGATCACATCAATGAATTAATTGGGCACATAATTTAAAAATCTAGAAAAAAAACAAATTTAAAATCTCCAGTTAAACCCCAAATTAGAAGTTCTGAAACTCAAAGGAGAGATTAAAAAAACTGAAAGTAAGAAAACTATTGAACTAATAAGTATAAGTAAAAGCTGGTTTATGAAAAAAAACCCAACAAAATAGATAAACCTTTGGTTAATTTTATTTTAAAAAAAGAAAGAAGAAAACCAAATTATCGGTATCAAAAATGAAAAAGGTGAAATTACCATCAATAAGGAGGAAATTAAAGCAATCATTAAGAGCTATTTCATCCAACTATATGCCAATAAATCTGACAATGTAAGTGAAATGAATGAATATTTTTAATTAACAGAAGAAGCAATAAAATACCTAAATAACTCCATTTTAGAAAAAGAAATTGAACAAGCCATCAGTGAAAAAAACAATAGGGCTAGATGGATTTACAAGTGAATTCTACCAAACATTTAAATAACAATTAATTCCAATACTATATAAACTATTTGGAAAAATAGGCAAAGAAGGAGTCCTACCAAATTCCTTTTATGACACAAATATGGCTCTGATAACTAAACTATAAGGAGCAAAATAGAGAAAGAAAACTATAGACCAATTTCCCTAATGAATATTGATGCAAAAATTTAAAATAAAATATCAGCAAAGAGATTACAGCAATTTATCACCAGGGTAATATACTATGACCAGATAGGATTTATACCAGGAAGGCAGGGCTGGTTCAATATTAGGAAACTATTAACATGATTGACCATATTAATAACGAAACCAACAACAGCCATATTATTTTCTCAATAGATGCAGAAAAAGCTTTTGACAAAATACAGCACCCATTCCTATTAAAAACACTGGAGAGCATAGGAATAAATGGAGCTTTCCTTAAAATGATAAGTACTATCTATCGAAAACCATCATCAAGCATTATCTGTAGTGGGAATAAGCTAGAAGCCTTCCCAATAAGATGAGGGGTGAAACAAGAAAACCCAAGCTCACCACTATTACTTAATATTGTATCAGAAATTTTAACTTTAGCAATTAGAGAAGAAAAAGAAATTTAAGGAGTTATAATAGGCAATGAGGAAACAAAACTATCACTCTTTGCAGACAATATGATGATATCCTTAAAGAATCATAGAGAATAAACTGAAAAACTTCTTGAAATAATTAACAACTTTAGCAGAGTTGCTGGATAGAAAATGAGCCCACATAAATCATCAGCATTTCCTATGTATTACCAACAAAGTCCTGCAGCAAGAGAAAGAAAGAGAAATTCCATTTAAAATAACTGTAGATAATATAAAATATTTGAGAGTCTACTTGCCAAGACAAACCCAGGAATGATATGAACACAATTACAAAGCAGTCTTCACACAAATAAAGTCAGATCTAAACAACTGGGAAAATATCAATTATTCATGGGTAGACCAAGCTAATATAATAAAAATGACAATTTTACTAAATTAATTTACTTATTCAGTGCTAAAACAAAAAAATTATTCCAAAGAGTTAGAAAAAATAATAACAAAATTCATCTGGAAGAACAAAAGGGAATTAATGAAAACAAATGCAAAGGAAGGTGCCCTAGCCATACCAGATGTAAAACTACATTATAAAGCAGCAATCTTCAAAACTATACTGGCTGAGAAATGGAGTGGTGGATCAATGGAATAGATTAGGTACACAAGACGCAGTAGCAAGTGACTATAGTAATCTACTATTTGATAAACCCAGCTTCTGGGATAAGAATTCACTAACTGACAGGAAAACTGGAAAATAATATGGTAAAAAACTAGGCATAGACCAACATCTCATACCATATACCAAGATAAGGTCAAAATGGGTACGTGATTTAGACATAAAGGGTGATACTATAAGCAAATTAGGAGAGCAAGGAATAGGTTTACCTGTTAAATCTATGGAGATGGGAAGAAGATATGACCAAACAAGAGACAGAGAACATTTTGAAATGCAAAAAGGATAGCTTTGATTACACTAAATAAAAAAAGGTTTTACACAAACAAAACCAACACAACCAACATTAGAAGGAAAACAGAAAGGTGGAAAACAATTTTTACAGTAGGTATTTTTGATGAAGGTCTCATTTCTCAAATATATAGAGAAATGATTCAAATTTGTAAGAATACAAGTCATTCCCTGATTGATAAATGGTCAAAGAATATAAACAGGCAGTTTTCATATGAAAAAAATTAAAGCTATCTTAGTCATATTAAAAATACTTTAAATCACTATTGAGGCAAGTTAAAACAACTCTGAGATGTCACCTCACACCTATCAAATTGGCTAATAATTCAGAAAAAGAAAATGATAAATGTTGGAGAAGATATGGGAAAATTGGAACACTGATGGTGGAGTTGTGAACTGATCCAACCATTTTGGAAAGCAATTTAGAACTATGCCCAAAGTGCAATCAAATTGTGCATACTCTTTGATCTAGCAAGACCACTTCTAGGTCTGTAGCCCAAAGAGATCATAAAAAAAGGAAAAGGACCTACATGTGCAAAAATATTTATAGCAGCCCTTTTTGTGGTGGCAAAGAATTGGAAACTGAGGGTATGCCCATCAGTTGGGGAATGGTTGAGCAAGTTGTGGTATGTGAATGTGGTGGAATACTATTGTGCTATAAGAAATGATGAGACACTTCCCCTTTTCTTCCCTTCCTTCTCCCCTTGCCTCCCCTCCCTTCTCCTCTTCCTCCCCCTCCCTCATCCATTTCTCCCCCATCCTTCCCTTCATCATTTCTCCTTCCTCCCTTCCCCAGCCTAGACAATGCCATGGTGGAGACAGCCAAGGAGGCCATGAAGCCTGCCCCGGACATCATGAGGCTGTGCCAGGACGTGTTCTCCAAAATGTCTATGTACCTGACAGGTGAGCTGACATCCACCAGTGAAGACTATAAACTTCTGGAAAATATGAACAAACTGACCAGTTTGAAGTATCTAGAAATGAAAGCTATTACAGTAAACATAAGTAGAAATCTAAAGGACTTAAACCAGAAATATGCAGCACTTCAGCCTTATCTGGATCAGACCACTTTAATTGAGGAGCAAGTAGCAGCTCTTGAGCAGGCAGCCTGCAAGTTGGATGCATATTCAAAGAACCTAGAAGCAAAGTACAAGAAGTTAGAAAGGCAATGAAAGAATTTTTTAGCACAAAGACTTTAACTACAAGAATGTTTCATAAGAGCTGAAGTAAGTGGGATGGAACTTATCGTCAGTTCCTAAAGGGAACTGCTGCTGATCCAAGGAGAATCCCAGTCTCCACCTCTGGTTCGATGTGTAACTCTGGCCTCCTTTGATGTTTTCCTAAATGTGTACCCCTTGGAATTTCATCTTATCATATGCTTTGTTGTGTGCCCTGGACCAAGGCTCAAAAATCAGGATCAACCCTGTCTAGAGTAGATACAGATGCAAATCTTGTCTCCCTGTCTCCTCCCTTCTTCTCTTTCCCCTAGGGCTCCCCTCCACCCTCTTCATAACTTGTTCTTGAATTTAAATAATAAATGCTGACATATGACCTTCAAGAAAGAAAGAAAGAAAAAAGAAATGATGAGCAGGTGGATTTCAGAAAAACCTGGAAATACTTACATGAATTGATGCTGAGTGAAGTGAGCAGAACCAAGAGAATATTGTACATAGTATCAAGATATATTTATGCAAGGCCCAAGAAGCAGCCTGTGCTCTGAGCTTGACATAACAACAATCCTTTGCACTCTGGGTGATCTCTCCCACTGCCAAAAGGTATTACTTTGACCAGCACCAAGTGTTCACTGAAGGATTTATGATATTCATATTAATCAATAACTGTTTAGATTTGTTGGAGCTCCCCCCATTTCCCAGAAACCTGAGAACCAGAAGCTGCAGCCTAAAACCATCCATCACATCTCTTGACATGCTCACAACCCCTGTGCTTATGTAACTGCCAAGTGAACTGAACCAGGTACTGAACGCCTGTTCCCTCCATGCTAACTCTGGTCCTGTACCCCTCTGAATGATCACAAGGCTCAGTGGCCCTTAAGACTTGAGAGACTGCTCCCACAGGACCCAAGCCCAAGAAGTGTCAACCATGGGAACTGGGAACTGCTTACTCAAGACCTAAGAATGATTGTGTTGTTATCTTTCATATATATAAACCCTGCCTTTGCCCCACCATATTAAGCCCTCCTTTTCAGGAGAAGGAACTTCTGCATTTTCCTCACTCTGAACTTAATTAATTAATTGAACTTCTGTTTAATTCCTGACACAACTGCCTCTGACCTGCTTTGTTTGGCTCTGGTCATTTACAGGTTAGAGGCTAATTCTGGTCCAGTTGACAACAATAACAGCAACATGTGCAATGATCAACTCTGATACACTTAGCTCCTCTCAGCAATATGACGATTGAAAACAATTCCAAGATTTGTGATAGAAAATGCTAAACACAGCACACCACGGATGTGCCAATGGGCTCCTCAGCTCTCTTTCCTCTTCTTGGTACAGGGGACAGAAGGAATCAGAAGAGCTTCACTCCCTCCCCACATTTCATCCCTATGCCTTCAATACAATTCAATAATGATTTATTCCATACCCACATGATCAGGATTTAGTGCTTACTCCCTATGCTATTTAAATTCAATTCAACAAACTTTTTTTAGGATTACTGTGTGCTAGGCCCTATACGGGGGGATATGAAGTTTTAAAAAAAAAAAAGTAGCCTTTGCTCTCAAGAAGCTTATACTCCAAAGGGGGTGTGTCTGTAACAAGGACATTCATAAATCATGTGATCAAATTCTCTCCCCTCATTCAAAGCCATCTCCTTCAGGATTGCCTTCCTAGTTAAACCTGGTCACCCATCCCTCCATGGTCCTGATCTCAGTTTGCATCATATGGTCACCTGATTATCTATACGCTGCTTTGGCTCTCTCCCCGTTTGTCATTTTCCCTCTTTCCACCCCCGTCTTTCCAAACAGAGGCACCTGGTATCTCATCCATGGTATTAATGCCAATGGATTAATAAATGACATTCACTGACATGGCTGACATTTATATCGTCCTTCAAATTTCACCGAGTTCGTTTATGCATAATTTCTCATTTGATCCTCACAACAACCAAGGAGCTACAGTATTATTCTCCTCATTTTATGGATGGAAAGACTGAGGCTCAAAAAGTGTTTTGATTTGCCTCTGGTCACAAAGGTGGGAATTTAACCCAAATCTTACTTCCTCCAAGTGCAGCACTCTATCCAACCATTCACTTAGTGAGAAACATTCCATCTCTGGGGATCCCAATGCTTGCTTCTTTTTCCCCTTAGAAATCTATCCCACGATGACTCCTCCTATTTTGTATAGATTTTTTCAACTTTTTCTTCACAACTTTTCTAAACAACCATCACTTTTATTCTGTTCTATGATATTCACAGCAGCCCACGGAGGGCTGGAAGCAGAGAGAGCCAGGACTCAAAGGAATTAAGCATTTATTAAGCACCTACTGTGTCAGATACTGTGCTTAGTACTTTACAAGTATTATTGCATTTGATCCTCACAATAATCCTGGAAGGTGGGCATTATTATTATCCCCATGTTACAGTTGAGGAAACTGAGGCAGAGGTTAAGTGACTTGTCAAGGATCATGAGGCTGAATTTGAACTCAAGTCTTTCTGACTCCAGGCTTAGCCTTCAATCCAGTGGGTCACCTAGATGCCTCTAAAAGCTGGCTCTCTTTACTATAACTCAGGGTTTTTTCCACTATACCACCTCCAAGAAAACCCGAGAAGCCCCATCTTTGGCCAAATGGGTGACATCCAACCAGTTTTCTCAGCATCCTACCAAACAGAAAAATGTGGCATTCTCTTACCAAGTGAAATCTCTTTCTCATGGTTGGAAGGGTTTAATTCTTTCACCTCTGGAACTTTCACCCTGAGGCCCTGCTTTTGGTGAGGGCCTCCAATGGCCAATTATCTAGAAGTCCTCAGCAACGTTGCATCTTACTCTTTGGCCTTCTTAACAACTGTCTTATTGTGTACTATCTCCCTCCATTTTCCTGTTCTGAAACTAAAACCAAATCAAGCCTGCTAAGATCTCTGAAAAGGGTGTGTCAATCTATTCCTATATGGTTTCATTTAGTGTCCCTATAACTTTCCAAATCAAAACATCTCCCCCTTGCTACCACTCCCCAGTGTGTGTATAGTCTCATCCTATTAAAAGGTAAGCTCTAGAAACTAAGTGGATACCCATCAGTTGGGGAGTGGCTTACCAAATTATGATTTAGAAAACTAATGGAATACTATTGAGTTGTAAGAAATAATGAAGGAGACAGTTTCAGGAAAAGCCTGTGAAGACTTATATGCCTGATACAGAGTGAAGTGTGCAGAACCAGAAAAACAATTTATTTTTAATAGCATTTTATTTTTTCCTAATTGCAAGTAGAAACAATTTTTAATACTTTTTCTAAATTTTGAGTTCCAAATTATCTCCCTCCCTCCCTGAGACAGTAAGCAATTTGATACAGGTTATACATGCGCTATCATGCAAAAAATTTCCATTTTGATTATGTTGTGAAAGAAAACACAGACTAAAAAAACACAAAAAATAAAGGGAAAAATAATATACTTTGATCAGCATTCAGACTCCATTAGTTCTTTTTCTGGAGGTGGTGGCATTTTTCATGATGAATTCTTTGGAATTGTCTTGCATCTTGTATTGCTGAGGACAGCTTAGTCATTCACAGATAATGATAATACAATACTGTTGTTACTGTGTACACTATCTTCCTGGTTCTTCTCACTTTACTTTGCATCAGTTCATGTAAATCTTCAAAACAAAGACAAACTTTGAAAAACTTAAGAACTCTGCTTAACGTCATGGCCAATCATGTGATTTTAGGGGACCAAAGATGGAGTACGTCACCCACCTCCTGGCAAAGATCTGATAGACTCAAGATGGATGCAAAAGGAGACATACATTTTTGCTAATGGCCAATGAAGGGATTTGTTTTGCTCAAATATGCATATTTGTTACAAAGGTTGTGTATTCCTTTTTTTTTTTTTCCAACAGGGTTGGAAGAGGTTAGAGGGAGAGATAATAAATGCTTGTTAAATGAAAAAAAAAAGATGATTTAATTTTTTTAAAGGCTGTAAACTTATTTAGGGCAGGGCAAAGAATGTCTTAGCTTTCATATTTGTATCCCTATCAATGCATTCCACAATGCTTGGCATGTTGCCAGTGCTTAATAAATGATTTTCCATTAATATCCATCTCATTTCTCCACATTCAGCTGCTGTTATCTGGGTCAGCATGGAGGTCACTCAGCTCTATTCTTGGTGGCACAGCTGCCATCCCCAAACAATACTCTATAAACAGCTGCTGCTGTCAATGGAACCCTCCCCCTCCTTTCTCAAAGGAGGAGCCCAGAAGACATACCTTCCTTCCTAGGCTGCCTGCCCACCAAGTTCCCTCTGGAAAATAAAAATAGGGACCTGACCTGCCCTGGTGGAGATTGGTAAGAACCTTACTTTGCAATAGCAAAGCTTTACCAAGGCGCAGACAAAAGAGGTGAGTATAATGGGATTAGAATAGACATAAATTAAAATTATAAATTCAATAAATGCCTTATCAGCCTCATGCTGGAAAGACAGTGGAACCACAGCAGCAGCCTTTGACAGGAATAAATTGCAATGCCCAGGAAAAGCCCCTGTCTCAGAGGACTGGAGGCAGCAGGGGAAGCCAGAGCTCAAAAGAACATTCTCAAGACAAGGAGAGGAGGAAGAGCTCATCTAACAAGCTTATGTTACCAGGCAGCAGCTCTCTATCACTGTACTGAATTCCCCCATCCCAACAGAGGCAACTGGGGGCATTTCCATAAAAGCAGTTTCTATAGTCATAGGACCTGAGTTCAAATCTTCTCTACCACCATTTGTGTAATGTTTAGCAAATCACTCTATGGTCTCAGTTTCTTTCCTTGTACAATGAAGTGATTGGATTTTATGACCTCTGAGGTTCCTTCCAATTCTATATCATTGATACTTACAGAAGCACTAAGTAATGTTATATTCTAGACATCTTAAGACTTATAGGACTGAAAACTGAGGGAGAGAATCAGAATGTCATCTGAAATCATAAGGTCATAGCAGTAGAGTTGGAAGGGCCCCTAAAGATCATCTAACCCAATATTTCCTTTTTATAGATGAGAAAGCTGGAGGTCAGGAAAATATGATGATTAGCTCAAGGTCATTCAGGTAGTAAGTGTCAGTGCCAAGATTCAGTTCCAAGTCCTCTGACTACAAATCCTACATGCTTCCACTGACCCTAGTCTAACTCCCTCATTTTACAGAGAGGGAAACTGAGGCTCAGAGAGAAAGTATTTGCTGAAGCTCAACAAGATCTTTCTTGTTTGAGATGGGATTTGAACATAGATGCTCTGATTCTAAGTCCAAGGTTGTTTCCTTTTCTTATGTTAGACTTAAATATTAAAACTTAAATACAAAATAAGAAAAGAAAAAAAGCATGTCATGTGCACAGCAGAACATGAGAGAGGATTCAAAATCTATATCCCAATGTTCTCTCCACTGCAAATGTCTGTCCTTGTCAGGGGTGTGCTGGAGCCAGCTCAAACCAGCTGGTATTAGCTGATAGTTGCATTTTCAGCATAAATATTTAGCTCATGCAAAGCACACACCTTTGAAATTGGCAAATGCTATAAATCAAGCTTTGATTTATTATTTGACTTAAGAAAATGATGGCAAAGAGATGTTATATGTACATCCTCCCCCCCAGGGCTGATTGTTAAACATTTACCAGTACACCCCTGATCTTGGTCCCAGAACCATTGATTTCTAGTTGTGTGAGTGTGGGCAAGTCACTTTCCACTCTACTCCATTTCCTAATCTTTAAATTTGATCTCAGCAAAGACTCATAAACAAGCTGGCTAGAAGGAATCTTAGAGACATCTAGTTTACTCTCTTTTCTTTACAGAGGAAACTGAGACCTAGAAAAGAGAGAAATACTTTGCTCAAGGTCATACAGGGAGTAAAAAGCAGGAACTAAATCTCCCAACTCCAAACTGAATGCCTGTCCCTGGCTTCATCCTGCGGTCCTTCTTTCAGGGCTATCTTCCCACAATGAAGCAGACCTAGGAGACTGTGACTATTTTGGGTGGTCGAGACTTCCATTCCCCCAGCTCTTCACCACCATCAGCCCCACTCTCCTTCCCTACCCAAGCCTGTAGTAATGGCTGGTTCTTATTAAGCCACTAATTAATTGAATCTATTTTTCCTTCATTGCATACTGTTAATTAGTTTCTTGTAGCAGAGGCGGCGATTATTCTTGGGTGGTAATAACTTGGTCCATGAGCCAGTTTTAATGTTGCACATAATTGTCAGGAGGAGAAAGAAAAGAGGAGGGAGATTGGGCAGGGCTTGGCCAGCTGTTTTAGGGATTTCAACCACGAAAGACATAGAAAGGATAAAAATGCTAGCAAGCAGTATAGGCTAAGGAAGGATTGGGTCCAGGGAGAGAGCTAAGAGAGGTTTGACCATCTTAAAATCATTGCATGTCAGAGCTGGAAAGCCTCTAAGATATCATAGAAGTCTCCTCCCCCATTTTATAGACAGAGACCTTGAAAAGGGAAATGACTTGCCTAAGATCACATGGTCAATAGGAGTCAGATCCAAGACTAGATCTCCTGAATCCAAGTTCCACAGTAAGTTTGATTCATAACAGCTCATGTTTAAAAAAAGCAACAACACTTTCAGGTGGCAAAGTGGAAAACAGCATGGCAGAAAGGGAGCCAGTATTGCAGTTGGGAAAACAGGCTTTAAGTTCCAACCTTAATATACCTTGGCTGTATGACCTTGGGTACCTCCTAACCCCACATTGCCCCTAGGAAACGCTCCAGTACTATGAGTTGGAGAGGTTACCCATCAGCATCGGCAGTGGTAGAGAGAATTTCCTCATAGGAAATCCCTCCACTAATTAAATCATTGATTCATGCCCCTATCCCTCCCCCCACCCCAACAAAAAAAGGGGGGATTTGCAAAACACTTTCCTATGAGGAAATCAGTGTGTGGGGATTATGCCTGCCTTGTTTACCCACGAGGAGCCTGAAGCTCAGAGACATTATTCTCCAAATGTTACACAGCATTTAAGTGGCAGAGAAAGGACCTAAATCTAGGTCTTCTGATGCCTGTTTTCAGACTTCTGCCACTCTGTGACCTGCAGAGTTCTAGGCTGGCACTCAGGAAGCTCAATCAATCAACATTTAGCAAGCACCTAATATGTACTAAGCTAAGATCCGAATTCAAATCTTGTCTCAGCTAGCTGTGTGAACCTGAGTAAGCCACTCAACCACTTTGAGCTTCCAATCCTCATCTATAAAGTGAGTATAAAAACAACTGAGGCGAGGGGATTGGGAAAGGCTTCACATAAGAAGTGGCACATGGAAGAACCTAGGAATTCTAAGGGACAAAATTCTATAGGAAGAAGAGAGTTACATTGAGGCAGATATAGGAGATGGAGGATTTGGGGGATAGTCCAGTTTGGTTAGAATGTAGAGCCCATGAAGAAAGGGAAGCAATAAGAAATCAATCTGGAGAATCAATCTGCATCAGACTGTGAAAGGCTTTAAATCCGTGCCCGAGAGTTTGTACTTCAACCTAGAGACCATAGGGAGTCACTGAGATTTCAGGAGCAGGATAGTGACGTGGTTAGAACTGTGTTTTGGAGAAGATAAATTTGGCACTTCATGGATGGTGGGTTAGAAAGGGGAGAAGCAGGGAGTTGCATTAGTAGCAGGGGGTTGCAAAAGTCTAGGCAAGGGTCTACACTAGGGTAGGTACTGACTGTGTGAGTAAAGAAAAAGAAATGAAATCAACAACAATCCACAACTGATTCGATATGAGAGAAGAGAGAGGGAAGGGCTGACTGCAAGTTGTGAACCTGGGCGACTGGAAGAATAACAGTGTCCAAAATAGAAATAGGGAAGTTATGGTTCATTATTATTGACTACCTGGAATAGAGCGGACTAGTATAGCAAGTAGGTAGAATACTGGACTTGGAGTCAGAAAGACCTGGGTTCAAATCCTGCCTGAGACATTTACTAGCTGTATGGTCCTTGCTATGTCTCTGTGCCTCAGTGTGCTTTTCTGTAAAAATGAGAGGGTTGGACTTGATTGCCTCTAAAATGCCTTCCAGCTTGAGAGCTATTATCCTGTGTGTGTCCTGCTTATCCCACAGCCCAAAGACCAAAGGCTGGAATCCTATTGAGGATAATGACCCTCAAAGAAACCGGGACCAGCGACACCCCATCACCAGAGAAGGCCCTTGTTGTTCGGCTCCAACAGTGACCGTTAATGAGCAAATCATCAGTCCTCAGAGACTTGCTTCCAATCACACATGGCTTCTAGGGATGTCTTAGCTTTCTAAGTCAGAGTGCACAGGAGCACTGAGGTCAGCTGGAGCAGGGGAAGATGATGCAAGTCCTCTTCATGTCCAGGCCCTTTGCTCCCCAGAACAACTCACTGCTCCTGGGTGTGAGCATGGACTGACAGAGGTGACCAGTGGAAAACCAATGGATGGGAAATCAGAAGACCTGAGTTCTTTTCACTTTTGTTACCGCCTAAGTGACCCTGGGGTCACATTTACAAAACACTGTGATGTCTACCAAGGACTTTTCTCAAATCATCCCCAGGAGATTAGTATAGCAGATAGTTGTTTTTCTCTAACAAGCTGAGAACACACAAGTAGTGATGACCCTAGAAGGTGGAGACCTCTCTAATGAGGAGTGAAGTTGTCTCCGTTTTCTTCTGCTGAGCTCAGTGGACAGAATGGGAGGCACAAAATGGGGCTGTCGGGTCCCAGCATGTCACTAGGGCTCAAAGAAGGTCACCATAGACTGAGCAGTGCCTGCTCAGTATTGTTATCCTCATCCTGTAAAAGAGGAAACTGAGGCCCAGGGTGGTTAAGGTATTTGCCCAGGGTCACACCAGTAATAAATACCAGAGGCAGAATTTAAACCCAAGTCATGCAACTTGGGGAGTGGAGGGAGGGGAAGGGAGGAGAGGAGAAGGGAGGGAAGGGAAAAGGGAGGGAAGGGGAGGGGAAAGGGAGGGGAAGG
>CM053588.1:46050804-46071423 GCA_028646515.1 Pseudochirops corinnae
GGAGAGGAAGGGGAGGGGAGGGAAGGGGAGGGAAAGGAAAGGGAGGGGAAGGGGAGGGGAAGGAAGGGGAGGGAAGGGGAGGAGAAGGGAGGGGAGAGGAAGGGAGGGGAGGGCATCTGCAAGGAGACTGAACCCAAAGACACTCCTCCCCCAAGGTCTATTCCAACACTGATATTCTACAAATCTGCAATACATACAATTTTGCTAACTGTAACCAGCTCTGTGAATGTGAGCTGCTAGAAGGTTCCCGGGAGACAAAGTCCCTCCTAACTCCAAGTTCACAGCAATGTCAATAAGAGGGAGAGGAGTCAGCCTTCTCTCTGCCACTCTAGAGAGGCCTAACCTAATTAGACCGGAATTATGCAAATCAGTACTAAAGCGGATAGTTGTTTTTCTCTAACAAGCTGAGAACATACAAGTAGTGATGACCCTAGAAGGTGGAGACCTCTCTAATGAGGAGTGAAGTTGCCTCTGTTTTCTTCTGCTGAGCTCAGGGGTCAGAATGGGAAAGGCTGAGAGCACAAAATGGGGCTGTCAGATCCTGGCATGTCACTGGGGCTCAAAGAAGGCCACCATAGACTGAGCAGTGCCTGCACATCCCCTGGGGAAGTCCCACAAACAAAGACAGTTCAGAGCTTAAGACAGAACTACTGGCATCCTCTAGCAGATGAATTGGGAAGCAGAATAAGGATGGTGTCAGAAGAGGGGAAGGGATGAAGGTGACATAGATTCAACTCACAGGGGGAGAAATCAGAGCAACAGTGATGAGGTTAACTAGAGTTTGGCCATGTGCAGGGTACAACACTCTGGGCTTTCAAAACATGAGCAAAGATCCCTCCTCTAGAGTAACCTGGCTGAGTACTATGTAATTATAACAATCAACCTCTGAAAAGAGGAAAAAAACAGACTCTCCTCCCTTCTTTGCAGGGTGGGGGACTACGGGTGCACAACATTGCACACACTACCAGGCTCAGCTTTAAGAAGCTGAAATGCTTTTTAAAATCTCTCTTTTTTATTTTTTTAGTTTCTGGTCACAGGGGACCACTTTCTGCAGAAGGAAGAGGGATGCTTGGAAATAAAAATGATCTAAAAAGCAAAAGATAGCAAACTTCAGAAGAAAAGAAAAGCTGGAGGGAAAAGTCATTTGGGCAGAAAGCAGCTTCAAATATCAACAATCTGGGGGGCAAGAGAATCAGGGGAGGGAGGCTTTGGAGGTGGAAGGGATCTTGGAGGCTATCCAGTTAGAGTCCCTTATTGACAGGTGAGGAAACTGAGGCCCAGAAAGATAGATAACGTGACCTCCCCCCAGACACACATCTAGTTGGTGGCAGAGTCAGGGTTCTTTTGACCTTTAAGAATTCAAACACAATTTTTATCCCACTATATTATATTGCCTCTTCTAAAAGATGAGGTTTGCCATAGAGAGAGCTGGAAGACATTACAGAGAAGTCAGTCTTCCTGGGATGGCATGGCCAGAACGCTAAATTTGAAGTCAAATTATTGTTCTACTTACTATCTGTGAGACTTTGGACAAGTCCCTTGAATTCTCTATTCCGCAGTTTTGTCATCTGTAGAAGGAGCCAGTTCCAGTTCTAGAACTCTAATCTTGTGGTCCTGGACCCTCTCCAGTCGTCCTGATGGATATCTGGCCACTGGACCCCCAGATGGCTCCAGAGGAATAAGTGAGGCTGGTGGCTTTGCACAGCCCTGCCTCACTTAAATCCAATTCACCTGCAAATCATAGCATCATCTTCCTGATGCCATAGTCCTCTTCAAGAAGGAAGGAAAAACTCCAACCACACGCAATCATAACCTGGGATCCAATGATCCAAAGAGAGAACCAGTTAGAATGTGTGCCCAATAATACCTCTGTTCTGGCCATCTCTCTCCCCTTTCTGAGACCCATTCACCAATGACTATGCACACAGAGATCCTTCTTCAGGACTTGGCCAGGCTAGGTGCTGGGAAAGGCAGAGTCTTTGGGCTGCCGAACATCAGCCAGTGGCATCAGCAGTCAGAGAGAGCACCCCCTCCCCTTGCCTCAGTAGCCACAACCCAGAGCAGGAGCTCTTCAGGGCAGGGACCCCTGGAATTTATGAATTGCTGGATAATGCTGTGTTCCATGGTCCATTTGCAGGATTCTTTTGGTCTGTTTTGAAGCCGTGAAAAGAGCCCTGGTAATCAAGGAGGACTTTAATCACCGTCCCCATTCTGACATTTAAATTACAGATGGTATTTTCAATTAAACAGGCCTGCTCAGCAGGTCTAATGTAGCCATCAGTTCTGCTCCCTTCTTAAGTGTTGTTTGAAGAAAACTGTCGATGTGCTCCCACCTCTCCCTCCCTCCCTCCCTCCCACTTTTCTCTCCCTCCCTCACCTCTACAAAGAGCAGAGAGGAGGAATTGGGGAGGACAGAGAGCCTCCTAGAAAAACAGAGAAGGGAATCCAGTAACTACAAAGTCAAACTCACCCAATACATGCAAAGTCTTCGATTTCATCAGGAAATGGATCTCCCAGTGTGAACCAGGCAGTGAATCAGCCACCAAATATTTAGCCCATTGGGGGCTTTCATTAGAAGACTATAACTAACCCCACAGAGCTACCCATGGAGTCTTGATGGGACATAGAACCCATCCTCTGGGGATCCAACCTGCTGGTGCCAGTGGGGGTTTCGATAGTTGCCCCAGAGCACACACTATATGTGGGGACCCATCCTGAATAAACAATTAGGCTCTTTGCATTCTCAGGGACCCATTGGAGAGATGAGACTTCCAGAAAGAATATGATGGTGTCTTCTTTCTGGAAAACTTGGCTGACCCAGAGCCCTTCCCCCTAGAGCCTATCATTGGTATGAAGCTAGAAGGATCAGAATTTAAGAATCCTTGAAGGACCAACCCTATGTCAACTGACAGCTGCTTTTTAAAAAAATTCACAAGTTAAAGAAAACAGGGATAGTAAGATGTAAATGTTTGCTTCAAATAAAATCATAGTATCTACTTGTAATTATTTGTATTTTAAAAAGCATTTACACAGGAGAAATCATAGTAAATAATAGTAAAATTATAAACAATTTTTTAAAATTCTCATTCCAATTGACACAATTGATGTACCTTGTCCTTCCAGTGTTAAAACCTTAGCAGGTCTCAGACCCTAGTCTGCTCCCGTCTTCAGCCTTGATTCCTCATTCTTAGAGTAGTTGTTTTCTACTGAGTGTTTCAGGGATAAGAAAAGGTATCAGACAGCACCCCCTGCCCTGGAGCATCTTCTAGTCTTTCAGAAACCAGAACCCCAGACATGGAACAGAAAACACTCCAGAAAGTACGTGCCAGGCAAACCAGTCTCCCCTGCTGCACATTCCCTTCTCATCTGTGCTGCTATCGCTCTCCAAATTTTCCACTATGACTCGGCTGCCTTCTCACAGTGCAACATCCCTCCGCCATATTGGTCCTCTTCTCTCATTGGTGAGTCTCTTCTGGAGCCTCCCCTGTGAGGACAAGCCCTGGAACCCATGATTCAATTCCCTCCTGGTCATGCTTCAGAATCTCTGAACTTCA
Source organism: Pseudochirops corinnae (assembly GCA_028646515.1). Classification (NCBI taxonomy): domain Eukaryota; kingdom Metazoa; phylum Chordata; class Mammalia; order Diprotodontia; family Pseudocheiridae; genus Pseudochirops; species Pseudochirops corinnae. Next base: position 46,054,359 of record CM053588.1, read on the forward strand.
CCCTCCTCCCAAAAAAATTGGGGTACATTCTATAGCCTCCTGCTTTTCAATCCTTCTATATGTTGTCTTCCTCCACTACATGGCAAGCTCCTTGAGGGCAGGTACTGTCTTTTTGTTTGTCTTTGTGTCCCCACTGCTTAGTCTATTGCCTGAAGAGTAAGTGCTTAATAAATGCTTGTCTCCTGCCCTCACATTAACTTTCCCACCTGGGAAATAAGGAGTTTGGATTAGGTATTCTCTGTGATTGCTCCCAGTTCTGACACTCTCTGTGCTAAGCTCCCTTACAGTCTCACCATTTCATTTTCTAAGATCCTGTCCAGGTCTGATATGCCTTCCAAGAGCAAGGCCATGGCTGAAGGAGGAAGCAAGTATCCAGTTCTGATATTTTGTGTTTTAAGGGCCCTCCCAGCCTCAACATTCTCTGTTCTAAGGCTCTCCCAGTTCTTACACTTTCTGTTCTAAGCCCCACCCACCCAACTCTGACATTCTGGGTTCTGAATCCTCTCCCAACTCTGACATTCTCTGCTCTAAGGGCCCTCCCAGCTTTGAGATTCCATGTTCTAAGGGCTCTCCCAGCTCTGACATCTTATGGTTATATGAAATACTAAATCATGGAGACCACACTGGGCTGGAAGAATCATGAATCTCTTTAGGAGAGAGGTAAGGCTGATCTTTCCCCTTTCCTTTATCCCCAGCCCTCAGCTGTACACCAGTTCCCCTGATGACTTCCTGCGAGGGTTTGACATACAACTCTTCTAGACTGGAAAACATTTCTCTTTCTCCTTCCTCCCTCAGACTCATTTTTCCCCCTAGAATAGCAGCCCCTAGGCTGGGAATGAATCACAGGAGCTACAGAACCCATGGACTTAATGAGAGGACAAGAAGGCATCTAGGGAGGAGGAAGGCAAGCAGGGTTGAGGTAAGGAGCAAGGCTAGGGCTGAAGGAGGAAGCCAGAGCTACTGAGGAGCCACACCACTCTGTTCTCTCCAAACAAACATCCCTTCTCCTAGGGGACCCTAGTGAACCCTCTCAGGTGTCTTAGATAGAAACACACACCTAACATAGTACCTTAGTGTGGATAAACTACTCCCCTCACAACCCTTTGGGGTCTTGAGATAGTGAAAGTATTTTACTGATAAAGAAACATATTTGAAGATGTTACCCACAGCCAGCATCAGAGCTGGGATTTGAACCCAGATCTCCAGGATTTGAATCCAGTGTTCCTTCCTCTCTAACCCTCCATATCCCACTGCTGCACAACCCTCTAAGACCTGGCCTCCACACTGCCCTAGTGGCCAAATATCCCTGGCCCAGGACCCATTGTTATTTCACTTTTGCATTGGAATCCCCAGCATTTGGCACCTAGTAAGAATTTCATAAATGCTTATTGATCAACTAACTGATTGATTGATAAGGGAGCCAGGTACCAACAGTATTTGGTTTCCATCGGCTTCCTTTCTGTTCCCACCTACTCTCTCCCCCCAGGAAAGACTCAACAAGATAGGGCCCTCCTGCCCCTGAAGCACAGGTCTCATCAGTATTAAGGGGCCAACACAATCAATTCCAAGTACTGAAGGTCTAGGTGTGATGTCCAGTTCTGAGTGCCCCACTGTGGCTGGTCAGAGATCTATGAAGGTCAAGTTAGTGGGGAACCTGAAGAAAAGAATATTCCTCGTGGGACATAAATATTCTCCTTTCATTCAGAGCCTTCTGGTTGGTCAAAAGAACCAGCCCTTTGCACAGAACTTGAGACTTAAAGCTGGAAGGGGCCTGAAGGTCATCTAGTCCCATTTTATAGATGAGGAAACTAAGACCAGAAAGCAAGGCAGATGCCAAAGTTCTGAGATAGTAAACAGTAAAAGCAGGCTTGGAATCTTGGTTGTCTAGTCCCAGATTTCTGTCTGTTGCAGCTACCCCTGGTGAGATGTCATCAAGCCACCATTTCAGCAAGAGATAGATAGTCTGGGTTAGACTTTGGGCTGAACTTCTAAGACCAAAGGGATAGCAAAAGTGGGGACCAGGGAAGTGACAGGCCAAGACCTTCAAGCTTATCAAACCCCAACTGATGATTGAACATAAGAAGAACCTGAGCCAGGAGAGTTTGTACACTGCCACCAAGTTGGAAAGGCTGAATCTCAAATAAGGCCAGTGCTCTTTCTAGAGGCAGCCGGTGAGATAGAGTGCTGGACTTGGAGTCTGGAAGACCCAAGCTCAAATTCTACCTCAGATACTTAATATCTGTGTGACCCTGAGCAAGTCACTTAAGCTCTGTCTGCCTCAGTTTCCTCTTCTGTAATAATAGCACCTGCCTCCCAGAGTGATTGTAAAGATCAAAACCAAATATTTGCAAAATGCTTTGCAATGTTAAAGTACTGTATAAATGCTATCATCATCATCATTGCTATCCACAGTGAAATTCTACTTGGGATGAGAGATATAGCATAATGAGGATCATTTCCAGTCATAGGATCTGCAAAATCCTCAAATAATTGGACAAGTGCCCACTACTCTGCCTAATTCTTTCTGACAGCCTGAGTCTCAGCCCTTACTGCCCCAGTCCCTTGCAAACACCACCAAAAGTCTCTGAAAGCTTGATGATGAACCAGCAAAAATCCAAACTTTTGCTTCACATCTTTGTGCCCCAGCTCATTAGAACTTAAAAAAATGAAATAATAAAATAAAAATCGTCTCCAATCCAAGGGAAAGATTTTCAGCTAAAACCTCTTTCCTTCCTGATATCAGTAAGAAATGAACAGTAATCAGGTCTCCAAGATTTTCAGGGGGCAAAGATTTGACTCCAGTCTCCAGGGACCCAAGTTCAAAGATAGGACTGCTCCATAGGTCAGTGAGAAGAAAGCTGCTGGCCTGGGAATTATTCATGGCAGGGAAAGGGAGACTAAGACCATTTGCCTTGGGCTTTACCCTGGAAAGAGGCCAGGGAAAGAGAGAGGGATGGGAAAGTGGATGTCAAGAAAACTGGATCCTTAAAAAGGGTCGGGAGATTCTGAAGTTCAGGGAGTAGGAGGCAGAAATATCCTCAAAATGGCAAGGAGCAGAGCTCAGCCCCAGGTGAGTAATCCAGCCATGGGAAGATGGAAGCATGGCTCTTGAGCCATTTGGCCAGCTTCCATTCACTTGGGTGCTAAGAGAGACAAGAGGAATGATAAAGAGAAGCTCTCCTTTGAAGAATTAGAGCTCTGTGTCCCTGGATACATTCATGTCTATTTACAAAATAGAGAAAAAGGTTCTAGTAATACATACGGTGCTAGTCAGAGTGAAAAGGTCCAGAGGGAATCAGGAGGCCTAGATTCTAGCCTGGTTTCCAACGATTGTAATCACAGATTGTCCAATCTGAGAGGGCCCTTAGAACACAGAATGTTGGAACTGGAAGAACCCTTAGATACATACATGATATGAAAGAAAGGAAGGCCCTTAGAACACAGGATGTCAGAGCTGGGAAGGAGATTAAAGACCATTTGCTCCAACCTTTTCAATTTGCGGATGAGGAAATGGAAGACTAAAAGTATGGAATAATTTTCCAAAGATCACACAAGTGATTAGAACTAGCCCCATCTCTCTCTCTCTCTTTCTCTCTGTCTCTCTCTGTCTCTGTATCTGTCTCTGTCTCTCTCTCTCTGTCTCTCTCTCTCTCTCTCTCTCTCTTAGTAAACCACCACCCACCTCAAACTAGACAATCCTTCCTTCTACCTCTTTTTGGAACATTGGGGAAGCCCCACTCTCAGTGTCCGGGGCCAGAGTTATTTCCATAATAATGTCACTCATCTTTTCAAAAGGCAAACAGTTACCAAGGGACAAGGGGGACAGGTCTAGGGCGTCTCCAGTCTCCTCCTTGACTTCTCCCAACATACAATCTGATAAAGTGCACCTGGTCCTTGAAGTCCTCACAAACAGCCTGAGCCCCAAGGCAACGGCCAGTGAGGGTGACAGAAGAACCATTAATCTTCACTGGACTATTCAGTACTGCCCCCCCCCCCCCATACCCTTTCCTCCTGGTTTTAAATGTTGCTTGGAAACCAAATCCAATTTGATGTAGCTCACCAGATTTGCAGTGCAGAATTCATCGGGTGTGGAGCCTGCTTTTCAGAGAATAATTCATTTTTCCAGTGTTGGTGAGGGGAGTAATTGATCGGGGGTGGGGGGGGAGAGGGGAGAGGAGGGTTTGCATCCCTCCCTCGACAGTCTTACTCTTAATGCAAGAATAAAACTCTGTTAGGTCAAACGCACCACAATAAATACGTGGGCCACATTAGCTTTAATATATTGGATTATTCTACTCGGTGGTGATGAAAAACAAGATTTAATTCCCTAGAAATGCCAGGAGAGAAAATCACTTTCTCGTCTTCCTACCTCCTTCCCTCTCCCCCTGTTGTTGTTAAAGTCATCTTTGTCTTTTAGGGAAAGGACAGGCATTTGAAATCTACCCTCCCAGAGAAGGCAGGAGAAAGCTTTCTTTCCAAATAGACCAATTCTGGTCCCCTCTGTTTGGGGTGATTAGATGACCTCTCATCTTCCACTATTCTCACTCTAGACTCTGTGGACAGAGGGAGGAAATGTGAAAGAAAGGAAGGGATGAAGGAATGAATGAATGAATGAACAAATGAATAAAAATCGTTTATTAAGCATTTCCTATGTGCCAAGCACTGTGCTAAGCCCTGGGCTTCAAAGAGAAACAGAAGGCAGTCCTTGCTCTCAGGCACCTCACATTTTGGCGGAGGAGACAACACATGGGTTTGGCTGGAGGGCACAGGGCATGGAGAGGAGCAGTATTAAACAAACATCTGGAAATATGGGCCAGTGCCCCATTGGGGAGGACCTTGGATACCAGACAGGGGTATGTGAACTTTATTGGATGGACAACGGGGAGCTGCTGGAGTTTCTGACCAGAGGTGATAGGACCTGTGTTCAGATCCTCGATGAGCTACTTGGCTTCTGAACGCCTCTCTTTTCTTATATATAATATGGAAATAATAACACTTGTACTCTTGCCTCATGAGGCAGCTGTCAACAAAGTATGTCACAAGCCAGAAAGCATCATAAAAATGGCTCATTGTTATTATTATCATTACATAACCAGGTCTATGAGCAAGATTATTCTGGCGCTAGGAAAAAGCAATAGAAGAGAGGAAAACCTGAGGATCCTAGGAGAAACTCTTGCCCCCGACCAGACCTAGACATATTTCTTTTTTTAAAAACCTTGAAGAACATGTTTTGCCCAAGGCCTGCTTCAGCGTGAATCACTCTTATCAGCTGCCACCAAGACCTCTGTCTCTCTGCTTTGGCGTAACTCTGCCATCAGCCCATTATCCAATCCCAAGAAGGCGTTGACCCTCCACAGAGTTCTCCATCATTCACCCCCCAGCCTTCAGGTAAGACTAGCACTGCTTTTCCCAGGAAAGCTGGGAATGTGTTTCCTCTAACTACCCCTTCTCAGATAATTATGAGGCACAGATCTTAGATCTGACTCCCTCCCCTTCCCTGTTCTCTTTTTCCAAAGTCCAATCAACCAATTAATCCATCGACAAGCATTTATTTATCATGCCAGGCACCATTACAATGAATAAAGCAATCCTCAGTCATAGACTAACATGGTGGTATTTGTCCTTTGTCCCTGTACCATCAACATCTAGCTATTGAACAGAATAGGTGCCTAAAACACACTTGTTAGCTGATTGATCCTTATTTCTAACCAAAATCTTTAGTCATTTAAATTGCCTAAGCCACAATTTCACATCCCCATCCAGCAAATTTGTGGGAAAACCAGAGAGCATATTGGCAGAAAATGGGTATAAACCAATATGGGTACATAATTTAGACATAATAGGTAATAGTATGAGCAAACTAAACTACTTGTCAGATGTATGGATAAGGGAAGAATTTATGACCAGAAAGAGATAGAGAGCATTATGGGACATGAAATGGATTGTTTTGATTACATCAAATTCAAAAGGTTTTGCACAAACAAAACTAATGCAGCCAAGATTAGACGGAAAGCAGGAAACTGGGGGGAAATTTTTATCGCAAGTTTCTCTGATAAAGGCCACATTTCTCAAAAATAAAGAGAATTGAGTCTTTTTAAAAAAAAAAAATGAGTCATTCCTCAATTGACAAATGGTCGAAGACTATGAACAGGCAGTTTTCAGAAGAAGAAATCAAAGAAGTCTATGGTAATATAAAAATGCTCTAAATCACTATAAATTAGAGAAATGCAAATGAAAACAACTCTAAGTACTATCTCACACATATCAGATTGGCTAATATGACAGAAAAGGAAAACGCCAAATGTTGAAGGGGATATGGGAAAATAGGGACACTAATGCACTGCTGGTGGAGTTGTGAACTGATTCAACCATTCTGGAGAGCAATTTGGAACTATGGCCAAAGGGCTATAAAACTGTACATACCCTTTGATCCAGCAATACCACTAGTAGGTCTGTAGCCCAATGAGATCAGAGAAAAATGAAAAGAACCTACACGCACAAAAATATGTATAGCAGTTCTTTTTGTGGTGGTAAAGAACTGGAAATGTAGGAGATGTCCATCAATTTGGGAATGGCTGAACAAGCTGTGATATATGATTGTGATGGAATACTATTGTGATATAAGAAATGGTGAGCAGGATGCTTTCAGAAAAATCTGGGAAAACTTACATAAACTGATGCAAAGTGAAGTGAGTAGAACCAGGAGAACACAACAATATGGTACAATGATCAACTGTGAATGACTTAGCTATTCTCAGCAATACAACAATCCAAGACAATTCCAAAGGACTCATAATGAAAAAAAAAAATTCTATCCACCTCCAGTGGAAAAAAATGATGGAGTCTGAATGCAAATTGAAGCAAAATTTTTTTAAACTTTATTATTCTTGGGGTTGTTGGGGCTTGGTCTTTTTTGGATCTGCATTTTCTTTTGCAATGTGGCTAATATGGAAATATATTTTGTATGACTACCCATTTATAATAAACCTCAAATTGCTTGCCTTATCAAGGAGGGAGAAGAGGAGAGAGGGAGGAAAAGAATATAGAACTCAAAATTTTAAAAAAATGTTAAAAATTTTACTTACATATCATCAAGAAAGACTAAAATTATAATTTAATGTTAAAAAAAAAGAAAGAAAGAAAGAAAATGAAGAGGTTGAACTCAATGATCTGAAGAGTTTCTTACAGGTCCAATTCCTATGACCATTCCTAGACTTAGAGTACACAATGGATAGAGGGAAGCCACTGAAACTGAAAGGCCTGAGTTCAAACCACATGATCTCTATACCTTTCAGTGTTCTCAGATAACTATCTAAGACAGTAAAATGCACCTGACTTGCTGATGTGCCTAGATGGAGAGAATTACCCACATGGATAAAAAAAAATTGGATGTGAAGATGGAATTCCCTATCCAGGCAGACCTTGGAGGAGTTGATAGCCAGAGGAAGCATTTTAAAAGCTGGAAGGGACCTTGGAGCTCATCTAAGAGAAGAAGCTTCTTGTGGTGGAAAGTATGGTGGACTTTAAAACCACCAAATCTGGGGCCAAATCTTGACCTTACCACTTTTTAGCATGGAGCCTCAGGCTATGCTACTTCACCACTGTGGACCTCAGTTTCCCCATCTGTAAAAATGAAGGTTTGGAGAAGTCCCTTCCAGCTCTAACATTGTTTTTCATGGTTATGATTCTCCCTGGAGACATCACTATAGGGATATGTTGATAGAGGTATGACTACTAAGTCTTTCCCAAAACTTACTTTTTTTTTTTTGAAGCAATCAAGGTAAAATGACTTACCCAGCATCACATAGCTAGTGTCTGAAGCTGAATTTGAACTCAGGTCCTCCTGTTCTATCCACTGCACCACCTAGCTGCTCCCAAAATTCACTTTTAAATTCAATTTGAATTACAACACTTTCTCCTCCACTTTCTTAAGTCCTGACAATCAACAAAACAATCCGTCAAATCCTGATTTGTCGGATGCCAATTTCTGAGGTGTAAATACTCACACTGAAAGTTTAACACTCCTCTCTCCCAAGCTAGTTTGAGCTGGCTCCAGTCTGCCAATGAGCCACTTCCTCCTTTTCCAAAGGGTTCAGATCTGGAAGCTTTTCCTTCTCATGTCTCCTGCCTTTTAACAGAAGGGTGGTGGACTGACTATAGGTGTAAAACAAGGCACGAACTGCCAGACAAGGTTAAATGTTGGTTTGTTTTGCTTGATTGTATGTATTAAAACAGAGTAAAATCGCAGAATTACAGAGGGAGGAGAGAGTCATTGAGAAATTATTGTGATGGCTTTTTTAAAGAACATCAACAAAACAATTTTTTTAATGGAAGTTAACCAGGAAAAAAAATGTGCAAAAATCTCAAGAGAGGTTTGGAGGATACCATCCCAGGTGAAGGGAAGTGACCCCAAAGATTTATCCGATCCCTTCATCAATATCAGTCCAGTCAGATTGCAGTTAACAATGGTGCAGAAAGGGGTCCATTAGATTGTGAACTTCTTGAGAGTAGGGACAATTTTTCTTGGAGGAGGGGCTTTCTTTTTTTTTTTCATAGTGCTTAGCATAGAGCCTGGCAGTAGTAAGTGCTTCATAAATGCTTAGTGAGTTGACTTTTTATAAGGCCCTAGAGAATCAAGCAGAAGAGAGACTATCTCACACACACGGGAACCTATCTCAGACCCCAGGGTTTGCTGTAGACAACTCCCTTGCTACAATAATCCTTTTGACAATTAACTGTCTTTTGTTAAAAGAGAATGAACAAGATCACATCTTAATTGTATTCATTATTCTCCCTGTACAGCAGAGTCAACACAAGATTAGGCTTAATTTACAGGAGAGGAAAAAAATACTAAATCGTCTTTCAATGGTTGATACAAATTGGATCGTCTTTGCTCGGCAATATTCGCTTCAGCCAGCAGGGGGCGAGCAGGGATGACAATATCATCTCTAGGGCTGAGAAAGCATCATAGGATTGAAAGAGGAAACCAAATATAGGTAAATGTGTATGCATGTATGCGTGCATATATATATGTATGTATACGTATGTGCACATGTGTGTATGTGTGCATGCAATACTCTTTTTTACAGGCAAGGAAACTGAGGCACAGACAGGGGAAGTGAATTACCCAAAGTCAGCCAGCTAAAAAATTACAGAGTCAGAATCGGAACCCAGGTTTTGACACTTTGGTTTGTGCCTCCCCCATGACCCTCCATCTCTAGTCTATTAACCTGGGTACTGGCCTGTCTCTCATGTCAAGAATGTAGTCCTTCCTTCTCTCTTCCTCTTAGAATCCCCTTCTCTTTCAAGGTTCAGCTCAAGCATCATCCTCTACATAAAAGCTCTTCCAATTCACCCCTGTTACCAGTGCCTCCCCCCAAAATTATATTTATGTATTAATTTAGCAAAAATGTAATTCAGTGTATATGTGGATAGATAGATACATAGATAGACAGATACACGGATACATAGAAAGATACATAAATACATAGATATGCACTGTCTCCCTGATATAATGTAAACTTCCTAAGGGCAGGGACTGCTTCTTTATTGCATCACTAGTACCTGGCACTTAGCAAATGCACAAGAAATAATTCTGATTAATTGATTAAGTTAGCCATCTAGGGCAAGGTCCTTATTTTTACAGAGGATGAAACTAAAACCCAGAGAAGGAGAGTGTGACTCCTCTTCAAGGTAATAATAGTAACAACAAATAGCATTTATATAATATATAGTTGTATATAACTACATATAATATATAGTTATATATAACTAAGTGTAGAGTGCTTTATAAACATTATTTCATTTTATCCCCCAAAACTGCAGAGGAAGGTGCTATTATTATCTTCATTTTTGGATGTGGAAACTGAGGCAGATGGTGGTGAAGTGATTTTCCCAGGATCATACAGCTAGTAAATGTCTGAGGCCAGATTTGAACTCAAGTCTTCCTGACTCCAGGCCCATCCCCCATAGAACTTACAGCTGGCAAGGACCTTAAAGGCCATCTAGTCTAACTCCATCCCCTTATTTTTGTCGTTTTTGAGTCATTTTTTTGTTGTCATTGTCCGACTATTCATGACCCCATTTGGGGTTTTCTTGGACACTGGAGAGACCAGTGTGGTTTGCCATTTCCTTCTCCAACTCATTTTACAGATGAGGAAACTGAGGCAAACAGGGTGAAGTGACTTGTCCAAGGTCGCACAGCTAGTAAGTGTCTGAGGCCAGATTTGAGTCTTCCTGACTGCAGGCCCAGTCATCTGTCTTTTGTGCCACCTAGCTACCCCCACCTCTCATTTTTATAGATAAGAAAACTGACAGAAGGTAAGTGACTCCTGTCCATGAGGCCTCAAAGGGTCATGGAATCTATAGCTAGCAAGACCCTTAGAGGTCACGTAGCTTTGTCCAAAGTCATGTAGTCACTGAATGAGGAAGAGGCCAAATCTGAACCCTAGATCTAAGGTTCCTGTCACCATGCCATGCCTCCCCATTTGGTCTTTCAAGATAGAGGGACCCTGTCCCAGCCTGAGAGTGCAGCAGGAGCTCAAACTTCCAGAGATTATGGACTGGGTCTGGATCACTGGGAGGGGAGAATCCAAGTGGCCTGCCTCCCAGGCTCTCAGCTGGTTGTTTCTCAGGAATCACTGGATCCAAGGTCTAGGAGCAGAAGGGCTTTGCCTGATCCAGCCTTCCTCAGCTTCCTCATAACCATCTCAGCTTGGGATTGTTAAAGTTCTCCCATCCTTTACCCACCAAAAATGTTTCCGTTATATTTGTTCGTAACTTTTGCCCTTTCTCCCTGGGGCTCAAACCTCTGTTCCACTTCTGCCACAGATACCATCAGACTCCTTTTTCCTCCCCTTTATGGTTTCTTTCCCCCCTCTCCCCATGTGAATGTCAGAAGGAGTGACTTTTATTTGTACCCAGCCCTTAGCAGGGGGCCTGGGACAACGCTTGATCTAGTATCCATTTTCCATATGCTCATTGATGCATTTTTTTTTTTATTTTCCCACTCTCCTTGTAGATGGTAAACTCCTTGAGGGCAAGAATTGTCTCATTTTGGTTTGGTAAGCTCAACATCCAGCAGAGTGCCCAGGACACTGCAGGGGCTCTATCTAAATGCTTTTTAAATTAAATTGAATTAAAGAGACATTCCTTCACAGCATCCCTCTCTGTATCCTTCCGCAGCCCATAGGATGCTCAAGGGTTGAATTTGCTTATGGTTTGTAGCTCATGCTCCCCCTCACAGTGTCCTCCAACCTCAGTTTCTGTCCCTGTACTACTTGACAATCATGTTCACAACTCCCTCCCCCCCCCCCAAAAAAAAAAGCAGCAGAGAAGGAAATGCTTCCTCTACTCCAGGAAGTTTTCGGTCCAAGACAATGGGTAGAGTCACCCAAAGAGCAGCCTCTTCTGGTCTTCACTAGGTTCTTTATTCATATCCAGGGGCAGGAGGATTCTGGGAAAGGGAATCTTGCTCTCTCGATGGAGAAAACCAGGGGATTCTCCAGTAAAGTTATATAGTTCATTTCCACAGTCTTAATGTGCAGGGAGACAACAATGCAGGAATGGAAGTACTTTGGGGAAGGGAAGGGAAATAATCCGAGTCCTGGCTCCTTTTCCAGCACACAAGCATTATCCACTCCCACAGAGGAACCTAGAAAAACTCGACTCTCGGGCCTCAGTTTTCTTATCTTTGAAATGGAAGGATTAGACTCCATGATTTCTAAGGTACCTTCCAGCTTAAACAGTCTATAAACCTGTGAAATCACAGAATTTTCCTTCATTTAACCCCTCTGGATCTCAGTTTGCTCTTATTTAAAATAAAGGTGTTATACTGGAAGGGCTCTAAATATTTCTTGCTGGACCCATTAAAGACTGACCTACAATGGACCGGATCTCTAGAACTCCCTTGTCAATACTGACACCTTGTGGCCACCCTGAGAACTTCTTGTGATGCTTCAATATAGGCCAACCTTTTTTTGAGTAAACTGTATAATAGCTACCCACAGCTATTAATTTCACATAAAATATTTCTTTTGAGCCCCAAAATAACCCGGTGAGGCATGTAGCACAGGAATTAGCCTTCTCCTACAGATAAGGAGACTGAAGCATAGACTTGTCACATAGATTGTGCCTTACCAAGGTCACAGGAGGTGGTAAAACCAAGAATCAAGCTGGGGTCCTCTAACCACAAACACAACGATCTCACTGTGCCTGGGTATCTTTTCATAATGATCAATCATGGGTCAGATCGGTGGTGCAATGAATAGATCACTGGCCCTGGAGTCAGAAGGACCTGAGTTCAAATTTGACCTCAGACATTTAACACTACTAGCCATGTGACTTTGGGCAAGTCACTTAAACCCAATTTTCCTGCCTTTCCCCCTCAAAAAAGAAAAAAAAATGAATGTCCATAATAATCGATCACATTTCTATTGCATTTGAAGGTGCACAAAGCCTTCACAACAACACTTAGAGGTGTATGACCTGAGTATCATTTTACTTCTGGGGAAACTGAGTCTGGGGGAGATTAAACTTCAGTACTTTTGCAGAAATTACCAAATTAGGAATTAGGAGAACTTTTTTTAAATGTGTAATTAAATGATATGGTTCCCCCAGGGCATAGAGAATCAGTTTACAAAATAAATATTGCCTTTAACTTTTCAGAAATCCATCTCCTCCCTCCTCCCTGGACTTGGGGGTCCAAGGACCAATCTAGATTTTTATTCCAATCCTGCCTCTTACTATGAGTAAATTACTTCACCTTCTGAAACCCCTTTTTCCATAAACTGAAAATAATAATATTTGCACTCCGTCTGCTGTGATAAAAGCACTTTGTAAACCTTAAACTGCTATGGTTTCTAGCCATTATAATACCTTTCCAAATACTTTGTTGTTTTTCAGTCTTGTCTGACTCTTTGTGACCCCTTTTGGTGTTTTCTTGGCAAAGATACTGCAGTGGTTTGCTACTTCCTTCTCCAGCTCATTTTACAGATGAGGAGACTGAGGCAAACAGGGTGAAGTGACTTGCCCAGGGTCACACAACTAGTGTCTGAGTCCAGATTTGAGCTCAGGAAGATGTCTTCTGACTCCAAGCCAGGCATCCTGTTTACTGTGCTACCCAAAAAATGTTGTTGCTCAGTCACGTCCAATTCTTCATGACCTCATTTGGGTGTTTTCTTGGGTGTTTTCATTTCAAATAGAAGTGATTTGCCTTTTCCTTCTCCAACTCATTTTACAGATGAAGAAACTGAGGCAAACATGGTTAAGTGACTTGTCACATAGCTAGTGTCTGAGACTGCATTTGAACTCCGGAAGATGGGTCTTCCTGACTTCAGGCCCACGACTCTATTCACTATGCCACCTAAGGCTGAGTTCAAGATCTGGTGTCTCAGGATCAATGTCAAGAGACCTAGATTTTTTTTTTTTACTTTTTTTTTTTTTTTGGAGGGCAATTGGGGTCAAGTGACTCACCCAAGGTTACATGGCTAGTTTTTTTTGTGTTAAGTATCTGAGGCCACATTTGAACTCAGGTCCTCCTGACTCCGAGGCTGGTGCTCTATTCACTGCACCACCTAGCCACCCAAGAGACCTAGATCTAATAGAAACTAACTGGACAAGGGAGCCCAGTGAAGGAAAGGGAAGACCAGGTATAAGCCTATGCTGAGCAATGGTGTTTAAATTTCAGTAATGGTAGCTTCCATATATAAAGCTCTTTAAGGCTTACAAAGCAATCGCCCTCCCTGCCCTGATCTCATTTTTGGCCCTATGGCCAAACCTATGGGGTTGACAGTGTGGCATCATTCTCCCCCATTTCAGAAATGAGGAAACTATGACTCAAAGATGCTTAGGACCTAAATTTTAGGTGACTTGTCACAAAGCTAAGTAAATGTCAGAAGTGGGATTTGAACCCAGGCTTTCCTGTTTCCAGGTCAAACCTCCATCAACAGAACCACAGGTGTCTCAGCATTGGTGAGTTGGGTTGAGAATACAAACCCCTTTGGTTCCTGGTGAAACCAATACCAACTGGTGAAACTGAAGTGTAACCAGATGTTTATATCACAGTGTTCCTGTTTCCATCTCCTCGAGTGGAGAACATGACTGTCAGTGTTAACCCTTTGGTCTGGGGTCATCCCTGGTGACCCCTAGTGCTAGGTCACAAGCCTCAGAAGGACAAGAAACAAAATGCGTTGCTATAGAAAGAGCCTAGGACTAGATGGCAGAAGTCCTTGGGTCTCTTACTAGATGTGTGCCTGTGGACCAGTCACTTCACTTCCTGGAGCTCAGTTTTCTTTTCTGTAAAATGGGAATAATAATGCTTGTCCCTACCTGCCTGCCTCACAGGGTCACTATTGTCAAGATCAGATTCAATTCCATAGAATTCATTCCATAGAATGTGCACCACACAAACACAAGCTCTGGTCCAACCACCTGTGGAGTCCTGTGCTCAATTCTGGGCACCATATTATAGGAAGGATGTTGGAAAAAGCCAATGAGCATTCTCAGGAGCGCAACCAGAGTGGTGAGGAGCCATCTGATGTGGTCCATTCTCTGTGAGAACCATTGAAGAAATTGGGGATGTTTCCCATGGGAGAGACTCATGGAGGATACGAGAGCTGTCTTCAAGTGTTTGAAGCCTAGTCATGTGCAAAAGGGATTAGATTTGGTCTCAAAGGGCAAGATTAGGAGCCATGGGTGAATGCTGCAGAGACAAACAGGTTTGAGAGCAGGGAGAACTTTCTAGGGCTGTCCAGGAGTGAACATAGTGGCAGGGGAGGGAGCGGCTTGCACCTCACTGGATGCCTTCAAATACAGGCTACGTGAGCATCTGGTGGGCATGTTGTAGTGGGAATTCTTTAAGGACAAGAATGTAGTACAAATTTGGACTTGTGGCAGATCACCACTGTGGCGCCTTCTTGCTCTGAAATTCTCTGAGCTACTCTGCTCTCATCATCGTCCTCTCCAAATTACAACTTTGGAATTTTGTCACCAGGAGAGAGAACTCTGGTCACCAACTCCAAATCAGGGTTTTGTACATGGTAAGCACTTAATACATGCTTTTCTGTTCATCCATTCATTCCAACTCCAATGTCAGTCCTTCTTGTCTGTTGGTCACATCATCTGTGGAGATCATAGGAAAATTTGCAGGGTCCTTGAAGCCCATCATTAGGCAGAGGATGAAAGTGAGGGTAAGAGAAATGAAGTCACTCTGACTCCAACCCAGTGCCTTTTCCTCTGTACCACGAGCAAATAACTTCCCTTCTCTCAACCTTATTTTCCTCATCTGTAAAATGGGGGAGTTGGACAAGATGGCTTCTACAATCTTTTCCCGTTCAAAATCCAGTGATCCTCAAGAGTTTGTCACCCTCAGTGAGACCTTTCTGAATAATGGCTCTCACTGAAAGGCATGTGGGCACAGGGGCACTTCAGTAAAAGACTTGTCCAACTTATTACTGGCAGGTGGTGCCAGTGGCCTGATCCAGCTACCAATGGACCCCAGAGAGAGCCAGGACCCAGTGGCAGCAGACACAGTGGTTTTATTAGTTGTCCTCCTCCAGAGGCATCCACTCAGCACATTTCAGGTCCCCTCAGCCTCAACCAAGATGGGGTGGCAGAAAAGCCCGATCGCTTATGGACTAGGAATCTGCCCCCAACTTCCCAGAAGAAGGAAACTAGCTAGTACTGGCTATTAAAAGGTTGAGATCATCCTTTGGGGGAGAAGAGGCTTGACCAATGGAGCCAGGGATGTTAGTTAGCAACCATATTTCTAGCCAGAGAGTAGCCCCACCTCCCCACTGGCCACCACGGTAGAAGGTACAACTGCAGAGTGAATGGGAGCTTAGAATATGTCAATAATGCCAGGGGAGAGGTGGGCTGGTGTTTCAGCCTTGCTTTATGCAAAGATGTAGGAGCTAGACCAAGTTCCTCCCCCCCCCCCCCACCCACCTCCCCGAGGGCATTCCAAGAGGGTTGAAGGAATGGGTTGGGCCAGACAAAGACTTCACTTGGTTTCTCTGGTTCCTGCCACCGGAATGCTCAAGTATCAGGCAGGCTCCAGGCTCCCAGATCTCTGATTCTTTTTCTCCTTATCTCCTCCAGCCTTCACAATCCCAGCCCTTGTTCTCTGGCCAGACCAGGCAGTGGTTGCTGAGCCTGGCCCCTGCTCCCAGGCCCTCACGTGAGACCCAAGGCACAATAGACCCTGGACTGATCCCAGTTCTAGAAACTGGAAGGTTGGGGCCCAGTGAACCCCGCCCCCCCTTTTTCAGGCATTCTGGCCTAATTCATTCTGGGAAACTTTGATCAGAAGAAAAGCTGGTCGGGCAGACATGCAGATAATATACAGGTATATGCTAATGAGCACTCTTCCTCCACCCTTTACAAGTTCCCAAGGGAGCAGGGTATAAGGAGAAGGAGAGGGACACCCAAAGAAGAGAGACAGAAATCAGAGAGTGCATAGTGTGGAGACACCAAGTCTAGCTTCCAGCCCCGCCCCACCCCAGGTTTCCCCAAGATCAAGGGCCCTGGGAAAGGTAAGAACTAGAACTGAGCCCTTATCCAGCCTCCAGAGCAGCACCCCTAGCTGAGACAGCTCCTAGCCCATGGGGAGGAGGGCTTGGATCAGGTTAGAGTTCCACTGTCACGCTGCTGTTGGTCACCCGGACACCGAACCAGCCCTTCCAGTAGACTGTGTCCTGGCCTCCGTGCTCAAAGCGGACAAATCGAACTCCTGGCCCATAGTTTGTGAAGGTGTGAGAGATCTGGGGAGATGGAAAGCAGCGTCACCCACATACACACCCTTTCTGGCTCTCAGTGGCACCTACTACCACAAAATAGACAACAATAAAACCAAAGCTTTGGTTTGGGGGGACCCTGGCCACCCTCCCTTCCTTTTCCTTCCCAGCAGGCACTTCTATATTACACCCACCACCACTAAACTATAACCTCCGGGAAGGGAAGGGCCAAGTCTTCCCTTCTTTGTGTCACTTCCACCACCACCCTGCCCCCCCCCCCCCCCCCACCTAGCACAGTGCTCTGAACTCACAAGCACTTTAATAAATATTTG
>CM053588.1:46071523-46082902 GCA_028646515.1 Pseudochirops corinnae
CCTGCATGTGCTGCATGCACACACACACACACACACACACACACACACACACACACACACACACACACACATATACTCCTCCCTTATTTTCCACAGCCTACAAAGGAGAGGGAGCCCAGGTAGGGAAAAGGAAAGGGGGCCTGGGGTGGCTACCCAGGGCTCAAGCCCTAAGGTCAGGTAGGAGGGAAGCTCAGAGACCATCTAGTCTAAGCTTTGTATGACCAGAAATACCCTCTACAATAGTCTTGCTAAGGAATCACCTAACTTCTACTTAGAGATGAGAGTCCACTGTCACCCTTTTGGATCACTCCCAGTTGTGGGAAAATTTTCCCTTTACATTAAACCTCTACAATTTCTCCTCCTTATTCTACATTCTGCTTGACCCCGGGGGTGAGAACAAGTCTGTTCCTCTCCCAGGAAAGCCCTTCAAATCCTTTGAGGCAATAGTCCTGCTTCATGCTGAGCCTTCCTCTTTATGCTCCAGGTTACATAGAGTAGCTCCTTCTAGGGGATGGACGTTCAATGTGCTGATCTCCTCTGAATCATTACTTCATTTCTTTCCTACTCACCCTATGCTTTTCAGTTCACAATTTTTGTTTTACCCACCATCAGCAGCCATAGACTATAAGCTCACTCTGTGAGGGACCTGCACTTTGTGTTAACTGCCTCTCCCTAGCTTCCAGCCCCAGAACTGGTCCCTTTTCTAGGGTTCAGCCCAGGGTCCTGCCAGACAGGCCAACCTCCCCAAGAAAGAAGAAGCCTCCAGTTCACCCCCAGGGTGCTCTGCTCTAAGCCCTTGTCTAACTAAACCCAGATTGGCCCCGAATCATCATGTGACTCTCATCACCTCACGCCAGCCTGAGAAGCCATGGGGCAACGCCACCGTGTCGCTCTTATATTCAGCCAGGATATCCTCATGCTCGGACAGCAGTTTCACACACAGCTCATACAGGCAGCCGGCATCGCTCCTACTCGAGTACCTGCAGGGGAGCCTTCTCCTCAGCCCGACTCTCAACCCCACCCTTTCCCTCCCTCCCTAGTTCTCTCCCACCCTCACTCACTCCCACCGACTCTCCCTCCCCCATAGAAACCAAGTCCCCGCAGCTCTCGGAAGGGGCACCCTGGCCACCAGCTCCCCTCAGCCATAGCCCTAGCCCTACCCCTGTCCACCCTCCCTAGTATCCTCACCTCCTCTCTCCCACCACCTCTACAGAAAGGATATCAGCAAGTGAGTGCAGATCTGGGAAAGGGGAGTGAGGCATTCTACTCCCTGGCCCACACCTCAGCCTTATCCCTCCTAGTCGACTCCAGCTGTTTCCCAGCTGCCAGAGCCCAAAGTTCTCCACCCGACTCCAAGGTTCCTGACTCTCCACCCCAATGGTGTGTCCCTCACCAGTCCTTCACAACGATAGAGGGCTGATTGGTGTCCAGCAGTTCTTCCCAGTACCCCTCGGCCCGTAGGTCCACAACTTGAGCTTTGCGGCACCATCTGAGAGAGAAGGGGTTAACTGAAGTGAAAGCCACCCTGGGCCCTCTCCTCTCTCCCACCCTGGGCCTCCTCTCCTCTCCCCCACCCTGGGCCCTCTCTCCTCTCCCCCACCTCAGGGCCCCTCCTCCACCCCGGGCCCATCCTGTCCCCTTACTCATAAGAAGTGACAAAGTATTTCTTGACATTCTCATCTTCCGGAAAATCACAGCCACAGTCTCCTGGAATTTCCTCCACCTTCCAGCCATCTCCACCTGTCTCGACCTCCTCCCAGGCCTCTAACTCATCTGTGGGGAGCCAAAAGCAGAGCCTGCCCATCTGTTGCAACCATGGCACATTTGATTTCCCTTCTTTAAATCAACTGGGCCCAAGGTTGGACCCAAGTGTGGAAAGAAAAGCAGGTGTGGCTTTGGCTTGCGATTGAGAAAGATCTTTAAAAAACAAGAAGTAGGGGGCAGCTAGGTGGTGCAGTGAATAGAGCCAGCCTTGGATTCAGGAAGACCTGAGCTCAAATCCAACCTCAGACATTTAACGTTTACTAACTGTATGTCCTTGGGCAAGTCATTTAACCCCAATTGCCCTGCCTTCCCCCCTCCAAAAAGACCAAAACAAAGTGTAAACTGGGTCTGGCTGCTTGAGAATCCAGGCTTGACCTAGGCCTGGTCTACTTGGAATAAGGAATGGGCCCTTTGAGCATCTGACCACTGTCATTCCATGCCTGCTCCTCCTGGGCCCAGTGACTTAAAGAGGGATGGTCACTGAGCCACAAAGTACTTCGATAAGTCACAAAGTACCATCCCTCATTTTTTTCTAGCTCCTATTAAACAATCAAACAAGTATTTATTAAGCATTGTGTGCCTGTATTAGGCACTATATTAGGCATTAGGGATACAAAGACAGAAATGAAACAACGCTTGCCTTCAAATGACCTAGCCCTTATCCCACAATCACAAGGGGTGGGGGTGGGGAGGTCTTTGTCCTAAGTACTCTGTGGTTTTCCCCAACCCTCTCACAGAATTTCAGAGTTGTAGGGACCCATCCCTAAAAGAAAAAAAAGAAAAGAAGGACATCCTTCTAAAGCAGCAGTTCTCAATCTGTGGGTTATGTTCAATTTGTAACAATGAAAATACACCCTGTATATCAGATAGATTCATAACAGTAGCAAAATTAGTTATGAAGTAGCAACAAAAATAATTTTATGGTTGGGGGTCACCACAACATGAGGAACTGTATTAAAGGGTTGCAACATTAGGAAGGTTGAGAACCACTGTTCTAAAACATATCTAAACTAAGAGGGTGTTCAGTCTTTGCTTGAAATGATCCATCTTCCTTCTGAGGAAGAAGAACCCACTCCCTCCAGGGGCAATCCATTCCACTTCTGAACAGTTCCAATCGTTCTGATGTTTGTCTTTACATTGAAAGAACAGAAAAGGTTCCTAGCTCCCTTCTTCTTTGAGATATTGGCAGGCAGGTACAAGAGATTTGAATCCACTCTTTTAGGACACCTTTCTCCAGTAGCTGCTTACTCTCATTTCCAGAAGGGAAAAGATGGGTCAAATATGGAAGGGATAATCAACAAATTGGATGACTAAACTGAGATCCCCAAAAGATCATAGGAGTCCAGATTCAGAGGTAGATAGGACTTTAGAGGTCATCCAGCCCAACCCCCTCATTTCACAGTTGAGGAAATTGAGGTCAGAGTGGTAGAATGATTGCCCCAAAGTCATAAAGGCAATAAGTGGTAGTGTCTTGATACAAAACTCAGGTCCTTGACACCCCACAGACTCTATCTCTATATTGGGCTGAATCTATTAAGATAAAATTTAGTACAGATAGATGTAAAATCCTGCTCTTGAATTAAAAAAAAAAATCTATAAGCTGTAAGTAGAGTATCGGGGTAGGCCAGCATTGTCAAACTAAAATAGTAGTAAAGGCCACCTGTTGTACAGAAGGATCTCTGTGGGACACATATTGACTTAGAAAATCATATGTTAACATTATCTATGTTCTATTGTATTTTTTAAATTAATTCTGTTAAATATTTCCCAATAACATTTTAATCTGGTTCATTGTAACCCTGGGGGTAGGGTTATTTGACATGTCTAGGCTAGACAATAGCATGCTTGGAAAAAAGATCTGGGGCTCTGAGTGGACCAATATGCCAAAAGAGGGGATGGTATTTTGGGCTGCGTTAACAGAAGCAATAACCCTGGTCAGTCCCTATCCAGGGTCCTGAATTCAGTTCTGGGCCCCATATTTTAGACAGGACACTGATAAGCTGAGGAATGTACAGAGGAAAGCAGCTAAGATGGTAGACAGCATAGAATTTGCCATGGAGATTTGGGCCAGGGGCATGTGTGGTATGGGGTGGGGTGGCATGATCTCTATCTTCAGGTATTTGTAGGACTGGCTCAGGAAAGAAGATTTAGTCTTGTTCTCCCTGGCTCTATAGGACAGAACCAAGGGTATTATGTGGAAGATGTGGAGAAGCAAGTTCTGGCTTGATGTAAGAAGCTTTCATACTTTTGGATACTCAAAAGCATCCAAGAATGATAGGCAGCCTAAGGAGGTAGTGAGTTCCCTACCATTTACTGTCATAAGATCTAGAACTGAATGTGTTCTTAGAAATCTAGTCTAACAACTTCATTTTATAGATGAGGAAATTGATGTACACAGAGGTGGAATGACTTGACCAGGAATCACACAGCTCTAAGTGTGGTAGGGGTAGGGGAGAAAGGTGAGGTTAGAACCAAGAATTCTAGGCTGTCCAACCAGAAGTTGACTGGCCACTTCTAAGGGGATACTGAAGAGGTCCTAAATGGATACAGGTTGACCTGGGTGCCCTCTGAAGTTCCTTCCACCTCTAAAATCCTATGGATCTAAATAAGACACTCTCTATTCTCCCATTTCCTTCCCTTCCCTTTTCCTCTCTCTCTCTCTCTCTCTCTCTCTCTCTCTCTCTCTCTCTCTCTCCCCCATATTCTTTCCCTTCCCTTTCTCTCTTGTCCTTTACCCTCCCTCCTTCCCTTTCCCTCTCTTCTCTCTCTGCTCCTTCCCCTTCCCCTCCACTGACCTCTCCCCACTCTTTCCCTTCTCCTTTCACTTTCTCTCCCTTCCCTTTACTCCCCTCCCTCCTCAGGTCATTTTTCTTTACCTTCTCCAAAAACGTTCTTGAGCAAGTTCCTCTTCCACTTGCAGAGGAAGTAGTAGAGCTGCCAGTTGTCCCGATCCTCCTCAAACTGATTCTCCCTGGCCAGTCCTTCCTGCTGGCACTTGAAGAGCCAAAGTGCAGGACCATCCACCAGGGCTTTCCACTGCTGGCACACCAGGCGAATCACATGCACCAGCTCAGTGGCTGGCAATGAGGCCAGAATTTGGATCAGGACAGGATCAGGCAGGTCATCCACACACCATGGTTCTTGCTCTGGGGACAGATTGGGTACAAAAGGGAATAGAATTCTCAGCCATCAGTCCTCTGCCTTGGGACCACGACTTCTCTCCTCAAGGTTCTCATCTGAAAACAACAGCTAAAAATATCAGATCCCACTTATCTTTGAACGTCAACATAGCATAGCAGGAAGAGCAGTAGTCTGGAATCAAAGGACTTGAATTTAAATTTCACCTCTGATGTGTGACCTTGGATAAGTCACTTCACCTCTTTTGGCTAGTTTCCTCTTCTATCATATGAGGGGATTGTGTTAGACTAGTTGACTTCCAGCTCTACGTGAAGGATCCTAGTATACCCAATTCTGAAAACAATGCTCTGGAAATACCAGGAGCTTAGACGCTGTTTATTTGAATCTAATAGAATATTCTGAGGACAGTGACAGAACATACAGTATGTTAAGTAACACAAACACAGGGTTCTTGGACTCATATTCCTCTAGTGCTTGTGGTTTTTGCAAAGGGCTTTCCCCAGAATGTCCCTGAGAGGTAAGTAGTTCAAATGTAGGTACATGAGGAAACCGAGGCTCCAGGGACTTCAAGGGACCGTGTTGGATCCCTAGGATTCAATAATCCTTGGATCTGTAGAGTTAGAAGGGACCTCAGAAGTATCTAGTTTATCTAATACTCTCTATAGAAGACTCAGGAAGGATTAGTAATGATCTCCAAGTCACACACAGGTAGTAAACATAAGAAGTGGGGTTTGAATCCAGCTCAACTGACATCCTTTGGACCTCCACCAGGCTTCCTCGGGATGCATCATAGGACATTCAATCTAGAACCAAAAGGGACTTCAGAGATCATCTAGTCCAACTTCCTCCTTTTATATCCAGGAGCCTGAGAACCAGAGTGAAGTTCAAGGTCACAGTTCAAGGTAGTAGACATCAGAGCCAGGATTTGAACTTGGTTCCCCTTACTCTGAGTTCAGTACAGTTGTATCCATTTCAAGGTCTGCCTCAAATGCCACCTGCTCCAGAAAAAGTTCCTTGATCTTCCCTCCCTGCACTGACACAGTTCCTTCTTCTGAATACATAAAACACTGTTATCCTTCCCATGTAGTGCTTTATGCTAGAATTATTGATCAGCCAATCAACAGGCATTTATCAAGTACCTACTGTGTGTCAGGCTCTGTGCTAGGCACTGAGGCTGCAGATACAAAGAATGATACAATCCCTGCCTTTGGAGCATTTACATTCTACCTGTGTACATACCTCATCTCTCTGACTAGCCTGTGAATTCTTCAAGGGCAAAAGTCTGGCCTGACTCATTTCCAGGTGTGCTTTGCCAAGGGTCTTACACATAATTGGCACTGGATAAGTATTGATTTGAAACGGAATTGTGTGCCTCTTAGGCATTAAGTCCATGTAGGCCCAGCATTCCCTAGACCTTTGCTACAGTCCTGTGGGAGGGAGATAAGAATTATTCCTCCAATTTTACAGAAAAGTAATCTGAAAGAACCAAGGGAAGATTTGGATTAAATGATTGAGTGAAGTAATCAAAAGGAGAGAAATGGACAATAAGTAACATAGAGGAAAAGAAGTGAAGGAGGTATAATTGTAGCCACCAAGAGAGGAAAGGAAGTGCATCTTCTTCATTCCAGATGGGTACAGTGTTGCAAACACTATCAGATTTGATCACCACATTCCTGTTTTTCTTTGTCACAAAGGAGAGAATCCAAAAATGACTTTGATATAAAACAAAAAGGCATTGAATGCTATGTGATTATGATAGCCAAGCTTGGCCCTGAAGAGCATACCACCCTGGCTTCTGTACAGAAAAAGTTCCTTGATCTTCCCTCCCTGCACTGACACAGTTCCTTCTTCTGAATACATAAGAGATGGGGGACTATGGGTGTAAAACATAGCATGTGCTGTCAGATGTGATTGATCAGCTTCAGTTAGTTTTGCTAAACTACTATCCCTCCGGCCCTTTTATTTTTATCCTTTATTTTAAAGGATAATTCTCAGAAAAGAATTGGGAAATAGATGCAATGTAAAAACAAAAAGTATCCATTTTTAAAATTAAAGGAAAAGGGCATAAATAAAACTTTTAAAAGAAGAAGTAAAGAGAAGCTGAATCCTAGAATGATTTGGTGACTTTCCCTAGGTCACCAATATTAAAAGCCTGGACCACTAAGGCTCTCTACTCTGGAGATGAGGACATTCTCTTGAGACCAGGATCCAGGTGTCCTAACCATTCCTTTGTCTTCAGGGTCCAGCTCAGGCCCTGGCTGGACACTTGATGCTCTCAGGAAGGCACACCCTGCTCCAGTCATCTCTTCTGGCCTCTGGCCCTGCGCTTTGAACCCAGGATCTGATTACCCGCTTACCTCCCTATCTCTTCCACACACAACTACCTATATTGTTCCTGGTTGGAAAGTTATCTGGCTCCTGGAAGCTGCCACAGGAGCTGACTCACTCACCTAGATTTGGCCCCTGAGACCAGGGTATTAGTGGACCCTGGGAACAACAGATTCTTCATTCTGGGGCCATGCAGAGGGTACAGTGGAGAGACAGTATGGCACCATGGAAAGAATACTGAATTTGGCATCAGGAAACCTGAGTTCAGACCCCAGTTCTGCTATTCACTACCTATGTAACCCTGGACAAGTCACTCCATGTCTCTGAGACTCAGTTTCCTCACCTATAAAATGAAGGTGTTGGACTAGATGAGGTTAATTCTATGAGCCAAGTATAAACTATAAGTCAAGCTATTGGGGGGGGGGGGGTATATTATTAGACCTGATTTAAATAGGATGGGAATTTAAGGGTCTCAGGCATACAAGTTCAAATACACCTGGGAAAGATTCCCTCAAAGGACATTAATCAATCAACAAGGATTTATTAAGGACTTATACCGTGTGCCAGGCATTGTGCTGCAGATAAAAAGATGAATGAAACAACCTCTGCCCTCAAGGAGTTTGGGCATGGGTGGGAAATGAGCAGGAGATAAAATTAATCTTGAGTTAGTCTCCCCTGGTATCCAATTCCAGGCTTAGCTTTCCCCATGAAGCCCAAAGGTCCAGTAGGAGACACCCCCATCTGCCCAAATGTACACACTGACTCAGCAAATGACCTCTCAGCCCATCTAAGGAGAGCACAGCTTTCTGTTTCTCAGAATCAGAGTTGTGCCTGCCTTTCTGCACACACTGTTGGCCAACCCCCAAACATGGACATTACTTGGTGGGTTCCCCTTCCTTTTCCCAGGGACTTGAACAAAATTTGGCCCTTGCTGCCCTGCTAGTCAGCCTGGCACCACTGAGAGATGATAGTGCCAGTGAGGTAGAGGGGAGCAAGATAGGTATCAGATAAAAAGGAGAAGAGAGGGGAGGGGCAGGGAAGGGAAGGGAAGGGAGGAAAGAGGATGAGGAAAGCCTTCGAGAGGAGGAAGGGAGAAGAGAGGTATCACTCCATGAGATGCTATAGAAAAAGAGATCATGGGTTAAAGATTGAGACAAGGAGATACTGAACCAGTCTGAAAATTAAATAATGTGTTTCTCCCTCACACACCTGACTCAGCTTCTCCCACAAATCCACCCCTCCTCCCCAAACTTAGACAGGCGCACAAGCCTAGAGTCCTACGTCAGACCCTATTGACATGGGCTCCTCTAGAGAGGCCCAGAAGCAGTTGGTGGAAGAGCCTAAGAGAAAAATTCGTTCTGTGGCCCACGATGATGGGGAAACTGAGGCCAGGGGTAAGTTAATCCGGTGGATCTCGAACAAAAACCCAATAGTGCTAGCCGCTCTCCCCCCCTCCCCCCAGGTGGCCACCTTCACCCACTTTTCCTGGACATGGGAAATCATTCTACAGCCTTCTCCTATGCCCTGCCTTCCCTTCCTCATCACCCACCCCACTGTGGGGAGGGGGTGACTTCGGTCCTCCAAGGTCTAGCGACTTCCCTGCACTGCAAAGCCTCCCCCTGGCCAAGAGTTACTCGGTCCTTCCGGCTCCAGCCAGGTCTTTCTACCTGCGTCGCCGTCTCCTTCCATGGCTTCCTGGGACAGGGGACGCCGCTATCAGTGGACTAAGAGCTGAGGAGCGCCGCCCCAGATGTTCCTGTCCTGCAGGTCCCAGGCAGCTAGATGCTCCGCCCTCCTCTACCCTGCACCGACTGTCACAGCTCAGCTCGGCTCTCTGTTCTCCAGCGCCGGTGCGGGAAAGCTAGGCTGGCCAGCGCCTCTTAAAGGGAACCGCTTCCCCGCCCTAGCCTGCCGAACTCCTCCCTGCCCTTGGCTTCGGGCCCAACTCGGCTCCGCTGGGAATGGAGGGTCAATACCGGCCCCTACTGCCGCGCATTTCCCCGCTCCATTGTCAGCTCTTCGGCCCTGTAGCACTTAGAAGGGCACCCCAGAAGCCAGGCGTCCACGGGGGGCCAGGAGATCGTTTTCCTGGGGCATGGATGGGAGGGGGAGAGTGCCCTTTCCAAAAGAGATCTGTGTGGATGGAAGTCCGCATCTACTGAAGTCAGCCAACATCCAGGTCTGCGGAACGGAGCGGCGGAGGGAGGAATGGGGGGAGGCTGCTTCTGGATCTAGGTAGATTGTGGAGGAGGCAGTGCCAAGGGTCAGGGGCAATGCTAGAAGTGGAAGGGGGTGGGGTGGGCAGGGAGAAAATGTTACAGCCCCAAGTATCAAAAGCATTGGCCTGAAAGAGGGAGACATGGGATTCTAGCCCTACTCTGCTGTGGGTCACCTGAATCAAGTCATTTCAAACCTTTTTAGGTTTCATTTTCTTCCTCTGGAAAATGAGGATCTTGGACTAAACACTCTTCTAAAAGACTATACTCGCTTTCCCCCACCCCCACCCCCAGCTCTGACATGTCACCTCCAAAGGACATCCTCCCACACACACATTCTAAGATCCCCGCTCTGACTTCTCTGTCCTGAGACCCCTGCAGGTCTCAGGCTGTAAAGTCACTTCCACCTCCAAACGCGCCTTCACTTGGGTTGGTATTTGGGGCAGAAGCTGGATAGGAAAGCAGCATCTTAAAAAGCAGGTGATGAGTCTTCCCCCAGGAGGGCGATGAGAGTGTCTAGCTCCACTTCAGATAATTTGATTTCCCAGAGTTGCTCAGTGAGTGCAATGGAAACCCAAGTGAATGGAGAGAGAGAGAGAGGGGGGTGGGGGGGGGGGGTTAAGGGGAAGGAGGAGGCCTGGATACCAGGCCTAGCTTTACCAGGAACTGTGGATATCACTTGAGGCCAGTCGCTTCTATAGACCAGACCCTCCTTCTCTTTCAGATAAGGGACTTGCACAAGACAATCTAATCTAAGGTTCTCCTTAATTCCTGTATTTGAGTTGTAAAATTGCACACACACACACACACACACACAACACACACACATACACACACACTGCCCTGACAGCCTGTTTTCTTAAGAGTCTTGACTCTCCTCTGAGAATCTGAGAGCCAATATTCTAAGGTCCCACCCAAATTTGACATTCCAGTTCTGGAATTCGCCCCCCCCCCCACACACACAGATACAGCATGTTGTGTTCTGAGGCAGAGGTGTGTGACTGCAACACTCCTTAGTACAGGCTGAACCAGATTAAAATGTGATTGAGACAGGTAATATTAAATTTGAAAGCTCAAGTCGATAATGCCATGCACAGGGATGCTCATGTACTGGCCACCATTTCTACTGGAGATTGACACCACTGTTCTAAAGAGCCACCTCCCCCCAATTCTGACATTCTATGTTAAGAGGCCTCGGCACTCAATCTGGGTGATACCCCACACACATACATTCCAGTTCTGACATTCTATGTTCTAAGGAACTCTTCTTACTCTGACATTCTATACATTCTATGATCTAAGGGTCATCTGAGCTCAGAAAGCCTGTTTTAAGGTGCCACCCATGCTTAGGCATGCACATATGCTCGCTCTCTTTCTCTCTCCCCTCTCTCTGTCTCTCTCTCTCTCTGTCTCTGTCTCTGTCTCTGTCTCTGTCTCTCTGTCTCTGTCTCTCTCTCTCTCTCTCTCTCTCTCACACACACACACACACACACACACACACACACACACACATATTCTAAAAGCTTTCTCAGCTGTAATATTTGGTTGTGAGTCTTTCCAATTATAATATTCTGTTTTAAGATTCCTACCAATTCTGACATTCTCTGTTCTAAAAGTTCCCTTCAGCTCTGACATTCTATGTTCTAAGGAACACGTCTAGCTCTGATATATTTTCTAAGGGTCCTCAGAACTCAGTCTATACTCTAAGATGCCACCCTTCCTGCCCCTCTCCCCACCCCCACACCCCCCACAACTCTCCATCTCTGACATCCTACATTCTAAGCTCAGAACATTCTGTTCTGAGGCCCTGCAGCTCTGACATCCTCTGTGCTAAGATTCTCCCCAGGTTCTAACACAACTCAGGTTCTGGGATCCTGAGAGTAGGCGGGCCCCGCAGCCTTCGGTTGCGGGGGGGGGGGGGGGGGGGGGGGGG
>CM053588.1:46083402-46100383 GCA_028646515.1 Pseudochirops corinnae
GGAGGGAGGGGCCGGTACGATGGGGGAGCCGGGAGAGAGTCAAAGAGGGAGGGGGCGCGGGCTCTCTGTGGCCCCGGGGCCGTGCGGAGGGCCGAGGCAGGAGCCAGGAGCTAGTGCGCCAGGGTCCTTGTCCCCCAAGGGCAGTGCCGCACTGCAGGCCGGGCGAGGGCACGCGACGGCTGTGGCGACAGTAATTTTCCGGACTGAACTGGCAAAAGCCAAGGGAGCTGGGCCCGCAGGGAGCAGGAGATGGAACTGCGGAGGGTAGGGAGGGCGAAAAACGAAGAGGACAGGGAGCCAGCCCAGCCCAGTACGCTGGCTTGACAACCGAGGAAACTGAGGTCCGCAGAGGGGAAAGAGTTTAGCCAAGATCTCACTGCGATTAACTGGCTGCCATTCACGAAAGTACTCGAGCAACAGATGCCCACGCAAGAACACGCACACGCGCGCGCGCGCACACACACACACACACACACACACACACACACACACAATTACTTTTAACTGTAGATTATCCTTGATATGAAATGGGACCCGGGACACAAATGATACGCAATACCAATAATTCCCAGAATGTATATGTTGGGCTGTCAAATGAGTGAATACTGAAAGATCGGTTTTACATTCCTAATCTGATTTTGCACAGCGATGCTATGCATTTTAATGATATTTAAATGAATGGAATTGGGGCATGAGCCTAGGCCCCAGCTCAGCCATTTACTGTAATCTGGCGGGATTGTGGGAAAGTCACAGCAACTCCCCGGTCTCAGTTTCTTTATCAGTGAAATGAGGGAGTTGGATTAGATCTCAAGGCTCCCTTCCAGCCCATACCGACTGTCAGTGGGGAGAGGCTACCATGAAGGACCAATCAAACAAGGAACATTTATTAAGTGCCTACTGTGTGCCAAAAGACAAAAATGAAACAATCCCTGCCTTCTGGAGTTTTACAGTCTAGCCAAGGGAGACAACATATACATCTATAAGTATATGCTTGAAAAAACTAGATAATTTGAGGGAGAGACCCCTGCAGGGGGTGGGATCAGGAAAGGCTGTGTAAAGAAGGAATTCTGGAGTCTGTAAACTTAGTTCTTTTTAAAAAATGTTAATAATTGTACTATATAATTGGTTTCCTTTGCAAGTCCTTATTATACTTTATGAATTTAACGATATTATTAATAGTCATAGGCTTTATACATATTTGCCTATTGTCTCTTCCATTAGATTGTGAGCTCCTTGAGGGCAGAGATTGTCTTTTTCTTCTTTTTCTATTGCCAAAGGTTAGCACACTGCCTGGCACATAGCAGACATTTAATAACTGCTTATTGACTGACTGGCTGATTGATCATACTGCCAACGAGACCTATGACATAACAAGAAAGGTTAAGAACCCCTAGCTGTTGCTTGAGCTGAAAGTAAAGGATTCAAAGAGGAAAAGAAGGTAGGCATTCCAGGCAGGAGGCACAGCCTAGGCAAAGGCAGAGTTGGGGCTTTATGTGTGAGGAACAGCAAGGCCAGCTTGAAGGTTGGGAGCCTAGGTGATTAAAAAGAAAAAAGGATAGATTTTAAAAGAAGAGTGGGTTTGGAAGGAAAGGTAATGAGTTCTGTTTCAACATGTTGAGTTTGAAATGACAGAAAGTCATTCACTTTAGAATACCCCACAGGGGGAGATGGGGGGGGGGGGGCGGAATAGGCACATAGAGATAGATAGATAGATGGACAGCAATCAGGGAATTATAGACATAACAACTGAACCCATGGGAAATGAAAGTTCTGAGAGGGTGACCAGCTTTCCTCTGCTTTTGTTCCTAACCCATCCCTAGCACTGTGGCTATAATGCCTGAAGATAACACCCCTCAAAGGTGTGTTCCTGGTTTGTGTGCTTGTGTGTGTGTGTGTGTGTGTGTGTGTGTGTGTGTGTGTGTGTTTCCCAGCACCTGGGCCCAGGGCAATGTAGAATCCAGCCCTCCATGAAGGTATTTGTGCTGTACATGTTCACTCGGTGGGGCCATCATCAGTGTAGACACTAACACTTACAGGCATGTTTCCACTATTTTTGTGTGGCCATGATAGACATTGGCCCTCACAGACCCCTGTCTGGTGTTTACAGATCCCCAGACCACTCTGAGTGTTGGCACCATGGCCTCCATCAATGAATTGCCCAATAATATCCTCCTGGAGCTGTTCTCCCTGGTGCCAGCCCGGGAGCTCCTGCTGCACTGCCGGCCAGTCTGCAGCCTGTGGAGAGACCTCATCGACCTGGTGTCTCTATGGAAGCTGAAGTGCCAGCGTGAGGGCTTCATCCCCAAGAAGTGGAGCCAACCTGTGTCTGACTGGAAGGTTTTCTACTTCCTCTGCAGCCTCCGGAGGAACCTGATCCGCAACCCCTGTGCTGAAGGTAGGTCCCCTTATCCTTGGTACTGTAGTAGAGTCTGTACATGGAGAAGGTACAGTATAGGCATCAGCAGTATGCATCACACCAGCCATACAGTATAGATATCTAGAGCATATACCTCAATTGTACAAGATAGCTAGACTATACATTAGGGGTTTTCTTGGCAAAAGTACTAGAGTGGTTTGCTATTTTCTTCTCTAGTTAATTTTATAGATGAGGAAACTGAGGCAAAGAAAGTTAAGTGACTTGCCCAGGGTCACACAGCTAGTAAGTATCTTAGACCAGATTTGAGCTCAGAAAGAAGTCTTCTTGACTCCAGGCTCTATCCACTGCACCACCTAGCTGCCCTTCATAATATAGATGCTTATAGAGTACCTGACTGTTATGTGTACATATAGATATGAATATCTATATGTATGTGTATGTATATATGTATTATACATTTATACATATATTTTTTCAAACAGTGTCTTTTATTTCTGTCTTTCCCCAGAGAGAGCTGCCTACCCTCCCCCAGCCTCAGTCCAGTACTCTCTCCTTCCCCCAAGCTGGTGGTACTGTCCAGGTTCCAGTCCCAGTTGTGGGTAAGGAGAGACAAAGGTGACACCCCCCCCGCCCAAGCACAGAGTGTTCCTAGACCTACAGTCCATACTCATATGTATTCATAAAGTCCAGGGCCCTAACTGGATAGTGTAGACACCAATACTGCACATCACACTGGAGGTACAGTGTAGCCACCTACAGTTGTCATGAATGGCACCAGCCCTCTATAGCATACAATGAAGTCCATTCATGGTGCATTATGACTCTCTCCCATCTGCCACACACTGCAGACATGTAGACTGAGACTCTCTGGCTTATATCATAAACATTGTTGCCAGTCACTTTTCCATGATCTACATTCCACAGACCCATGCCAGGCTGGATAGTTTGTCTGCACTGCTTCCACTCCAGGCATGGGGTACACCACATGGTATCCCTCGAGGAAGTCATCAAGCATTGCCCACTAGGCGAGGGAAGGCTCAGAGAGAGGTCCCGGCCAGCTCCTCAGCAGCCCCCTCCTTTCAAAATTAAGAATGACTCACCAGCACAGATAAGCTGAGCAGACATTCAGAGGTATCATCTCTCATTCCCACCCCCCACCTCCAATGTCGCTATCACTGTGACAAGGCGGGGGAGGAAGAGAGAACCTTGGCTGTAAAGGAGTGAGCTTCTCAGAGCTCCTGAGCGGGAGAACAGCAATGTTCAAGCCCAGCTCAGGGGTTCAATGGGAAAGAGCATGGAACCAGGGGAGCTGAGTGGGAATCTTGGTGCCCTCTCTCAGTTCCTGTCTCCTCCTGTGTAAATTAAGAGGGTTGGACTCGATGACCCCCAGCTTTAGATTTGTCATCCGGGGTCATCAACAAGCATCTACCCCCATCCCTGGGCATCAGTGAGGGAACAGCCTCAGCACAGCTCTAAGGGAGGCTGCTCCCTCTTATCTTTGCTCTGCTCCCTGACAGAAGGCTTTGAGTTTTGGACCCTGGATGTGAATGGAGGAGATGAGTGGAAGGTGGAAGACTTGCCGGGGGACCACGGGAGGGTGTTTCCCAACTCCCACGTCAAGAAATACTTTGTCACCTCTTAT
Organism: Pseudochirops corinnae; assembly: GCA_028646515.1. NCBI lineage: Eukaryota > Metazoa > Chordata > Mammalia > Diprotodontia > Pseudocheiridae > Pseudochirops > Pseudochirops corinnae. Next base: position 46,087,422 of record CM053588.1, read on the forward strand.
TAGTAAGAACTGGAATTGGTGGGGGTAGGGGGAGTGTACTGGCCACTGGGGAAGGGGCCATTGGTGGGTGGTAGAAAGAGACTGGTGAGCTTTGTGGGGGAGGGGTCTCCCCAGCTTCCTGCCCTGCCTGTCACAGATGACTGACCCAAGGGAAGTCCACAAGCTGGGGGCAACAGAATAACTGATCTGAACCCAGGATCCCCCATGGTGACCAGGCTGCCCAAGGGCTGGGGGCTAGGGACAGGGTGAGGATGTAGGGAAGACCTGAGGTACCCCCTCCTCAGTGTGACCATGAGGTGAACATCTCCCCTGGGGGCCCACCCCCATTCATTTCCCCCAGCACCTGCCTCAAATCTCAATTGGTGGACCTGAAAGCTGAAGGATATTGGGAAGAGCTAATGGACCGGACCAGGCCAGACATCGTGGTCAAGGATTGGTGAGTGGTAATAGCAGGACAGTGTATTGCCCCCTTGAGATTGTTCTAGGAGTTGAGTGATTGTCCTGATCTGATCTTAGTGGGAATGGGCAAAAGAACTGGAAGGAATGGGGTGGCTAGGTGGCACAGTGATTAGAGCACCAGCTCTGGAGTCAGGAGGACCTAAGTTCAAATCTGGCCTCAGACACTTAACAATTATTAGCTGTGTGACCTTGGGCAAGTCACTTAACCCCAATTGCCCTGCCCCTCCCTCAAAAAAAGTGAAAAAAAAAAAAGAATTGGAAGGAATTCATGTGGATATGGTCTGGAAGAGTGAGAATATCCCTGAAGACCCCCTTTGGATTCTATTCTTCTCATTCAGTAATTCATTTATAGGCATGGGGTTGGGTGGCAGACCAAAGGCAGTATATGAATGTATGTGTCACAGTCCCTTCCAGCCATGGTGGAGATCACTGCCTACCACCGGAAGGGGAATGACATTACTTCTGCTTGGCCTCAGGGGCAAGAACTTGGAACAATGGGTGGAGGGTACAAAGACAGGCTCTACATAACATGCTTTTAAAAGTTACCAATGACCAACCTACCCCAAAGAAGTACCTAAGCTATTATATATCTCTACCCGAATGTGTCATCAACCTCTCAAATTCATCACACCCAAACCACAACTCATCAGCCTTTCTCCTAACCCATCCTTCTGGTTTCTGCTGACGGCATCACCATTCTCTGAATTCAATATTTCACTTCTCACCACCTTGCATTTGTCCCCTTCAGTGTCTTCCCTCTCATAGTCATTTCCTGATTTCTACCACCATCCTTCTTTCTTCCTCAAACCTCCCTAGGTTTGCTGCCAGACAAGACTGTGGCTGCAAGTATCAGGTCTGTGTACAGCTCCTGTCCTCAGGGCATGTGCCTCTGGGCACTTTCCAGCCAGATCCTGTCGCCATCCAGCAGTGGAGTGATGCCAAGTGGAGAGAGGTGAGGAGGGGGGAAGAGTAGAATACAGAAGAGTGGCCTCTCAGTTGGAGGTGGTTTCCCAGTGTCCAAGACCACAGTGCCCCTGGGAACCACCCAGTCCAGATACCTTTTTCCATTGCCTGGCCAGAGGAGCATGAGACTAGCATGGCAAGAGGATTGTGGGATGCTTGACCTGGAGTCAGATGATGGAAAGACTCAGTTTTCCCTCCTACAATACAATTAACAAGAACACCTTCTGGGCTGGTTGCTGCCTTGGGAGTTATGGAGAGGAAAGAAAAGCCATATATTCCCTATTCTCCTTGACCTTACAGTCTACTAAGCAGATAAAGCAGTAGCACAACAGGACATGCCAAGTATTTTAGATGCATTTTGAGTGGGCTGTGTGGCTTTTAAGGGGGAAAGTTGAGGCCCTTATTACCCATGTAACCAGGAACAAGTTCACATCTGCTTCTCTACCTCAGTTTCCTCACCTGTAAAGTGAGGAGTTAAACAAGACCATTGGTTGTCAATTTTTTTTTTCTTTGGCATGAAGAACCGAGGCACACTGAACAGTTGACAATGGCACAGAAAAGTCAGGAGACTCTCATGTACAAAGACTAATAATAATAGCCAGCATTTCTGTGGCACTTGAAGATTTGGAATGAACTTCATAAATATCATCTCATTTCATTGTCACAGAAATCTTGGGAGGTGGGTGCTATTATTATTCCCACTCTTACAGATGAGGAAACTGAGGATGTTAGAAATTAGATAATTTACTGAAGGCCACGTAGATAGTGAGTGTCTGAGGCTGGATTTGAACTCAGGACTTCCTGACTCCAGGCTGCGCCACTAGCTTGCCTACTGTTCCAAGTATAAATTCAATATAATTCTTGGAACATCTTGTGAGATTGCTAGGCTACAGCAATGGTTCCCAGACCTTTTTGTGAGCATAAGGGCCTCTTCCTATCATCAAAATATTTTGCGCCCTCTTCCTTTGCTGGTAGTTATACATTTGATATGCCTTGATTGGTAGAATATTCATTTGTCACAAAATAACCTTGAGACTCAGGGTCTCAGGGCCCACATACTGGGAACCACTGGACAAGAAGACCTTTAAGTCCCTTCCAACTCTCTATCCTAATCAATCACACTGATTGTAGAGTAGATTCACGAGGGACTCATAGGATACCAAGTGAATGCCTCTGTCCCCTGGTTCCCTGAATCCCTGGGTTGGTTTCCTTGGGCAGGGGTTGGATAGACCCTCTCCCTCAGCCCTGCTCTTCTTCACTTCTTCCAGGTCTCCCACACATTCTCCAACTACCCCCCTGGTGTTCGCTATATCTGGTTTCAGCATGGAGGAGTGGACACGCACTACTGGGCTGGCTGGTACGGGCCCCGGGTCACAAACAGCAGCATTACCATTGGTCCTGAGCTGACCTGAGTCAGCCCACAGCCCCCCACTGCTGTACCCTGACCTACTGGTGAGTCAGTTTCATGAGGCTGGACCTCAGTCTGGGCCTGATGGGGAAAGGGACACAGGCTCTTCCTTCTAGATCAGTGACTTCCTACCTCGGTGACCTTGGGCAGGGCATTTCCATTTTCTAGACTTCAATTTCCACATCTGTAAAATGAATTAGACTGGCTCACTGCTAAGGTCCTGTTCAGCTCTGACTATCTGTGTTCTAAGGGCTCTTCCAGCTCTAAGATCTTTAATTTGAACATTTTGTGTCCTAAAGTTTCTGTAGGCTCTGACATGGTGTTTCAAAGGCCCTTCCCAACTCTGACATTCTCTATGCCAAAGCTCCTCCCAGTTCTGACATCATGTTTAAGGCCCCTCCCAACTCTGATCTTCTGTGTCCTAAGGACCCTTCTAGCTCTGACATCTTCTCTTCTAAGACCCCTCCCAGCTCTGTTAGTTTGTGTTTTAAAGCCCCATCCTGTTCAGACATTTTCTGTGCGAATATTTCTTCCAGCTCTAACATTCTATTTTCAGGTCTCTCTTAACTATGACATTGTATCTTCCAAAGTCTCTCCTTGCCTTGACATTCTGTCTTCTAAGGGCCCTCCCAGCTCTGACATCCTGTGTTCTAAGGCCCCTCCCAGCTCTGACATTCCATGTTCTAAGGGCCCTCCCAGCTCTGACATTCCATGTTCTAAGGGCCCTCCCAGCTCTGACATCCCATGTTCTAAGGCCCCTCCCAGCTCTAACATTCTCCATTCTATTCCTCTTCTCTAACAGCTCCATCATCCTAGGTCCTCCTTCTTTGCACTGCTGTTACAGTCAACTCTCAATTATCCAGGGACTGTGAGCCTGACAGGTACATTATCCAGGCCCCTCTTGGTCACATGATGATTCCTGGTTGCAGTCGGAGCATCGTGACTCGATGGAAAGAAATCACTGGAGCTGAAGTTAGGAGATGTGGGTTCTAATGCTCTTGATGCTTCCTGTGTGACATGGAGCCAAATCACTTCAGTCCCTCTGAGCCTCAGTCTGTTCCTCTGTAAAATGGGGATGAGTCCAGGGTGGTTCTGAGGAAAGCATTTTGTAACCCTTAAGGACAATATAGAAACATGAATTACTATGATTATTGCACAGAGAACCCTGTGCTCTGGAGAGCACTTTTGAGAATATTTCATTTCCATTAGGAAGACAAGGCAGATACAGGCATCTCCTTCTATCAGAGAAGGACATTGAGGCTCAGAGAGGGAAGAGACTTGGCCAAGGTCACACAGAGAGGTAGCTGCTGGGCCTAATGGCCAGGTCCCTTTGTGCTGCCTGCTTCCAGGGCCTTCTCTTCATTAGTGCCTCTGAGCAGAGAAGGGGTAAATAGGGAGCTAGAAATCCCCCACACCTCTTCAGGGTGATTGGCGAGCGGTTCAGGGGAAGGCTTTAGTGCAGCAGGGGGCCTTGGACCACAGTGGGGTTGAGGTCTTAGCTGGAGTACAGCCTAGCACGGATAGTGGCGAGTTGACTAGCTAACTCACCACCCGCTTTGAACCGTCTTTTCTCCCCTGCTTCTCCAGTCCTCACTGTCCCCTGTTTCTAGTCACCACAGTCTCTCCTGAAAAGGCACCCCGGCTGAGGGGTCAGCTGTGGCCCTGAAAGCCGTTAGGAGCTTCAGGGAGAGAGAGGGGGGAAACAGATTGCCGGACCGGCCCCACCACTGAGGGTGAGGCCAGTTCCCTGGTTTAATGCCTCCTTGATACCTTGTCTCCCAGGCAGATGGTGCTCTAGCCCCAGAGAGAACAAAGGTCCAAGAAAGATCTACCTCCCCTTGGTGGGGAGTGGGGTGAGTTAAGCAAATCTGGGGCAGGCAAGATCCCGCATATCCTGAATTGTCCACAAGAGGGCTAGGTGGCATCTAAGGTCTGCTCCAAGACGGACCCAAGTGCCTAGGGCCTAATCAGACCCCAGGATTCAACTTGGGCAGGTGGGGATCAAGGGAAGAAGTGCCCTCTCCCCAACAGCAGATAACACCAGCCCTCCCCACTCCCCTTCAGGTGAAGGGCCGTCCCTCCTTCTGGGGCTTGGGTGTCCTCCCTGCCCTGCCCTCACTCCCAGTGGCCCCCTTGGGCCAAGCCTTGCCTACACCAATGAGTATTCAGAAGCTCCTGACAGGAGCTGCCACTCTCAGGATTCCCCCCTCCCTCCTTCCTGCTGCTTCAAACCCCACACCTTCCTGCACAAGTGCCATCAAGTTTCCTCCTCAGATTCTTCTCTTTGGAGCAAGTAGCCAAATAAAAGGTGTTTGAGGTCAAACTTGTGAGCTGTGATTCCTGGGGGGGAAAGGAGGGCAGCCTCAGTGTTCTCCTCTGAAAAATGGGGAGGTTGGAGCGAGGAGGGATCAGATGATGTCTCAGATCCCTCCTAGCTCTAAATCTTGTGATCCTAGGACAGAGGGGAACTTGGCCAGAGTCCTGAAAAGGATGGTAGTCAGAGTATGATCTCTCCCCCAGGCTATGACCCACAAGGCTTATCAGGCTAACTATATTACCAGAGAAGCAGCATCCCAGAGACTAGGGTTCAGATCTATGGGTGGGAACCCCAAACTAGAAATTAAATCTAGTCAGGGCCAGAGATTGTGCCCCAAATCTCACGTGCTGCCTTAGAGAGGACGGAGTAGTAGTAGATGGGGGAGGCAGGCCAGCAGGAAGCAAGTTGAGGGCTTTGGGGACTAAGAGAGGGAGAAAGAGACTGAGGGAAGCTCAGCCTAAGAACTTCCTCTCTGAAAATGAATCTAGAAAGGGCTGGCACAGTGAACAGAGCACCGGCCCTGGAGTCAGGAGGACCTGAGTTCAAATCCAGCCTCAGACACTTAACATAAAAACTAGTCATGTGACCTTGGGCAAGTCACTTAACCCCAATTTCCCCTTCAAAAAGCAAATAAAAAATGGATCTAGGTCCCTAGGAGGAGCAGAAGCTGCCGAGTGAGGTAGTGAGCTGCCTGTCAATGGAGGAATTCAGTCAGAGACTAGAGGCTGTAGATAGGATTCCTGCATGAGCTGTAAGATCTCCCCTCTAGCTCTTCAGATGAAATGAATAAAGACAATGGGAGACTTGGGTGGCAGAGGCTCCAGGTCTAGATTCTGGCTCTGCCACCTGGGTGACTTTGAGTAAGTCACATGTTCTTTGGCCTCAGTTTCTCGTTCACAAAATGAGGGAGTTGAACTCATTATCATCGCTAGGTCTATGTCCTCTTAACCGGAGCTAGGGAGGTCAGTTGTGATCCCAGGGCACAAGGAGTAGAAACCTTTGTTACCCAGCAACTGGGGTTTTGCAAAGATGCAAACAGAGCCCATTCCTGGGGTGAGGTCCTGATGGTCCCAACTCTGCCTCTTCTGGTTTCCCAGGAGGCAGAATAAACGTTAGAGACAAAGGAGAAACAGCAACTCCAAGGCCTCTCGTGAGTGAGCTTGAGCCCAAATAGCTCCGGCTAATCAGGGGTTAATAGGAGAAAAGCGTTCTTGGGTGTCAGCGCACACATGACTCCCCCTGAAGCGGTTTGTGGCTAACTCACAGTGCCTGTGGTTAAGAGCGCTCAGGTGCAGCCATCTGCAGGGTGCAGAAGGCAATCTCTGCAAGAGTAATGGCTCTGAGCACAACCAAGAAGCGGGGGAAGGCAAGCACGGGTTAGACGGTTTGCTGAAGGGGAACAGAGGCTGGGGTGTCTGTCTGCATGTAGGCTGAAGGCTTCCTACCAATCAACCCTTTGCAACCTCATTCTTATAACCAGAAGCAGTCCCAGGACCCAGCCAGAGCTGCTGGTAAGTCAGGGGATAGAGAGGGAGAGAGCTGAGCACAAGTTCCTATCACCTCTCAGCTTAGCCTCCCAACTGCAGACTCTTCCTTCTGTGAAATCTGGCTTCAATGCAGCTGCCAAAATAATCAGGGTTGACCCTGCCATTATTCTCTCCTGAAAACCTTCAGCAGATCACTATTGCCTCCAGGGTACAATAAGGGCATCTCAGCCTGGCATAGTCTGACCCCAGACTGCCTCACTATTATCCCCTCGACCCACTCTCTATTCCAACCAAACTAGATTGTTAACTGACCCCAAAGTCAGAATTTCATAATCTCCAGTGCCTCCAGATCATTTCATTATTTCTATGCCACTGAACCTAGAATGAGTGGGCCTACAATACATTACTTCATCGTCACCTTTCAAAATATTTATCTATGATCTCTTCAAGATTCAGTTCAGGCCACGGCACCCTTCCATGATGCCTTTCCTCCCCCAGGTGGTTTGCACTCTCGCCTCTCCAGGTTGTCTTGTTTGACTGCCTACTGTCGTAAAATAATGAATAAAGAATGTCATCAAATAAATGTGTAACCCAGAAAAGACTGTGGGCTGGTCCCAGAGCAAGAGGAAGAGGATAATGATAACTGGGATTTACACAGCGGTGCGTACATTATCTCACTTGTACCTCACCAGATTTGGGAGGTCAGTGCCGTTCTTGATCCCATTCAGGAGGTGAGGATAACTAACGTGTAGCCCATGTACTTCAGGGAATGCTACCTGCAGGTTGGGTGAACTCCTTGTGGCCAACTCAGAGGAGGACATGGATAAGAGCCACATAGGATGGGAGGCATGGAATAATAGTCATATCCCCTGCCCATTAATTTGGGAAGGGCTGAGCTAGTTGTGATATATGATTGTGATGGAATACTATTAGAGCAGGATACTTTCAGAAAAACCTAGGAAAACTTACATGAAATGATGCAAAGTGAAGAGAGCAGAACTGGAACATTGTAAATAGTAACAGCAACATTGTATACGACGATCATCTATGAATGACTTAACTATTCTCAACAATACTCTCTAATGATTCGAGACAATTCCAAAGGAATCATGATGAAAAATGCTGTCCACATCCAGATAAAGAACCGATGAAATTTGGATGCAGATTGAAACATACTGTTTTTCACTTTTATTTTTTTTCATGGTTTTTCTCCCTTTGGCTCTGTGTCTTTTCACAAGATAACTAATATGAGGGAAAATGCATAAAGTAAAATACTTAGGATTACAAAGGGGGAAAAAAAAAGCAAGTTGAACCGCCCAGGAGAATGTAAGCTTCTTGAGGACAGAGACTGTTTTATTTCTATCTTTATATCCCCAGTGCCTAGCACAGTGCCTGGAATGCAGTAGGAGCTTAACACATTTGCTGATTTTTTCATATGAATTTACCAGGACTACCTTGATACAATCTCTGTAGATTACAGACATTTGAAATCCCTCATACTGATTTCCCCTATCCTCAATACACTTAAGGACCACCCTCCATCTCTGAGTTGGTTCCATGTCAAAAAAGGCTTAACTTAATGTTTTCTGAAATGAGAACAGAGAAGAAAGGAAACCTGACTTCTGGGAGTTAGATAAACCTGGGCTGGAATCTTGCCTCTAACACTAGCTGTGACCATGAACAAACCATCTCAGTTTCTTTAGCTTGAAAATTGGAGTTTGTGAGAAATATCTGCTATACCTCTCAGGGACATTGTGAGGATCAGAGGAAATAAGGCATAGAAATTGATTTGCAAAAATAAAATCCCCATTTAACTGTCAATTATAAAGGCCATAATAGAGAATTAGAGAAGACCAGAGTTAAGGATGAGACTAAGAGCAAAAATTAGAGATTATTAATGAGGGATAACCTAGTATAGTGAACAGGATACTGGCCTTGGAGTCAGAAAGACTTGTCCTCCAGTCCTAACCTACAACATGTACCAGCTGTGGGACCCTGGCCAAGTCACTTTCCCAGACAACTCTAAGACTATAAATTGCCAAGAAGGTGCAAACTTGCATTAGAAGAGGGAATTTCTGCATCGAGAGTTCTTTATATTGATGAAATCACAGATCTGATTAAAGTATCAATATTATTATGATTATTGTAATATCATATAGGTAAATACCAAATTATCTAAGGGAGTTAATATAGGATTTAAGGTTAAAGTTAATATAGGAAGATACAGGACCAGCCACTCCTCATTTCTAATGATACTCTTAGGGGCATAAAGGATTTTTACAGAGGACTAGCAGCTCTGGTGAGAGGGCTGTTGAGCCCTTTTCAGGGCTACCCATCTTTGGTACCAACCTGTTCTACTCAACTCTCACCTGTGGCTCCAAGAAGCTGTAATGTGTGCCGCGGCCACATTTTGGTAAAACCACCTTGGCAGACAGGCCTGAAACCTGTTAGTGAATCAGGGGTGTCTACCCCAAGCATGTGAAGACCCCCCCCCCCAATGGAATGGGCAGATGAGAACAATCTGTTCCAAGAGCCATGAAGGCAGCTGAAGCAGGTGCTGTGAAGCACTTAGAGTTTGGTCAGTCATCACAGATGCCAAGATCGTCCACTGCATCCTGGACCATTACCATCATCCTGACTTTTGTCTTGCCACTGGACTTTGATGACTCTGGAAGCGAGAGTGAGGCCCGTGACTTTGTGCAATTCTGCCTCACTTAAATCCAATTCACGCACAAGTCAAGACATCACCCGTGATGTTATTGGTCCTCTTCAGAAATGAAGGACAAACAACAACACTCTTAAAGGGTGACCTGGAATTCTGAAAAGTGACTTGCCCAAGGACACACAGTCAGTATGTGTCATAGGTCAGGATTTGAACCTAAGTCTTCCTAATTTCCTAAGTATCTACTATACCAGGCTGACTCTTTCATTAAAAATGAATATCTTCTCATAGTCAGTCAACAATTATTTATTAAGCAATTATGTGAAAAAAATAAAAATTTAAAAAATTTAAAAATTAAAAAAAATTATGTGGCAGGCAGAGTGATAAGGCAGCAGACCTGTATTAGGCACTGTGCTAAGTTCTGGAGGATACCAAGAAAGAGAAAAGACAGTCCTTGCCCTCATGGAGCTCATGGGTCTCATATTTCCTCCCCTCATTTTATACTTTTAAATGACTCCCAAAGCCCATCATTTCATTTGATCCTGATAAGGTTGTGAGTTGGGCCAATAGAGTCATCTCTCTTTGAAGATGAGGAAACTGAAGCCCAGCACAGTTATGTGACTTTGCCCAAGGTCACAGAGCTGATGTGCTGAATTCCAGTTAAGGAACATTAAGTGGTTCCTGTGAGGCAAGGACCTGTTCCGGATGGTGGAGATGCCATCTAATCAATGGGAAAATGCCCTACTTACAAGGAACTGTCATTCTCATGGGCTGGATTCAGATCCATTCAGTTTAGCAAATATGTTTTAAGCACCTGCTTTGGGAGAGGCCCAGGGCTGAGGGCTGCCTTGGTCTGATTCAATAAGAAAGCGTCCTTGCTCATGTTGGTGGGGCCATTTAATCCCAGGTGGCTCCTCTCTGCTAGAGGCCCAGACATTCAATAGCGCCTTCTGACCTACATTTCTTTGCAGGCAACTCCTCTCACCTTACCTGCACTCCAGTTTCTGCATCTTTTTAGCATCAATAAGGTGGGAGCAGAGATACCCGGGGCTCCAGAGATGGCTGGCTCCCAGTACACCTTACAGAATACAGAGGTCTTGTGGGATGAATAGGCCACCCACTTCTCTCCTGTCCCCACCTTGGTCCAGGCTCTGATCACTTCACACCTGAAATATTACTGGTGAGGGATCTGCCTGCCCCGGGTCTCTCCCTACTCCAATCCATCCTCCACTCAGCCACCAAAGTGATTTTACTAAAGCAAAGATCTGACCATGTCACCCCTGCCTCTCAATAAACTCCAGTGGCTCCCTATCACCTCCAAGACCAAATTAAAAATGCTCTGTTTAGCATTCAATGCCCTTTGTAACCTAGCCCCCTCCTACCCTTCCAGGCTTCTTATTCCTTAATCCTAACCACATACTCTCTCATCCAGTGACACTGGTCTCCTGGCTATTCTACAGACAGGACCCTCCATCTCTCAGCTCAGGACACCTTCTCTGGCTGGTGCCCATGCCTGGAAGGCTCTCCCTCCTCTGTTTTAATTAGTGACCTCCCTGGTTTTCTTTAAGTCTCAATAAAAATTCAACCTTCTACAGAAAACCAATCCTTCTTAATTCCACTGCCTTCTCACTGTTAATTATGTCCTTTTTATCCTATGTGTAGCTTGAGGTATATATCTATATATCTATATATCTATATACCTATATATGGATATATATATGCATATACACACATACACATATATTTGCACATTGTCCCCCCATTAGACTGTAAACTCCTTGATGGTTTGTTGTTCAGTTGTTTTTCAATCATGTCTGACTCTCCATGAGCCCATTTGGGGTTTTCTTGGCAGAGATACTAGAGTGGTTTACCATTTCCTTCTCTAGGTAATTTTACAGATGAGGAAACTGAGGCAAACAGAGTGAAGTGACTTGCCCAGGGTCACACAGCTGCTAAGCATCTGAGGCCAGATTTGAACTCATGAAGAGGAGTCTTCCTAATGTGCTCTGTGCACTATGGCGCCCCCTGGCTGCCCTATCTTAAGGGCAAGAACTGTCTTTTGCCTCTTGTATCCCCAGTGTTTAGCACAGTGTTTAACACATAGTAAAGACTTAATAAATGTTTCTCAATTGGTTGCCTGGATGGGATGGGGCTTTGCAGGAGAGAGTGTCAGAGTTAGAAAGCATTCTGGGGGGCGGCTAGGTGGCGCAGTGAATAGAGCACTGGCCCTGGAATCAGGAGGACCTGAGTTCAAATCAGACACTTAACACAAAAAACTAGCCATGTGACCTTGGGCAAGTCACTTAACCCCAATTGCCCTCCCCCAAAAAAAGGCAAAAAAAAAAAAAGATTTAAAAAATGAAAGCATTCTGACCCTGGGTGTGAAATATCCCAGTTCAAACCCTCCCTACCTCTACTACTTACTAGTTTTGTGACCCTGGACAAGTTGGAATCTCTTGCTTGATTCCCCTTATCAGTAATGCTCTTCCCACCCTACAATAGGTTTTTTGGTACCTCCCTCATATATAGTTCCCTGTATCATACATTTAGGACTAGAAGGCTAGCTAATCCAATCCCCCCATTTTACAAATGTGGAAACCAAGGCTCAGGGAGGTTAATTTTTCCCACAGTTACCTACACAGTATCAGAGATGGGCTTTAAATCCTGATGTTCTGATTCCAAGGCCAGTGCTCTTCCCACCATACTATGAGAATATTCCCTATTAGACTTGTAATTCAATTTAATCTGATTCAACAAGCATTTCTTAAACTCCTACTGTATGCAGAGTAGGGCAGCGAGGTGGTGCAATGGATAGAGTGCCTGGCCTGGAGTCAGGAAGACCTGAGTTCAAATCTGGCCTCAGACACTAGTTATGTGACCTTAGACAAGTCACTTAACCTTGTTTGCCTCAATTTCCTCATCTGTAAAATAAAATGTGAAATGCCAAGAAAACTCCATGGACCATAGTGGTGTGCTATGGTCTACTGGGTCATGAACAGTCAGACCCAACTGAATGCCTGAACAACAACACTGTGACAACGTGCCAGGCCTTGGGGATATAGCAAAGCCAGTCCCTACCCTCAAGGAGTTCTCAGTCCAATGGGGAAGACAAAAAGTAGGTACAAACAAGCTACATATAGAATAAATTGGGGAAAATCAAAATAGGGAAGGCATTAAAATTAAGGGGGAAGGAGAAAAGCTTTTTGTGGAAGATGGGATTAAAGTAAGCCAGGAAAGCCAAGAGGCTGAGACAAGGAGGAAAGGGATACCAGGCGTAGGGTGAAGCCAGAGAAAATGTCCAGAGTCAGGAGATGAAGTACAGATATCCCTTCTTTTTTTAAAAAAAAATTTTTTTTATTTACTCATTTACTTTTAATTTACAAGATTCAGTTCCACAATCACTTGAGTTTCAGATATTCTCCCCTCCCTTCCCCCCCCCCCCATGGTGGCGTGCAATCATGTGTAGGATCTGCAAATACTTTCACATTGTACAATAGTTTGGTCATATAGAAGGGCTGTAACCAATGAGTGATCACTGGGAAAAGAAAAAAAAAAAAGCAAAACCAGACATGAAAGAGAACGATAACGTGTTTTGCTTCAGTCTCCATTTAAACTATAGTCTTTCTATATCTTTCTCTGAGTTTAGGTATCTCCTTCCATCCTGAC
>CM053588.1:46100883-46143112 GCA_028646515.1 Pseudochirops corinnae
TAGCATGTATTGCTTCAGTCTCCATTTAAACTCTAGTCTTTCTAGATCTTTCTCTGAATGTAGATATCTCCTTCCATCCTGAGACTTGTAGAGTTGTCTTTTAGCTGTGCGTTGTTGAGGAGAGTCCAGTTCATCAAGGTTGGTCATCACACATATGATGTGTCTGTGATTGTGTACAAATTTTTCCTGGTTCTGCTCTTCTCACTTAGCATCAATTTGTATAAGCCTCTCCAGGTAATTATGAGGTCCATCTCTTTCCCATTTCTTATAGCACCATAGTATTCCATTACATTCATATACCATAACTTGTTCAGCCATTCCCCAATTGATGGGCATCCCTTTGATTTCCAATTCTTTGGCACCACATAAAGAGCTGCTATAAATATCTTTGTACATATGGGGCCTCTTCCCACTTCCATGATCTCTTTGGTATACAGCCCTAGAAATGGTAGTGCTGGGTCAAGGGGTATGCAATTATTTATAGCCCTTTGGGCATCATTCCTGATTGCTCTCCAGAATGGTTGAATCAGTTCACAACTCCGCCAACTATTCATTAGTGTTCCAATTTTTCCACATCCTCTTCACCATTTGTCATTTTCCTGTTTTGTCATCTTAGCCAATCTGACCGGTGAAATGTGGCACCTCAGAGTTGTTTTGATTTGTATTTCTCTAATCAATAGTGATTTAGAGCATTTTTTCATATGCTTATAGATATCTTTAATTTCTTCTTCTGAAAACTGCCTGTTCATATCCTTTGACCATTTATCAATTGGGGAATGACTTGTATTCTTATCAATTTTACTTAATTCCCTGTATATTTTAGAAATGAGTAAAGGCCTCATTTCTAAAATACATAGAGAATTGAGTCAAATCTATATGTCGAAGGAGGTAGAAATTAAAGGCGGTTATCTGCCTCTTCCAACATCTCTGGAGCAGAAGAGTCTGAGGGAAGTCCCAAGACAAGGTGAGTGAGCTCTTTCCCCAATTTCCCCTCCCAGTGGCTGTCTATCCACAAACACTATAATCTAATCTGCTGTTTTGTGACTCAAACATTTCTAGTAAATTAAATTTTTACCTTAATCACAAAGACACTATAAAGATAAATAGAATTTTTTGGTTAGACAGAGAGCCCCAATTCTGCCAAAATTCTAGAAATTTTCCTAATTGGGAATTCAGAGCGATTATGCCTGAACTTACACACTGTTGTTCTGAAACTTCCTGGGAGAGAAACACTCCGGAGCTCAGGGACCATTACATTTTTCCCCAGGTTTGAAAACAGCTTATTATTGTAACCGTGGATGTAAAATAAAGGGGACCGGACTAAATAGCCTCTGAGGTCCCATCCACCGATATTTCTGTGGCCCTATAATGATTACCATCAGAAAGGAAGCACTGTCTTCATAATCAGCCAAGCTAGCGAGTGTCGGAGGTAGGATTCCAACCCAGAGCTCTTAGTCGAGAGAGGATTGAAAACTGCATTTCCCAGATCCCCAAGGCCCAGTAACCGACAGCTGCTGCGGGGAGGGCCGGGAAGCTCCGGGCTGGAGTGTTTACAACGGCGGCGGAAGCCGGAGTCTCGGACGGATTCAGGAGAGCTCTCTGCCAGCCCCGACCAGTCCAGCCCAGCCCCGCTCCGGCTGAGCACCCAGGTTTCTGCCCTAGTCGTAGCATGGCAGGGGAAGAGGCCGGGATCGGGTCTGCCGGGGAAAATCGGGCGGAGGAGGAGCCGGGGGCCGGGACACCTGGGTCCCCTCCCCAGCTGTCAGTCAGGCGCCAAGGGGGCCCCTCTGGAGCTGATGCGCAGCGTCCTGTGCCTGCGGTCTCCTTGGCACGCCTCTCGTCAGTTGCTTTGCCGCCATCCGGGGGGAGAGGGGAAATGTAGCAAGGAACTTCGACCCAAATGGCAACCGCCAGTTTATCAGCCCGGCCAAATTTAGCTTCTCCAGCCTCGGCTAGACCTAGTCTCTGCGCACTATCGCTGCTGGGGCAGGGGTGAGGGGCATTGTAGCTCGGGCGCCATCCAGAGGGGGCCAAACCTAGGGATCCCCAGCATCTGGTCCAGAGGGGACAGCTAAAGGGGGCTGGGACGTAGGCGAAGGAGGAGACTTAGTAGCTCCCCTCCCCCATCCCGGCCGCTGCATTCCTCGGCTCTTTGCCTGTGGCTCTCTATGCCCCTGCTCAGCCTGTGTCCACAGGGAGTGGTCAGAGAGCATGAACTTATCAGTTAGAAAGGGAAAGGGAAACTGCCTCCCTTTAGTGACCAAGGCCCAGAGGACAAGTAACAGGGCCGGCTCTCACGGACCTTTCTTCGCCCTAGCTCGTGTGTGGCGTGTGATGACAGCCCCCCAATTGATTCGTGGACACTGGAAAAGGAGACCGATTTTAGTACCAGCCGGACTTCGAGAGGTAGAGAAAGGAGAGGGGGAACCCTTCTGAAAAGCATCCTGCCCTCCCGCACCCGGCAAGCGCGCACTGACTTGCATTGCTTTTAATTGTTTGAATTGCGGGATAAAATGTTAAAACAGGAATGGGCTTTAGAACAGAGAATGACGCGACCTGGAATGGCTTAAGAACACAGAATGTCAGAGCTGGGAGGTGGCTTAGAACAGCGCGCTGGGAGCCAGGAGGGGCCTTAGAAAGCATCTATTGGTCCTCACTGAACAGATGGGGAAACCGAGGACCTGATCAGGGAAGGCACTCGCTTGTGAGTTAACGGCTTAGCCATGGATTCCGCCAGTCAGAGATGATGATGATGAGGGAGTCTCCTATAACATTTAGAGGTTTGCAAAGCACTTTTAATCTCCACAGTAATTCTGTTGTGAAGCAAGTGCTATTAATAACCCCATTTTTAGAAGCACTTGGTGGTGGTGGTCATTTAGATGGCTGTGCCTGGTCAGGGAGTTGTCGTTCAGTCATGTCTGGTTCCGCGGACCAAATGAGATGTTCCTAAAAAGTGTTACATCGCCATTTCCTTCTCCAGTTTATTTTACAGATGAGGAAACAGAGGCAAAGAGGGTTAAGTGACTTGCCTAGGGTCACACAGCTAGTAAGTGTCTGAGGTCAGATTTGAACTTAGAAGATGAGTCTTCCTGACTCCAGGCCCTTTAGAGTCAGGAAGAGGTGAGTTCAAATTCAGCCTCAGATCCTAGGTGAGTGATCCTGACCAAGTCACTTAACCTCAGTTTCCTCAACCGTAAAATGGAAATGAATACAGATTTATTAAGTATCTATTGTAGGCCAGGCTCTGTGCTAAGCACTTTTCACAAATATTATCTTATCTGATCCTTACAACAAGGCCATAGTAACATAGCATCTACCTCCCAGTGTTGTTAGAACCAAACGAGATATTTGTAAAAAGTGTTTAGCACAGCGCCCAGCACATATGTTATTCCCTTCCATTTCACAGTTGAGCAAATTGAGGCAGAAAGAGGCTGAGTGCTTTGCCTGAGGTTACACAGCTAGCACCTCCACCACGGCCCTAACTAGCTTCGTATCACTTGGTGATTACTGTGTGCCCAGCACTGTGCTAAGAGCGCTGGGGATACAAAGGAAGGCAAATAGAGTTTCTACTCTCACGGCATTCCTCTGCTAACGGTGGAGACAGCAGGCAGCAATACATCCAGCATAGATTTGGAAGTAATGTCAGTGGGAAGGCACTGGGGAATGGGGGGAGGGGAGCATTAGGACATTTTTCAGAATTTCTACAAGAAACTTCCTATAGAAGGCAGAATTCAAGCTGAATCTTGAAAGAGGCCAGGGACGTCATAACCGGAGACCAGGAGGGAGGGCATTCCAGGCATGAGGGACAGTCAGGGCAAAGGCACTGAGGCTGGAGATGGAGCATTGTGTGTGAGGATCCCAGAGGGGAGTAGAGTGTAAGAAGACTGGAAAGGAGACAGATTACGAAAGGCTTTGTTGTTGTTGTTTTTTCTTAAATAGTGTTTTTAATTATTTCAATTATTATTATATTATATAAATATATTCATATATTTATTATTTCAATCAACTATTTAAACATATGAAAGGCTTTGACTGCCAAACAGAGGACTTTCTACTTGATTCTGGAGGCAATAGGGAGCCATTGGAGTTTATTGAGTAGGGGAGTGACGTGCTCAGACCTTGCAGAAATGTAAGGCTGTCCCAGCCCAGGGAGCTTCGTGATTCACCAGCTGCTTCTCATAGCTTAGTTGAGAAGCTGTTCAGAAACATTAAATGCCATAGCATGAATAAAGTGCCTTTAAAGCCTCCAAGGCCCCAAACTCTCCTTGTCCCTTGCCATGTTGTCAGACATCCTCCTAACTGCCCTCTTCCCTTTCCTGTTTAGACACTGCCTCCTCCCAGGCTTGTGCCGACTGTGTATGATTGTCCATCTCCACCCCTGGCACCAGAGCCATGGCCTCTATCAATGAGCTGCCCGAGAATGTCCTCCTGGAACTATTCTCCCTGGTGCCAGCCCGGGAGCTGCTGAGGCACTGCCGGCCAGTCTGCAGCCTGTGGAGGGACCTCATTGACCTGGTGTCCCTGTGGAAGCGCAAGTGCCAGAGAGAGGGCTTCATCTCTGAGAACTGGGACCAACCAGTAGACGACTGGAAGATTTTCTACTTCCTCTACAGCCTCCGGAGGAACCTGATCCGCAACCCCTGTGCCCAAGGTGGGTCCCTACCTTCACCTCATCAAAGCTGTCTCATTCTATAGGCATGATGACTATACATGGACTGGGTAGCCCAGTACATCTGGAGTCAGCAGACCCACTTTAAATCCCAGCTGTGAGAGTTTAACACCCATGTGATCTTAAGCAAGTCATTTCCCTCAGAGGTAAGGTGGCACAGTGGTCATGACACTGAATTTGGAATCAGAGCACCTGAGTCTGAATTTCTGTTTTTTCTTTTACTACATGAGGGGCCTCAGGTAGGTCATACAGGCAATAGTAAATAGCACCTCAGTAGCCATCTGAGGTCCTCCCTGAACTTCAGTTTCCTCATCTGTAGGATGAAGGAGGTTGGATCAGATGGCCTCAAATTTCCCTTTCAACCTTAAATCCAGGATCCTATGATTTTAATTCACTTGGATTTTCTGGGCCTCGATTTCCTCATCTGTAAAATGGAGGGGTCAGACTAAGTGTTTGATGGTAGAGCCAAGACCCAAGCCCTCATGTGCTAAGTCCTAATTCAATTTAAAAAACATTAATTAGGCACCTACTGTGTGAGAATACAAAAACAAAAGTGTAACATTCCCTGCTCTCATACTGGGTTTGAGGGCACTTGTGGCTGGGGGCAGAGGGGGCAGGGAGGTGTACAGCAGGGCCCTGTGCTGAGTGCTGTCCTACCCCAGCTCAGTAAGAAAGTGTCCTTGCTGACCTTGGTGGGGCCATTTAATCCTGGCCGGTTCCTTTCTGCTCAAGACCCAGAGTCTGGGTCACAAACATTCAGTCTTCCCTCCTGACCCACATTTCTGTGGAGGCAGCAGGTTATAACGGGGGAATAGGCCCCAGCTGGGTCTAGGTCCCATCTCTGATGCACACTGGCTGTGTGACCCTGGGCAGATCCCAGCCTCTCAGTGCTCCCAGCAGACGGAAGCCGCAGATTGCTGAGAAAGCACCAGTGTCATGAGGGGAGGGAGTTACTCATTGGAGAGTGAGCTATACCGAAGAAATCACAGAGTCAGCATGCGTAAGATGGCAAATAGAGGGTTTGGAAAATAAAAATTCACAGAACTTGCCCTTACATATACACACACACATATCCACACACACATCCACATCCACACACATCCACACACATCCACATACATACACATACACATACACACACATACACACACATATCCACACACACATCCACACACATCCACATACATACACATCCACATCCACACACATACACACACATACACACACACACATATCCACACGCACATATCCACACACATATCCACACACATCCACATACATACACATACACATACACACACATACACACACATACACATACACACACATACACACACATATCCACACACACATCCACACACATACACATACATACACATACACATACACACACATACACATACACACACATACACACACATATCCACACACACATACACACACATACACATACATACACATACACATACACACACATACACATACACATACACACACATACACACACACATACACACACACATACACACATACACACATACACATCCACACACATCCACATACATCCACATACACACACATCCACATACATACACATACACACACATACACATACATACACATACACACACATACACATACATACACATACACATACACACACATACACATACACATAGCGTGTCAGGTCTTGAGCTGTCAGGCACTTCTGTGACCGTGCGAATCATACTGTTTATGGAGTTTTCTTAGCAAAGATAATAGAGCGTATTACCATTTCCTTCTGCAGTGGATTATGGGAAACAGAGGTTAAGTAACTTACCCAAGGTCACACAGCTAGTAAGTATCTGAGGCCAGATTTGACTTCAGGTCTTCCTGTCACCAGGGCCCAGCCCTCTATCTACCCAACCACCTAGCTGCCTTCTAGACAGAGGTTAAGTGACTTGCCCAAGGTCACACAGTTAGTAAATGTCTGAGGGCAGAGCTACTTTGAAGACAATTAGCCCCACCTAAGCATTCTCTTCTCTAAACACCCCATTTCCTCCAATTGATTCACATCCTGCCCACCCACCCCCTTCCCCAAAGAACTCAAGACTATACTCGTTCTTTTTCTAGAGGGGTTGAAATACTGGACAATCGACAAGAATGGAGGAGATAATTGGAAAGTGGAAGACATACCTGGAGCCCATGGGAAAGAGTTTCCAGACCCCAGAGTCAAGAAATACTTCGTCACCTCCTATCAGTAAGAGGAATCCTGCCTGGGGTGTGCTCTGGGGGAGGGAAGGGGAGAGAGAGTAGGGCCAGGAGGTCCGAAAGGCAGCTGAGAAACAATAACCATCATAACAGCTAAAGTTTATTCAGCACCTACTACGTGTTAGGCTGAGCTAAGTGCTTTACAAGCATCAGACCTTTTATCCCCATTTTACAGTTCAGAGAACTGAGGCAGACAGGTCTTCCTGACAGGCCCAGCGCTCTGTCCCCTGGCCAGCTGGCCGTTAGCTCCCGTGGCTGGGAATTCGCATTGGCCATCCCTCGTGTTCCCAGTTTCCTTCACACTCAGCTCGAGCCCCACCTCGTACAGAAGGCCTTCCCTTCTCTGGGGCCATCCAGTCTCTGTCTGTGCTTTGGCCGCACCTGGTCATTCTCATGCCCTCTCCATTGGGTTGTGAGGGCATCCCCGGGCTTTAGCACTGTGCCTAAGACCAAGGAAAGGCCTAAGAAAGTGACTGACTAGAGACTGAAGGCAGCCACCAGGCATTTGTTAAGTACCTGCTGTAAGCCAGGTGGGCAGCAGGGTGCTAGGGCTAGCACCAGGGGCTAGTGCTCTAGACCCAGAGTTAGGAAGACCTGAGTTCAAATCCCACCTCAGATACTTCCTAGCTGTGTTACCCCCGGAAAGTCACTTCACCCTGCTTGCCTCGGTTTCCTCATCTGTAAAATGGACTAGAGAAGGGAATGGTAAACCTCTTGGGGTATCTCTGCATGGGATAACAAAGAGTCAGACACAACTGAGACCATTGAACCACAAATGTGCCAGGCACTGTGCTAATGGGAATGCAAAGAAAGGGAAAAGCCATTTCCTGCCCTCAGAAAGCTCACAGGGCCCAGGATCAGGAGCCAGCAGGAACCAGTGAGATTATCCAGTCCCATAGCCTCAGTCTGCAGATGAACGAGCTGGGAGAGAGGCAGTGACTTGTCCAGGGTGACTCAGGGCATAAGCAGGGAGGAGGGACTTCTGCCCAAGTCCTCTGCTTGCCTTTTATGTTTGCTTCTGAAGGAAGGCGATCGTTTGGCCCTGATATTCTAAAGCACTTAGCTCAGTGCCTGGCAAACAGTGGGTGCTGCTGTATAAACGCTAGCTGTTACCATGGCTAGTACTTCTCAGCTGCCCATTGGACCTCCTGGCCCTGCTCTCCCTGAAGTTACTGGATGCCAAATTACTGTCCGTCCACTGTTTTCACTTGTGTCTGACTTCATGACCCCATTTGGGGTTTTCTTGGCAGAGATCCTGGAGAGGTTTGCCATTTCCTTCTATGGCTCATTTTACAGAGGAGGAAACTGAGGCAAACAGGGTGAAGTGACTTGCCCAGGGTCACCCAGCTAGTATCTGAGGCCATATTTGAGCTCAGGAAGATGAGACTCCAGGCTGGCCCTCTATGCACCATGGCACCACCTAGGGGCCCTAAATTATTGATTACTAATGTTCAAGGAGGGTCCTTAATTTCCAGAGATGACTACCCGGGAGGCAACTTTAAGTCCCCTACCTCACTCATCCATACTCCTGTTAGAGACAGGACCCCAGGGGTGGAGGGAGGGGTCACAAGATGGCCCTGGGAGGTCACATCCGATGGGCTGCTCTGAGCCCGGGGCCCATGGCTGGCATGGTGGGGTGGGTGTGGGAGGAGCTCCCATTTCCACGTGTCGTTCGTACCTGAGGATGCTGGGGTGATGAAGAAGAAGCCCAGCTCTCTACTGAGCTGACCCAGCCCCAAATACCTTCTCCTGTCTCCCCAGCACCTGCCTCAAGTCTCAGATGGTAGACCTGCAAGCCAAGGGATATTGGAAAGAACTGATGGACACAGTGAGGCCCGACATTGTGATCAAGGACTGGTCAGTGGGGCTGGGGCCTAGCCCAAGGTGTGGGACATTCTCTCATCCAGGCACTCCTTCCTCTTCACCATGATCCTCTGAATAAGGCAGGGGAGGGTAGCAAGACCTGAGGCCCACGCAGGCATCACTCACTGTTCTCTTTTCTTCCTCTCTTCCTCCACCATCCTCATCCTCATAGTCATCCAGGTGCATGGCCTCACTGTCATCCCTGACTTCTCATTCTCCCCTTTCTACTTATCCCACATATCGAAGTGGTTGCCAAGTCCAGTAGATTCTTTGTCCCCAATGTCTTTTCAGTCTGTCCTCTCCCTTCTACTCATGCCACAACCAGCCAAGACCCTGGACTGCTGCTCTAGCCTCCTACTTGGTCTTCTTGATGCCAGTCTCTTCTTCTAACCCAGTTCAACCTCCTTGTAGCTGCCAACTTGATCTTGGTAAAGCACAGGGTGGTCCCAGCTACTCCTGTCAGCTCTAAAAGCAGATACGGCCCCTCTGTTGGCAGAGCCTTTCACAACCCGGCTCCAAATCACATTTCCAGATTTATTAAACATGGATCCCCTTCATGAGCTCTATGGTCTGAACTGTTCTTGATGCAAATGGTCCAAATCTTGCTGTTCTACATGAGACATGCCATCTCCTACCCCTCTGTCTTTGTACCCAGGGGTGGGGAACCTCCGTCCTCTAAGCCACCTTTCCAGATTTATTATACGTGGGTCCCCTTCATGAGCTCTGTGGTTCAAAATGGGTCATGTTGCTGTTCTACACATGATGTGCCATCACCCACCCCTGTCTTTGTATGCAGGGGGTGGGGAGCCTGCAGCCTCGAGGCCATGTGTGGCCTTGTGGGTCCTCGGGTGCAGCCTTCTGGCTGAGTCTAAATGTTCTAGCACAAATCCTGTCATTAAGGTGATTTGTTCTGTGAAGCCTGGATTCTGTCAGAGGGCCACACTCGAGGGCCTAGAGGGCCATATATGGCCTCAGGCACAGGCTCCACATCCCCGGTATGGGGTGCCTCACATGTGGGACCTTCCTTTCCCTCACTTCTGCCTCTAGGAATATTTGGCTTCTTCCTTCGAAGCTCACTTGGAGCACCACCTTCTCCACACCACTGCCTCTTATATGTATTTGTATATACACATGCAAATACACAGCTTCCTTTGTTAGAATCTAAGCTCTCTGAGGGCAGTGATTGTACTTTCACGGCTTAGTACAATACCAGGCACATGGTAGGGGCTTATGAAATGCTTGTTGATTAACTTGCATTCTCAGGGAAAGCCCATGATAGGCACTTAATCCAATCCAGCTGTACTTCCAGTCAGTAAGACCTATGTGCAAATCCACCTCATACACTTACTAGCGGTGTGACCTCGGACAGGTCGCTCTCTGAGAGCCTCAGTTTCCCCATTTATTAAATGAGAATGTTAGACTATGTGAGCTACCTGGTCGCTTCCCCCTCTAAATCAATGATCCAAAAAAGCACTTGAATTGAAAGCCAAGCAGGACTTGGAGCTCAGCTCCACTAGCAAGGTTTAGCATAAACACTTCCCATCCATAAGTAACACAGGAGTACATCAGGTCATGGAATCACAGATGTGGAGCCAGAAAGGAAGGCAGAGCTCATTCAGGCCTTCCTAAACTTGTTCCACTCGCAACCCCTTCAGTGCTTCTTAAACTGTGGGACCCCATGTGGGGCCTAGATTCTAGTCTGACCCTCTATTTTACAGATGAGTTCAACGATTGATCCTCAGAGTCACACAAGTTATAAACGTCAGAGTCAGAATTTGAACCCAGGCCCACTAGTACCAAGGCCAGTGCTCTTTTCTCCATACCCCTGTAGTTCCTGCCATCCCACTGAATGTCCTAGATCGAAAGCCAGATGATCAGTCTTTGGGGATATTATAAAGAGGCCCTTCAGTCCCGGTGCAGAATGGACTCAACTGACTTCTGACCTCCCTTCCAACTCTGAGACTTTGGGCTTCTCTACTCATGCCTGACTGGCCCTTCCTCCTTCCTTCCCTCAGGTTTGCTGCCAGATATGACTGTGGCTGCCGCTACCAGATCTGTGTGCAGTTGCTGTCAGCAGACTACCTTGTCCTGGATACATTTGAGCCCCCAGCGGTGGAGATCGAGCAGTGGAGTGACATTGAGTGGAGAGAGGTCAGTGAGGTCCTATCACCTGACAGGGTGATAGGCAGCTTTCTCATTTCAACTCTCTTTGAGGGAGCCTGGCTAGAGAATACCTCACAGAAAGGGTTCTTAATCTGGGAATACATGAACTTTAAACATGTATATATACATACATATATGTGTGTATATATGTATATATATACAAATATAAAATATAAATACCTGTTTATATATTTTATAAAGAGAAATGTTTCTATATTTTATAAAGGTAACATATAAAGTTATAAATGTATTTATGTTTCAATAACTATATTTTGAAGTAACTGGTTTATTTTGTAAACCTATATATTTTATTTGATGCATTTAAAAACATGACTGAGAAGGGGTCCACAGGCTTCACAAGAGGATTCTAGGACACAAAAGAGGTTAAGAACCCCTGCCTCATATAGCCCAGACCTTTCTACTCCATACTATCTCCAACCCCTACTTTCCCTCTCCCTCCAATCTCGACAACCCAAGGTTAAGAACCATAGGACTACCTCCACCAGGTGACTAACTCTGTGTGCTCCCCCAGGTCTCCCACACATTCTCCAACTACCCCCCAGGAGTCCGTCACATCCGCTTCCAGCATGGGGGCAAGGACACTCAGTACTGGGCTGGGTGGTACGGCTCCCGAGTCACCAACAGCAGCATCACCATTGGCCCTGAGGTCACCAGGAAACCCAGTCCTACGCAAGAGGCAGCCAGAGGTAGCAACTAGAGCCAGACCCAGACGAAATGAATGGTGACAGCATCCTCCTCCTTTCGCAACTTTGAGTTTCAATAAACACTTTCCCTATAGACAGCCTGGAGTTGGTTTGAGGAAGGAGCAAAGTGTGGGATCAAGGGGTGAATGGTCCAGAATCTTTCAGAAGCATCCTCAATCCCAGGCCAATCGGGGCTTCCCTATCTTGGAGCAACGATCCACAGGACACTGCCTTCAGGTCTTTTATTGAAACAAAACCCACAGTCCAATGTACAATGGCCACTTGTGTTCAGAGGGACCCGAGGACAGCAGAAAACTGGGTCCTAGGTTCTCTCCACCCTCTCCCTGGGATTCCTTCCTAGGGATGACAGGCTAGTCAGCATGTGACCAGAGCTGGTAGAGGGAGCCGGTCTGTCAGACAGTGGGGTAAGCACACTTGAATCCCAGGATGCAGTTCCAGGCCAGAAGGGGCCCATAATGGCTGCCAAAGTCCAGTCCTGCGTTAGCTGGGAGGCTAGCTTCAGCTGCTCTTGTGAGCCCTCTCCTCCACGTACAATTGCATCTGTTAGAAGGAAACCGTGCCAGTGGTGATAAAGGTTAAAGGTCGTGTTTCCGTGGTATTTTAAGGCTGACAGAGAGGTATTACCACCCCCAGCCCCATTTCACAGATGGGAACATCAAGGTTCATAAGAGAAGTGACTTGCCTTGGGTGACACAAATACTAAGTGGAAGGAGGGATCAGACCTGTTCTATTGGTGCCAGAGAACAGTGGTTAGAAGTAACAGAGAAGCAAAGTTGGCCTTGGCATCAGGAAAAACATCCTAACCCCTATCCCCTAAGGGGGCCATCCAAGAGTGGCACAGGCTGCCTTATGAGGTCATGAGCTTCCCTTAGCACTCTTCCAGCAAGACCACTTGCCCAAGAGGTCATAGAAGGGGTGCTTTCTGGGGGTAGGGTTGGACCAGATGGCCTCTATGATGCTACAAAAGAATCAAAATGAGGACTCTGACTCCAAGACAAATGCTCTCATTCAAGAGGGTTGTGCTGTGAGGTCAGAGAATATGGAGAAATAGCCAAGGGCTGCCTGTAGCCTGCCCACTCTCTGGGTCTAGGTGAGAGGGAGCTTGTCCACAGAACCCCGGGCCAATCAAGATGAGACCCATCAGGCTGCTCTGCTAAAAGTCAGGACTCTGCCCCAGGTATGGCTAGCAGGGTTATAGCCATAAGACGAGGGAGAGACCAATTCCTTCCCAGAGAGTTTAAAATAATAGGAGGGTTCTTTCTAAAGCCTTCAACCAAAGGCAGCTTAGGATGTCTCCTGGGGCTACACTGATCACAGCCCCTAACAAGCACTCTTTAGGCACTGTGAAATGTGTCTCCCAGTAGTCACTGGGATGCCTAGGTCCCATGATATCCTTCCCGCCCTGCTTCACCTTTAAAATGTCTGAGGTCATGGTCTTCAGGGGGATTAGCCGGGGGTCATGCATGTGTACATCTTGCTCATCAGCCAAGATCCAGGGGAAGTCCTAGGAGCAAAGAGGGCAGAATTCCATGAGACATGAGCTAAAGAGGGAAAACCCCAAGTCAAGAATCCCTGGGCAACATTCTTAAAAAATGATAAGTAGTATCCATCTAAAACCAAGAGCAAGCCTTTTATATAAAGGAGATAAGGTTAAAGCTTTCCCAGTAAGATTGCGGTGAAGCAAGCATGTTCATTATCACCACTATTATTCACTATTGTAATAGAAATGCTAGCTACAGCAATAAAACAAGAAAAAAATTTGAAGGAATTAAAATAGGTAATGAGGAAATAAAACTCACTCTTTGCAAATAAAATGATGGTATACTTAGAGAACCCTAGAGAATGAACTAAAAGAACTTCAGCAAATTGCAGCATATAAAATAAACCCACATAAATCAACAGCATTTCTATACACTACCAACAAAAACCAGCAGCAAGAGACAGAAAAAGAAATTCCACTTAAAATAACTACAGATAATATAAAATATTTGGTAGTCTACCTGCCAAGACAAGCCCAGGGATTATATCAACACAATTATGAAACACTTTTCACACAAATAAAGACATCTAAACGAGGAGAAACAGTAATTGCTCATGGGTAGGTTGAGACAATATACAGACAGTTCTCACTTTATATAAATTCACATTACACAAATTTGACCTTAAGTAAAGAATTCTGAAAGAAATCTGCATTCCAGAAAAACACCTATGTTAACTTTACTGTATACATGACTTGTGCTCTGTCTGTCTCTCTGCTCCTGTGGCTTCCCACCCTACATACCCCTCAACCAAAAAAAAAAAAAATCCTCTGAATGAACCAAAAGAACAGATGTGCGGGCATTATCAAGTCATGTGACAAAAAAATGCTCTTAATCACTGCTGATTAGAGAAATGCAAATTAAAACAACTCCAAGATACCAACCCACACCTTTCAGATTGGCTAACATAACAGAAAAGGGAAATGACAAATGTTAAAGGGAATATGGAAAAATTGGGACATTAATGCACTGGGGGTTGGTTTGGTTTGGTTTTTTTGGCATTTAATTGCTCATCTTTTTTTTTCTCCCTCCCTCCCTTCCTCTCTTCCCAAGTTGGTAAGCAATTTCATATAGGTTATCTATATGTAATCATGTATACTCATTTATAACATGTTTCCATATTAGTCATGCTAAAAAAGAAAGAGACCAAAATAAAAACATGGGAAAAAAAGTAAAAATAGTATGCTTCAATCTGTATTCAATCTCCATCAGTTCTTTCTCTGGAGGTGGTAGCATTTTTCATCATGAGTCCTCTGCAACTGCTGAGAAGAGCTAAGTCATTCACAGTTGATCATCCTTACAATGTTGCTGTTACTATATACATTGTTCTCCTGCTTCTGCATGCTGCACTCTGCATTAGTTCGTGTAAGTCTTTGCAGGTTTTTCTGAAATCATCCTACTTGTCATTTCTTTTTTTTTCTTTTAAATTTATTTATATTTAGTTTACCACATTCAGTTCCACAAGCTTTTGAGTTCCAAATTTTCTCTCCCTCCCTATCCCGCCTCCAAGATGGCATGCCATCCAATAAAGGCTCTACATATACCTTCACATTAAACATTTTCACAATAGTCAAGTTGTAAAGAAGAATTATAACCAACGGAATAAACCATGAGAAAGAAGAAACAAAACAAAACAAAACAGAAAGAGAGAGCAAATAGTTTGCTTTAATCTGCATTCAGACTCTGTGATTCTTTCTCTGGATTTGAACAGCCTTTTCCATCATGAGTCTTTTGGAGTTCTCTTAGAACCTTGAATTGCTGAGAAGAGCCAACTCTATCAAAGTTAATCATCACAGATATAATGTGTCTGTAATTGTGTACAATGTTCTCCTGGTTCTGCTCCCCTCACTCTGCATCGGTTCATATAAATCTTTCCAGTTATTATGAAGTCTATATACTCCTCATTTCTTACAGCACAACAGTATTCCATAATATTCATATACCAAATCTTGTTTAGTCATTCCCCAATTGATGGTCATCCCATTGATTTCCAATTCTTTACCACCACAAAAAGAACTGCTATAAATATTTTTGTACAAGTAGGTCCTTCCTCCCTTATCTTTTTTAAATCTCTTTGGGATACAGACCTTGTAGTGGTATTGCTGGATCTAAGGGTACACAGAGTTTGACTGCCCTTTGGGCGTAGTTCCCCCAGAATGGTTAGATCAGTTCACAACTCTACCAACAGTCACTAACGCACTGTTGATGGATTTATAAACTAGTGTAACCATTTTGGAGAACAATTTAGAACTATACTCAAAGTGAGCAGAATCAAGAGAATGTTACACATAGTAATAGCAATATTAGAAGGATGAAAGACTTGGCTGCTCTGATCAAGATTAAGCCAAGAAAATTCCAAAGGACCCATGATGAAAAATGCTATCCATCTCCAGAGGGAGAGAAAATGGATAAATTCGAGTGCAGATTGAAGCAATTTTTTTAACTTTATTTTTCTTGGGGTATTTTTTTGTCTGTTTCTTTTGTCTGTTTTTTTGTGTTTCTAATACAGAAATGTGTTTTGCATGACTTCACATTTCATAACTGATACAAATCAAATTGTTTGACTTCTCAAAGAGGGAGGAGAAGGAGGGAGAGAATTTGGAACTCAAATTTTTTTTAAATAACTGTTAACAAAATTTTACACATCACTGGGAAGTACTTAATGAAATAAAAATCTATTAAAGAAGAAAAAGAATCCCTGGCCAAAGGGAATCCCTTCCCGCTTTGAGCCACGGCACCTGGAGGGAGATCTCTATGGAAGGTAAGGGCAGCCCTACAATCTGGCCTTTTCACCAACTGTCATATTAGTCTCTGCCTTTCTTGATTTTCCAACCAAACCAGATTCCACTGGGAGTCTCCTCCCTACCTCCCAGCCTCGGCTAATCCTGGTGTAGGTGCTTAGAATCCTCCTCCTTCCTACTTTCACCTGTTAAATTCTCACCCTTCCTTCGTCCTATCTTTTGCTTTCCTTTTGTATCCCCAGCACTTAGCACAGTGCCTGGCACACAGTATGTACTTAATAAATGCTTACTGACTGACTAGCACACACACACACACACACACACATACCCCTTTTGTTTCACTTTTGGATTACCGATTTAGAACTTGAAGGGACTTCATAAGCCATCTTAGTCCAATTCCCATTTTTATACGGGGAGAAACTGAGGTCTGAACTCCACAGAGTATTCTGTGAAGCATCTCTCTAAATGCACTTATCACAGATTTTCTGTATCATGTTTGTTTCCCAATAGAATTTAAGCTGATCTGTTTCCCTTAGGTCTAGCTGAGTACCTATACACAGTAGGTACTTAATAAAAGCTTGTTCATTAATTGTATGTCTTTTTCTCCTCTCTATTAAGTCATGGGCCTGGCCCTTATGGAGCTCACAGTCTCTAAGCAGGGCCTCAGTTTCCCCCAGCCGAACGTCAACAGGGTCTCTGAGCTCTCCATCTTTTAAAGTGTCCTCCCCTAGTCATACCACTAACCTACCTTTTGCATACTGTGGATGATTAATATTTTTAAATTTAATTTAATAAACACTTATTAAGCACCTACTACATGCTAGGCACTGTGCTGGAGGGTGGAAGGGCTTGAACCTCAAACAAGGGCGGGGCTCAGATAACATCCAGCAGATCTCACAGGTTTCCTTTTTGAAGCCTACCCACATCCCTCTTCTCCCACCAGCCCTGTGATACCAGCAGGATGCTTTTCTCCCCCCATTTCACGGATGTCTCCTCCTGGCCTAAGAAATGGCTGGTTCTGACAGGACCTCCCACTCCTGTACGAGCCCAGGGACAGAGGCCCATCACTCAGCTGGCCACAGAGGGGATGGGTTGTTTTGGGCTGAGGATCACCCGTTAAGCTGCCCCTCCTACCTGGTAGTTGATCCACTCAGCTTCAAACTCAGCCAACCCACTATAGATGCAGACAGCATCCTGTCCAGCCACCCCAAGTATCTTGCCATCTTCCCTGCCTTCCCTCCTGTTATAACCCCTCTCACTGGCCTGGGACACATTAATCACATCAACACTGGCTTCTGGAATGGGCATGACAATCTCGACTTAGGGCTCCATTCTGAATCTCTACGATGCTCAGACCACACTACCCTTCTTTTCCTGGCCTCCTTCCCCAGATCTGTTGTCCCCCGCAGCAGCTAAAGTTATCTCCCTTCGGTATCTGTCTCCCCAGTGCATACATAGCACTATGCTTGGCACACAGCAGGCATTTTGTGAATGTTTTTTCATTCACTTATTCATATTGACTTCAGTGGTTCACAGGTGAGGAATCAGGTGGAGAGAGGGAAAGAGACCACTCCAAGTTCACACAGCAAGTCCCTGCAAAACTAGAGACCAGATGTCCTCAAGACATTACTGTATGACACAGAGTCAGGGACCAGAACCCACCTTGATCACCTGAATCTTCTCCATGTTTCGTGTGGCTGCTTCTCGCGTATGGACCAAGACAGTGAAGGTACAGCCTGGATTGGGAAGGAAGAGACATCAGAGCAGGAGGGGAAGGGTGGTACCCACCAAGAGGAAGTCTGATCACTTCCTCCCCCCCCCGGCTCCTTTCTGTCTGCCTGCCCAGCTGGCTCTAACACAGCGCTCTGGCCCCGTAGTATGGAGTATAAAATGACACGGGGTCTACACAGCTAGACCCATCACCCTTCAAGGCCATTCCCACTTCTGCCCACTCACAACTTCTGCCCTTTTGGCACTCCCTGGAAAGACTTAATGACAGTCTCTTTTTTTAAAAGAGCCCCACAAGGATGTACATAAGTAGAAATGGTCTTGGTGGAAATAGACTACTATCCCACTAAGCAGAGGGGATGGTGTGATTGGACCCAGGAGGAGTAAATCCATCATGGAAGACTTCCAGGAGGTAGTAAGGGGGAAGACTGGCTCTGAAGAATGGGAGGAAGTCTTCATGAAAGAGGCAGAGCAATGGGCTGGGTTGGAGGATGCCCCATGGAGCATGTATGGCACTGGACCAAGGCATGTGCATCTCCACAAGTACCCAGAGGAATTCCATTCAGGCCCAGGAATGCCCTGCAGGCCCATCCCCAAGGACAGATGCCCAATGGGATGGACAGGGAAAAACCAGCAAACACCCAACGCCCAGGAGTCAGGAGAACACTTGGCAGGGCCTACCTGGGGGGTTGTGGTCCAGGACGGCATCACAGACACTGATCTTCAGGATGAAGGCACGAAGGAGCTGCTCCACATGGGACAGCAGAGAGTCTGAGCTGGGAACGAGAGAAGCTGGTGACCCACCCCATGTGCACTGTGGGGAGCTTTTGCCAACAGGTCTCATCTACCCACCCAGTGAGAGGCAGGCTGTCAGAGTGGGCTGGAGTCTTGGAAGATTGTCTCAATTAATTCTCTTCATTTTACAGATGGAAAAACTAGGGCCCAGAGAGAAGAAGCCACTTGACAATCTGAAACTGAAGCCCAAAGTCCCTGACTCCCAGGTCAGGTGTTCTTTTCACTAAAGCCATGTAAATGGAGTCTAGCAAAGGGTTCTGGGTCCCTTCAATCAGTCTGCCCCATCTTTGGGTTTCCGAAACATATCAGCATGAGGTTTTAGCATGATATTGTGGGATGGGGGCAAAGAGTAAGTGGAAGAGAAATTAAAGACACAGTTTAAATTCTCACCCTGCCACCTGTGTGACCTTGCGTAAATCACTTCACTTTGGGCTTATTTTACCTCTTTAAAATTGCGGGGTGGGGCTGGGAGGAAATACAAGATACCTCTGAAGTCCCTTCTAGCTACAGACCTATGATCCTATGAGAAATGCCAAGCTACACATAGGTCGCCCTTTTCTGACCTTCTTAATTCTTCATTCCTAAAATCTGGCAGTTAGACCACCAGAGGTGAGGAACCTGCAGCCTCGAGGCCACATGTGGCCTTCTAGGTCCTCTGGCGCAGCCTTTTGACCAAGACCAGTTTTACAGAACAAATCTTTTTATCAAGGGTATTTGTTCTGTGAGGTTTAGATTCAATCAGAGGGCCGCACTTGAGGACCTCAAGGGTCACATGTGGCCTTGAGATGGCAGGTTCCTCATCCCTGGACCAGACCCTTGGGCAGTCTGAGGAAGCCTGTGGATGGGCTCCTTTTCAGAAACACGTTTTTAAATGCCTAAGAATAAAATACAAAGGACTACAGAGGATGTCACTTCTATTAAAATATGGTTATCAAAGCATTAAGAAAACGAGCTCGTGAGCCAGGCCAAGAAGCCCAGCGGTCTCAGAACCAGTGTTCTCTGTGACGAGGTCCTTTCTGGTTCTAGACATCCCATGTTTTGACACTGTCTAATCTATGGTCCCCCCCAGCTGTGACATTTTCTGAGTTAGGGTCCCTCTAAGGTCTATTGTTCCAGGTCCTGAGGGCCCTGCCCAGTTCTAACATTCTAACAATGTTCTAAGACCCCATGAGCTCTGGCACTCTCTCTCCTATGCTGCTCTCTCCCAGCGATTCTACCGTTCTGTGACTCTTTTCAAAGAAAGGAGGCCAGAGTTCTGGGCTTACCTGATGGAAAGCAGGGGAGGCTGAGTGATCTCGAAGACGAATCTCTCCACTGGGTGGTGCTCTTTATCCAAAATCACCACCACGACCTTTTCCACGTCATTCTGCAAATAAAGGTCAACCCCAACCCATCCCACAACATCAACCACGGCAATAGAGAAACCAGCATCCTAGTACCCACATCCTTCTCAGGCATCCCACAGCAGGGAGAGAGACCCAGAATGCAAATCCCCAAAGTCCCTCCATAGGTCAGAGCTAGGAAAATCACCTAAAGTCAGTCAGTGTCCAGAGACCACTGCTCTTGCTCCATTCTACTCCTGAAGTCAGTCAACAATCAAGTCAATGCGCATTTATCAAGTGCCTACTGTGTGCCTGGCACTAAAAGAAAAGCAAAACCAGCCCCGGCCCTCCCGGACTTTGCTTTTCAATGGGAGAAACAACGTGCAAGCAGCTATGCCCAGACGTGGGAAATGGGAGATAATGGTAGAAGGGCCAGGCACATAGCAGAGTCATCTGGGCACTGAATTTTGACTCTGTGTGTACGTGTGCATGTGTGTCTCTGTGTGTGCACATGCGTGTGCTTGTGTGTGCATGTGCATGTGTGTTTGCATGCCCTTGTGTGTGTGTGTGTGCATGCACACACGTGTGATTTCATTAGATACCACCTGATAGGGAAGCTCCCTTTATCTACGCAGATATCAACTGATCTTTACCTGGCCAAAGAGTTGCCTGGGGCACCAAGAGGTCCTGATCCTGGCTTGACCAAGGGTCATCCAGCCAGTATGTGTCAGGCCAGCTCTCTCTACCCACTGGGCCATCCTGCATCTTCTTATATTATGTAACCAATACAAAAAAGAAATATGGTGCAAGAGACAAAGAGCTGGGCTGCATCTGGATTCAGAGAATCAGATTTAAAGACCGAGGGGTGTTAGGGACTATTAACTCCCTCATTTTAGAGAAGAGGAAACAGAGGACCCAGGTTCAAATCCCCACTCAGCTACCTATTACCTCTGTGAATTTGGGTAAACCATTTCAACCCATCTGTGCCTCAGTTTCTCTGTCTGTAAAATGAAGAGGCTAGGCTAGATGAGCTCTAAGAGCCCTTCCAGTCCTAGGTCTAATCTGATGACCTGTCTCAAGGCTCAGCCAGAATCCATGACCTCCAGAGGAGCACAAGTGAGGCAGTTAGAAAGAACTAAAGGAACCGGGGGATCTGGAGGGCGGGGGCAGCAGGATTACTACTCACCTTCTCCAACAGTGGCTTGACACAGTGGAGCGTATCTTGAATGTACTGATTCAGCTCTGGGTGGCAGGACATCTGTTCACAGAAGAACCAAGAATGAGGTCCTTAGGATAATCAATCAGCATTTATAAAGCTCCTACTATGTACATAGAGCAGATGCTGAGGATATAGAGACCAAAAAAAAGTAAAACCACCCCTGCCCTAAAGCCACAAGTCATCCAGCTACCACTGAGCCTTATTAAACAAGGAAGAGAGAGGGAATAGGGGTGGGATGCAGGGGCCCCAAGAACTGCTATCCCCACCCTCATCTCCCCTGGGTCAGTGGTTATCAATGGGCATGCCATGTCATAGGGTGTGCCACAAAATTCTTCATGTGATTATAGATATAAATAATTTTTATATAAATTTGACTTCACCAGCATCTACACCATAGTAAGTCAAATATTCACAAAATTAAAAAAAACAAACTTGTCTGTTACCCTTAGGCTCAAGACACCTCAGAACACATAGAACCTTGAACTCACAAGAACAAAAATGGCAGCTCTTATTCCCCTCTTATTGAGGGGAAAACTTTGTGTATGTATCACATGCCTCCCCAGTGCCAATTTAAATCTTGAGGATGGAGAACAATTTGGAACTATGTCCAAAGGGCTCTAAAACCGCATATACCCTCTGACCCAGCAATACCACTACCATTCCAAAGAGATCAAAGAAAAAGGAAAAGGGTTTATTCAGACAAAAATATTTATAGAAGTTCTTTTTGTAGATTCATAATGGAAAATGCCATCCACATCCAGAGAAAGAACTGTGGAATCTGAATGCGGATCAAAGCATACCATTTTCTCTTTTTTGTTTTGTTTCTTCTTTCTTGTATTTTTTCTCCTTTGTTCTGATTCTTCTTTCACAACATGACCAATGTGGAAGTATGTTTAACATGATTGTATATGTATAACCTAGATTAATTGCTTGCCATCTTCTGGAAGGGGTAGTAGAGGGAGAAAAAAAAATTGGAACTCGAAATCCTATAAAAGTGAATGTTGAAAACTATCTTTATATGTAACGGGAAAAAATAAAATATTATTAAGTGGAAAAAAATAAAAATTAGATTCTTAGTGGTAGAAATAAAAAGGGTTTTGGTTTTTTTTTTGGTGGCAAAGAATTGGAAATTGAGAAGATGCCCATCAACTGGGGAATAGCTGAATAAGTTCTGGTATACGAATGTGATGGAATACTCTTGTGCTATAAGAAATGATGAGGGGAATAGCTTCAGAAAAACTTGGGAAGACTCACATGAATTGATGCAGAGTAAAGTGAGCAGAACCAGGAGAACATTGTGCAAAGTAATAGCACTATCGTAAGGATGATCAACTGTGAATGACTTAGTAATTTCGATCAAGACAATGATGAACAAAATTCCAAAGGACCCATGATGAAAAATTCTATCTGCTTCCAGGGAGAGAAATGATGAACTCTGAATGCAGAATGAAGGATACTTTTTTTAGTCTCTTTATTTTTCCGTTTCATTTTTTTGTCTGTGTTTCTTTCACAACACGGTTAGTATGGAAATTTGCAAAATTACACATGCAGAACTGATATCAAATTTCTTGCCTTCTCAAGGAGGGGAGAGGGGCAGCAGGAGGGAGGGAGAGAATCTGGAACGCAAAATTTTGAAAAATGATTGTTTTAAAAAAAAAAGATTTGAAGACCACCACCTTAGAACAGTTTAAAGTTCTGTCTTTGATGAGGGGACACAGGAAACGATTTGGAAGAAGGCCTAGCTATCCTTCACCACTGGTGATACCACCACCCTCCCAATAAGCCCAATTTGCCCTTAACGTTAACTCTTCCAAGGGCAGCTAGGTGACACAGTGCATAGAGAGCCAGGCCTGGAGTCAGGAAGACCTGGGTTCAAATCTAACCTCAGACACTTACTAGCTGTGTGACCCTGGGCAAGTCACTTAACCCTGTTTGCCTCATCTATAAAACGAGCTGGAGAAGGAAATGGCAAACCATTCTAGTATCTACCAAGAAAACCCCAAATGGGGTCACAGAGAGTCGGATACAACTGAAATGACTGATCAACAAAACCCTTCCACATGTTGTCTCCCCCGTTAGAATCTAAGCTTCTTTGATTTTCTGTTTGTACCTCCACCCCTTAACACAGTCAGTGTTTAATAAATGCTTTTCATCCATTCATGCCACCCGAGCTCTAAC
This sequence comes from Pseudochirops corinnae, assembly GCA_028646515.1. Lineage (NCBI taxonomy): Eukaryota > Metazoa > Chordata > Mammalia > Diprotodontia > Pseudocheiridae > Pseudochirops > Pseudochirops corinnae. The sequence continues at coordinate 46,124,075 of CM053588.1, forward strand.
TTCATTCAATTTAACTAAAAAAAATACAACTACAAGAAAGTCAGGCTCTGTCCCAGAACAGCATTTAATTACTAACAGTAAGCATTTACATGGTGCTTTACAAAAATATCATGCCCTTTTATCTTCACAACAACCTTGGGAGGGAGATACCATTATTATTTCCATTTTATAGTTGAGGAAACTGAGGCAGACAGAGGGTGAGTGGCTTGCCCACAGTCACAGCCAGTGAGTATCTGAGGCCAGATCTGAACTCAGGGCTTGATTATGTATGTCAGGGAATAGGCTGGGAGTTGGGAATACAGAGACAAAATGAAGCCACACTGGCACCAAGGAGGGAAGATTTCATGCTTCCTCCCTACTCTGCAAAGTGGAAAGATCTTTTGTTCTTCTTAAGATTTGACTTACATCCTTCTGAAGGGAAAAAGCACTAGACCTGTGGTTTTATTGGGTATAGGGAACTCTCAGGTGCAGGAACTCCCTCCACCAAAGCGGATCAGTACCTTCACCTTCTCTGACGCTGATAGTCTTGACTTATCCAAGGTCACAAAGCCAGTAGGTGTCAAGAGGCTGGAACTAGACTCAGGGCCATTACACCATTCATTACAACAACTGCTTCTCTACAAACTTCAAGCTTCACCTGAATTCTTGGAATTCAGAATAGAGCCAAAAAGCCCTATCTGGGAATCAAGATCCCTTTCCCAAATCTCTTAAGTTCCCAGTATGTTCCCCTGTAATATTATTCAGTTGTTTTTCAGTCATGTCCGACTCTTCATGACTCCATTTGCGTTTTTCTTGGCAAAGATACTGGAGCAGTTTGCCATTTCCTTCTCTGGCTCATTTTTACACATAAGAAAACTGAGGCAAACAGGGTAAAGTGACTTACCCAGCTAGTTAAGTGTCTGAGGCTGGTTTTAACTCAGGTCTTCCTGACTCCAGGACCAGACACTCTGTGCACTATCCATCCCCCACCATGTCCATGTTACCCTGCAATATTATCCTGTATTTATTTTGTATATACATACACACACTCTGTTTCCCCCAAAAGAATATAAACCCTTTGAGGGCAAGATTGTTTTACTTGTCTCTATCCCCAGCACCCAGTACAGAGTACGTGCCTAAAGAGTAATAATAATAAATGTTGATCTCATACCACCCCCTTTTCAAGATTACCTATTTTTCCAAGTTGGGTGTGGTTAGAAGGTAGAAGAGGGATAAAGAAACACAACTGTTGTGTTTGCTCCTATCAAATAAGGGCAGGAGAGCACATATGAGGGAGTGGTGGCCAGGGAGGGCCATTTTGGTTAGGGAAGATCGATACATTCTTTCCATGGATAACAAGAGCAGTTGATTTGATTATGGCTCCAGCACTGGACGGGGAGGAGGATTCCCATCTCTTTCCCATCCCAAATGTGGTTAGGAGACATTAAGGGAGGTTTAGGATTGGTTAAAGGCCAACCAGGCACTCAGGGATAAGGAGAGTCAATGAACAAAAGAATCGTTTTCTGGGTAGCTTCTTCGGCTAGCTGTCCTCTCTCTCCCTTAGATTGCATAGAGAAGTTTTTCTTTCCCAGTCAAGAATTTCAGATTCATTCAGAAGGATGATTTTATTTGTAAGTAGGCCAGGAAAAATGGAGGGAACCGGAGATCTCAGAAGCCAAGCAAATACTAGGGAAAAGAAGGACCAGCTTCTTAGGGGCTCCAGGGCTCCCTCTCCCGCCCAGGAGAAAAGCTAGGAAGCCCTCAGAGACTAGAGGGCGTAGCTCAATTTTCACTGCTCTTCCATTCTCAGCTAGGGACATTCCTTATCTCAGAATATTAACTCTAAAAACTTCCACAGATTAGAAAAATCTCAGAGATAGGGGAGACTCCAGAGGGCAGCAGGTCAAATCCAGGCCAAGCAGGAATCCCAAAGAAACCCAAGCCACAGGTCTGCCCTGCCACCCCCCACCACTCCCTCCACGTTCCGAAAAAGACCCACTGAGGATTCCTGGAGTTAGGACCAAGGCAGCTAGGTATCATGCTGGGCCTGGAGTCAGGAAGACCTGAGTTCAAATCCTCAGATACTCACTAGCTGTGTTAAGTTTCAGCCTCTATTTGCCTCAGTTTCATCAACTGTAAAATGAAGATAACAGGCCCCACCTCTCAGGGTTGTTCTGAGGACCAAATCTGCTAATATTTGGAAAGTACTTAGCATAATGCCTCAGTGCCTAGAACCCAGTAGGCACTACTATATAAACGCTAGCTGCTATTTTTCCAAACTGCTTTTGGTCCACAGCATGGTGCTATAGTTTATCAAGTCCTTTTGAAGCTCCCCTTCAGAACCTCACGACTCAGAGGTGATCTAGTCCCACCAACCCCTTCAAGGCTCAGCTCCAAGTGTGGGAGCTTGACATGAGGCCTTTCTGCTTGACATGAGCCTCAGCCACTAAGTACTTTCCCCTGAAATACTGCCCTGTATTTATTCTCTATTTCCTACACCCACGTCATTTCCCCCCCTCCCAACCCCTCAAGAGACATCAAATCAGGGAGCAATAGCTAAGAGCTGCTTTTCTGGAACATCAGGCCTCCCTCCCCCAGGATAAACTCATCACCTGAAATCTCATCATCCTGGAAAATGACCCAGCCTGGACGCTCATCACCTCAACTGCCCGTCCCCACGGATTGGAGGGAGGGGCAACAAACCCTTCATAAAACCTTCCTTCATAGAGGACTCAGAACTTTCCCTCCCTTAGATAGTAAGCATCTTGAGGGCAGAGGCTGCCATTCTTTTTCTGATTTGTATCCCCAGCATTAATACAGTGCCTGGCCCAGAGTAGGTGCTTAATAAATGCTTACTGGCTACCTTCCTGACCTTGGACAATTCAATAAACATTTATTAAGCACCTAGTCTTGGCATGGCACTATATTAAGTGCTGGGGATACAAAAAAGAGGAGCCACACCACCTCTGTCAGCCTTGGTTTCTTCACCTCTAAAATGGGAGGGTTGAAGTGGATAATCTTTGAGAGGTCCTTTCCAGCTCTAAAGCTATGATTCCCAAAAAGTGGGCATCCAGACCCCACTTGAAGATTTCCTAGCCACAAGGCACCCACTATACCCTAAGGAAGCCCACCCTACTTTTCAATAAATGTTAGGAAATCTTCTTTATATTTAACCAAAATCTGCCTTTCTGCAACTTCCATCTGCTCTTGCTTCTATCTGTTGAGGCCAAGAGAAGAAGTCAGAAACCCCCTTCCACAGAAGGACCCTCTGATCTATGAAAACAGCTATCAAGTCTGTTTTCCAGGGCAAATAGTCCAGGTTTTTCAAATGATACCAATACAGCATACTCTCCTGTCCCCTTGTCCCCCCTGCACCCAAGTGACTTTATTAGTAATGTCCATCATAAAGTGGGCTGAACAAGAACTGAATATAATACCCCATAATATCCTCACAGCTCCATCCCCTACCTGGACGGGCACATTGTATTTCTTTCTCTTCTGGAAGATTCCAATAGGGTAAACCTCTCGGACATAGAGGATGAGATGCACAGCCACTTCCAAGAATTCACAGAGAACATCAGCCACAACTGGAGACAGAGAAACATAGTCTCAGGAGCCGCTGGGTGAGCAACAGAGCAAGTATCCCGATCAGTGACGCCAACACCAGAACCATCCTGATGCCAGCTCTCCAGCCAGGAGTCCAGAAAAAACTGAGAGCTCTTACCTTGTCCAAAATTAAGGTCCTGCCGAGTGAGAGTGGTCATTCTTCTGGCCACCTGGAAGAGGAGAAAGAAGACCTGGTCCCTTTCCTAAGCAACCACTCAGCCTAATAGTACCCATTGTCCCACCAAACCCAAAGAGGTGAAGGGGCACTCACAGATCCACATGGTTAAGGAAATAAAAACTTAAATTATTATTTATTAAAGTAAATAGATTTAAATTTATATAAGTAAATTAAATTATTATTCAATTATCAAACTTACACAACAATTAAAGTTGAATTAAGAACTCAAGAAGCCCTTATACTTTCGGGGAGACTTCATCCGCCACCCAGACTGGTGAGTTCAGGCTGCTGTTGGTCCCCTCCTAATGGGAAAGGAAAGTACTCAAAACGCTACTCTCAAAGACTGCTGAGCACAATCCCTATTACTCCTCCAAATCCTAAGAGCAATGACAATTTAATATTTATAATCATAGCTAACATTGATATATATAGCAATGTTTGCAAAATGCTTTACATTATTTATATCATTTTAGTTTCTATTAATGTTATTTATTTAATATTTATATGATTTCATTTGACTCATAACAACCCTATAAGAATATTAACTCCTTGAGGGAAGGGACCATTTCAGGTTTGTTAGTTTTTTCCCTCCATTTTGCCTTTGTCCTTGTTTCCCCAGTACCTGGTACACATTTAATAAATGGTTGTTGAATAAATGAGTGAACAGACTAGACTTTACCCTCCAGGTTCGCCCACTCTGAGGCCTCAAATTCTGTGTAAGGGATGGAATGGGATGAGAAGACAAAAAAAAGAAATGAAACGATCTCCAGCCTACTGGAGTTGAAGAGAAATTGATCGGGGTCGCTGGACCAAACAAAACCCCGGGCGGCAGGGCTGAGTGATCGGGCTTTTGGGGAGGGAGGGGCGTTCCATAGTAGAATGAGCATCGCCCCCATCTTCCAGGGGCCCGGAGTGTGGCAAGGGGCTCTCGTTTGCCAAGCCTGAGCGGGTCATCCGGACCTAAGGCCCTCCTACGCCCGACTCTGCACGCAGTCGAGGGCCTGGGAAAGTTCAGAGTCTCCATGTGCCCCCTTCCTGGGATTTCCAGGATTGTGGGGGGTCGGAGGAGGTGGGAGACAGGAAGGGGCGCCCCTGGAATAGTCGTCTGAAAATGGGGCCCCCCGGAACATCCAGCTGCCGTGAAGGGGGAGATGCTGGGGAGGGGGGAAATCTGGGAAGGGGAAAGGCTGCGAGCCTCCCTCCCGCTCTCCGGACAGCGAACATCTGGCTCCGGCCGGGGGTCCAGGGCACAGCTGGCACGACTGACAGCAGTAGTGGCAGCTGGGCAGCGCCCTGCACCCCTCCCCGCTACCCAATGCCTACCCGCCCGGCCTCCCTCCTGCCCTCGAACCCAGGGGACCAGTACCGGCTGCCGGCGCCCAACACCGGACAGTCGAACCCAGACGCTCCGGCTCCGGCTCCGGCTCCGGCTCCGGCTCCGGCTCCGGCTCCGGCTCCGGCTCCGGCTCCGGCTCCGGCTCCGGCTCCGGCTCCGGCTCCTTCTCTCCTCCGCGGCCCCAGCGCGGAACCCCGGTCTCCCACGCGCGCGGCGGGGTGACGTCCCACCGCCTCCCACTGGGTCCTAGCGTCCTCCTGCTCCCGGGCTCCGCCCCTATCCCGGGCCCGCGCCGACGCCGATCTCCGCCCCTCCCCTTCGCGCTCCGCGGAGCCCCCAGAGGCAGAGATGCAGGCAACATCTGGACAGGTGGGCAGGAGCCGGGAAGCTTTAGAACACCTGTCCCCAAGGAACTTAAAACCGTGACTTTTCAAAGCCCAAAGAAACCTTAGAGATCATCGAGTGAGATTTTATTTGTAAAGCGCTAAACAAAGTGCTAGGCATATATAGTAAGCGTTACTAAATGTTAGTTGTTATTGTTATTATTATTATCTTCAGCGTGAAGCCCTCCTTTCTTCATCCCCCCAACTTCTTCCTTCCCAAACGACTCTGCTAGTTAACGACCTTGTATACCTTTAGTAGTGTGCTAAATATGGGTATTGGGCAAGTCACTTAACCTCAGCCTCAGTTTCCTTATCTGTAAAATGGGCATATCCATAGCACCTAGCTCACAGGGTTGTTGTGAGGATCAAACAAAAGTTATGTAAATAACTTCGCACCCCTTAAACGTTAGCTCTCTTTATTGTTATATTCATATTTTTGTTCTTGTTCATGATCTCCCTTATTAAAATGTAAACTCAATTTTTTGTTATAAAAGATAGCTCTCTGGGAGGGGAAGCCAAAGAGGCACAAGAGGAAATCTACTCGATGTAAAAACAAAAGGTATAAATAAAATTTTATTTTTAAAAAATAACAACTAGCATTCTTGTAGCGTCTTTTCAAGGTTTGCAAAATGTTTTACATATATTAATTCAATGTAAACTCATTATGAATAGGGATTGTTTTATTCTTTGTACTTGTGTTCCCAGCTCCTAACACAGGTCTGGCACATAGTAGATGCTTAATAAATACTCCTTGATTGAATGATCTTTGGCCAATCAGTTCATTTTACAGAGATTAAATTATTTCCCACAGGTCACATAGATAGAAAGGTTAGCCCTCAAACTGCTTATTCAGGGAATCCAACCTGGAGTATTTGCTGATCCTTATCGCCTGTCTCTAGCCTTTAGCCAAAGGATATTCACTTTTATGGAAGGCAGCAGTTCAGAGTTCATTAGCACTTTAACTTGTGAGAGTGAATATAAACTCCATAGTGGTAGGGATTTTTCCATTCCTTGTTTTACATCCTCAGTTCCTGGAACTCAGTAAGTGCAGACTGATTGACTGACTGTGATCCGTCCCCAGAGTATTTCCTTTTACATTGACCCAATGGAAGGAAAGGAGTCTGCAGTTAAGGGGAGAAGGCAACTGAATCCCAGGGAGTCAAAATAGTACAGTGAAACTGAGTGGTGTCTCTGAAGTCAAAAGAGCTGGGTTCAAATCCTAGCTACTACCTCTGTAACCTCCCAAGCAAGTTGCTTAAACATTGGTTTCCTTCTCTGTAAAACTGAGGGGGCTGGACTACATAGGGTCAAGAACCAGAAGGGACCTTTGAGAGATCACCTCGTCAGTCACTTTATTTTACAGAGAAGGAAACTGAGACCCAGAGAGGAAGTCTTCTGACTCCAAATCCAGGGCTCTTTCCATTTCTTTATATGGTTTAGAATTAAGTGGACCTTTCCTGGGATCCCCTAAAATTATGCCAAAAGATCGATCTTTTGGCTAAGCCAACTAAATTTGGAGAAACGAAGCCACTTGCTCCCCTTGAAGGTTAGTGAGACTTTTGTGGCTGTAGCCTTCAAGGGGAAAGCCTTCGTTGCCTCCCTTCAACCCACTCAATCCCTGCATTAATGGGGTGCTATATGGGTTCAGGGTTCTTAGCTTTAGGGGCCTTATGAGACAACTACCATAACCCTCAGGAAGTAATTTCCAGGGAGCTCCTGATTCCTCTTTCTCTTCTCTCTGCCACCATCTTTTTTCCACTCCTCATTCAGTAATCTACACATAGCTAGAACTGCCTCCCTCCCAGCCTCAATCTCAACCATCTGGCATATGAACCTTTGCCTTCCGGGTATTTATGTGAATCAATCTCCCACCATATTGGAAAAGACAAAAGTCAGACGCTGTTTACTAATCCAATCTTCTCATTTTACAAAGAAAGAAACCAAATCCAAGTAGGGATATTGTTTCAACTTGAAGTGTTGACCCTGTTTGTCTTTATTCTGCCACATTAGGTTGGACTTCTGGACCACGGCAGTGTGGTACAGTGGAAAGACCAATAACAGACTTGAAGTCAGAAGACCTGGGTTTAAACCCCAGTTTGTGTGACCTGAAGCAAATCAATTTATTTCTTTGGGTCTCAGTTTCTTCATCTGTAAAATGGGGGGGGATGCTAGATGACCTCTGAGCTCCCTTCTATTTCTAGAACTATGATTCAGTAAAGTTAGATATACCCTTTTTTAGTCATTCTGAGCTTCAGTTTCCCATCTCTAAAATTTGGGTGTTGGACTAGATCAAAGATTTCTTAACCTTTGTTAGTGTCTTGGAGCCCTTTGGCAGTGTCTGGTGAAGTCCATGCACTCCTCAGAAACTTGTTTTTTAAACAAATTCATAATTGAAGCAAATGCTAAATTTCAGTTAAAGGTTAGTGACAATAAAGATGTAATTTTTTCCTATCCAAATTCACAGACCCTTTGATTAAAATTCCCTGGAATAGAGGGTGCCTTCCAGATCTAAATCTATCATTCCGTGGAACCCTGAAAAGAGAAGGGATTTGTCCAGGGTTACATAGATAGTCAAGGAGAGAGCTAGGGAGCTCTCCTGTCTTCCAAGCATTGACTCTAGGGTTTGAAGCCCATAGAAGGCAGAGGCAATAATATTAAATGGCAGAATCAGGAAAGGTATGGCCCAGATTCTAACCCTAACGTAACAGGAATTTGAGGAAAGGATGCTAAGGGAAGGAGAGATTGTAAACAAACAATGGAGAAGGGAGATTGTCTGGAGGGCAGATGCTATGAGGAAAGGACATTAGTTATTCCCATTTGGGTCACTGTAATCTGATTCCTCGAAAGCTTGATTATATCATGCTGATGGATGGTCATGGTGTCTAGATTGAATTTGGAGTTAATTTATGACAGTCTGAAACATCCATTGCATGGTGGAATGTTATTTGAGAAAATTTGCACATTTCCCATGATAACTAGGTAGGAGGGAGTCTAGGATAAAAGGCTAAATGTTTGGGAGGAGAAAGAGTATTTGCCAACTGCAATCAGCTCCCTGGGGAAATGTGGCAGGGCCCTGAGGGGAAAACACTAGAGAAGATTTTAAAATGGAAGCTGGGAACGAAAAGCTGAGGGGGTGGGAGTAATGGAGCCACAAACCTCACATAAAGCTTGTGGCTTGTCTGCTTGTTGAATGGATAGGTGGATGGATGGATGGATGGATGGATGACCTGAAGAAGGCTTCAGTTTCAGCTGTAAAATGAGTGGTTTGGACTAGATGACCCCTGTGTCTATATCCAGGATCCTATGATCATCACTAGGTTGGCCATTAGGTGATATATTTTGGCCACTACAACTTTCAAACACCATTCAATTCAATTGAAAAAGCATTTATTAAGCACCTGCTATACACAAAAAAAACCAATCTGTTATCAAATAGAGTACTGGAATCAGATTCAGGAAGACCTGAGTTCAAATACAGGCTCAAATACTAACCAGTTATGTGACCTTGGGCAAGTCACCTAACATCTCTCAGGCTGTTTCCTCACCTGCAGAACGAGCATAGCATAGATAACTTATCCAACAGGACTGTTGTAAAGATCCAATAAGATAATGCATACAAAGTACTACAGAAATATAGCTGTTAACATTATAACAAGGCACAGCGCTAAGCACTAGAGATAGAAAGGTTTTTGCTTTTTGGTTTTGGTTTTGGTTTTTTTAATAGAACAGTCCTTGCTTTCAAGGAGCCAATGTTCTGCTGACCCACTGCCAATGAAGGGAGTGCTCTCACTGATGAAATTATCCTATCACAAAAGCTACAAGTTGGAGGGGACCTCAGTGGCCACCTGGTTGATCCTAACCCTTTTTAGGCAGCAGGGGTGGGAATAGATGTCATTGATATAGGGAACTCCCAGGATGGAAACTCTTCCTACCAGTGAAAACCCACAGCTCTTGGACGATTTTTGATCATATTTGCCCAGAAGGAAGGAGACAGTCTGCATCAGAGGAGGAACTTAAACCCAGATCTCCCTGACTGAGAGCCTAGCTTTCTATCTCCTAGGTAACTCTGCCTGAACCCAGCCCTGAACAAAAGCTGCCCTCTACAACAACCACTGACCAATAGTCCTCCAGCCTCTGTTTAAAGACCTCCAGGTGGACCCCACTGTCTCCCACTTTGGGGTGGCCTATCCCACTTCATAACCCTTCTCACTGTTAGGAAATCTTTTCTTACACCAAGCTTAAACTGTCTCCTCTACAGCTTCAACCATGGCTCCTTGTACTGCCAATTGGTGCGCCGAGAAGCACAGACTTTCAAAGATTGGAAATCAGTCACCACATCTTGCCTATCTTCTTTTTTCCTGGATGAATTCCTGTAGCTGAGTTTTGAAAGTCACTCTTAGGCTACACTGGAAAGAGCCCTGAAGAAGATTCTGAAATAATGATGAGACTTGGGTTTGATTCCACCTTCTGCCTATGTGACCCTGGCTAAGTCATTAACCACCCTTGGCCTGTAATGCCCCCTGAGGTGTCTCCCAACACTACAGCTATGATTCTAACATGGCATGGTCTCTAGTCCATCTCACCCTTTTGACCATCCCACTCTGGAGGCAGCTAGGTAGCTGTGCCTGGAGTCAGGAAGACCTAGGTTCAAATCCAGCCTCAGACAGTATGTGTGACCCTGGGCAAGTCACTTAACCTCTCTCTTGGTTTCCCCAACTATAAAATGAGAATCATAACAGCACCCACCTCCCAGGATAGTTGTGAAGATCAAATAAGATAATACTTGGAAAGCAGTTAGCAGAGTTTCTGCCACATAGTAGACACTTTGAAATGTTTATTCCCTTCCCTCTCCTCCAGCCTTCTTTTTCTGGATGTTCTCCAGCTCATCTTCCTAAAACGTGGTGCCCAGAATGCAACACAGCAATCTTAGATCTGATGCAGAAAAAGAGGGTAGCCTCTACGTGATTTGGAGGTTATCCTGCAGAAGGCTAGAAGCCAGGTCTGACTCTACTACACAGCACTGTCTCTCATACCTGCTGTTTCTCTTGTAAGTCTTTTCTTCTTTTCACATACACATACACACACACACACACACACACACACACCAGACATGCCTCTGAACTCACAAGGTACTTCCAAGGAATGCCAATCTGCTGAGCTAACCTGGGTTAGGGGGTTCTACACTGTCTCTCACTCATAGATCACTTAGATTATATCTAAATTCAGAAGGCCCTGGTGGCCACTGGAACACCATAATTATTTTACCTCAGCAGCTCAGGCAAAGCTGCCCTTGAGTATTCAGGAGGCCATCCCCTAACCAGCTCTGTATGCTCTTGGTCCCTCCTGCCAGAGCCACCAACATCATTTAAGCCAATAACATCAGGCTCCCCCAAGAAACTTGGGCCAGTGCAAAAACCACCCTCATCTACATCCTCAGCAAGGTCCTACCTGTGATACAAGACATTTCACAGAATCAAAGATCCATAGCCCAAAGGAGATTGTGTTTGTAAAACACAGTCCAATTGCCTGCCAAATAGTAAGCATTTCAATGATATTTCCTTACTTTCTTCCTTCAATAGAAAGAGATCCTGGAATTAAGGTCCAATTCTCCCATTTAACAGACAAGCCTCAGAAGGGTCAAGGGACTTGTCCAGGGTCACAAAGAGGCAGAGACAGGCCTCCTTCTGCCTTCCCCCACAACAGCACCCTGCCATTTGTAGAAAGAAGAAACAAGGCAGAGCTCACATCAGGGCCACTGAACCACAAGTGCCAGGTCCAGGCTTCTGTCCATGTGACTCCTTTGGTCTGTACTTGTCAGGGCTGTGAATCTTCCAGGAAGCATCTTCCTTCTCCCTTCCTTCCTGGCTTACCATCAATTACAAGACTATTCCCCAGTCTCCCATTGCCCCTTGGAAGGTATTGAGCAATGAAATTCAATTCAGTAAAGTTAGCACATCTGAGCAGTGCCCTCTTTCCCAGTACTAAAAAGAAACAATTTCTCATTTCTCTTATCTTTACTCCATTGATTTGGAATCCAGTGATTTCCATTTCTCTGACTCCAGTCCTAAGAGGAGAAAGAGCCTGGGGTCCTAGCCCATCCCCCTCTCCCCGCAGGGCCCATCCTCTCCAGTTGCTAGTATCCTTTGATCATACCACCAGACATGGCACAAGTGACCCAGGCACTGAGTTACGGGGATAGAGGACCCATACATCCAGTCTTTTCCACCCTCCTCCGGTCAGGGGCTGGGAAGTGGGAGCCAAGGGGGGGGGGGGAGGACTCATGGGCTTCAGCTCTTCCAGGAGCCTGAGATGGATTTTCCAGTCAGTGGCAGCCCCTTCTTACCTCCCCTGCAGTTTGATGGATGAGCTTGGGGCAGGGTCTTTGTCCTGGGCTCAGGGCCTGAGTGATTTCAATAGTTGGGCCGGGAAGTGTGAGGCATTAATTTGGCCTCTATGGGTCTGGTGGCAGACTGAAAGGAGAGGGGAGGGGAGTAAAGGAAAGAGAGGCAGGGAGGAGGAGGGTAAAGGGAGGAGAAATCAGAGATGCTCTTCCCTCTTCACCTCTCCTTTTCTCTTCCAACCTGGAGGAGTGAGACTGAGAAAGTACGAATACAGCTGAGATCAGCCCAGGTGTGCGGGTTGGAGGGTGGGGGTGGGGCTCACGCACTGCTCTTCCTCATCCCTTCAGATTAAAGTCCCAGCAACACCCCACACTCACACCCCAAAGCCCTAGGAAGGTCGCCCCCCCCTTCTCCCACCACTCTGACTTTCTGATGTTCCGCCAGGGCCCCACTGGTCTTCCTCTATCAGTCCTCCCCCACCTCCCCCCATTGATTTGTTCCATTCCATTTGACAGGAAAAGGGGATAATCTCTTTGGGGACCGCCAGTCCCCGGCCCGGCCAGACGCTCCCGCCAGCTGAGCGGGCTGCCTTGATCTCATTGTTGGGGTCCCGCTTCACGTCCCCCGCGGCTCTGGGCATCCGTTCACTTTGGGGAGGGGAGGGGAAGGGAGGAGAAGAGAGGGGAGGGAAAGGGGCCCGGGGGCCGGCTCTGGGCCAGATGCTGCACATCCCCCGCATCTGGGTCCCCAGTCTGGGGTCCTGAGCCTGCCCGGGGACCCCAGCACGGAAGATGGGGGCAGGGGTGGGGTGGAGATGGGGGCCAAGTTGGAGCCGTACATACTGGGAGATTCGGGCCCCCGCCGGTCCCCCGCACGCCTCTGGCCGCGCCGCCCTTTGTCTGCTCTCTTTGTCTCCAAGTCTCTCTCGCGCGGTGCCTCTGCCTCTGGGGAGCCGCCAGGCGGAGAGCAGCTGGCGGGGGCGCGCGGGGGCTCGGGAGCGCGCGGGGGGAGCCGGCCGGGCCCCCTGCCGCCGCCTGCATTGTAGGGCAGGTGGGCGAGCCGGCAGATCTCCCCTGGCCCCGCGGCTGGTGGCTGCCTAGCCCGCCCCCGCCCCCGCCCTCCGGGTAACTCGGCTCCGGGTCCCCTCTCCCTGCGCGCCCCTCCCCCGCCCCGTGTCCCCTCCCCTTGCCCACCTCTCGGGTCCCCTCCTCCCTCCCCTCCCTCTCACATCTGCACATTCTCCCACTGCTAGTCCGCCAGCGGTCTCCTCCGCGCTCTCTGAGGCGCACCAGTCCCTCTTAGCCTCTCGCGCCCCGGCAGGCACACCGCTCGCCACTACCTCGGGCTGCCCGAGCGCTGGACAGGTAAGCTTGTGCGCCGGCCTCACAGCCAGGTGCCCGGGAGAATTTGCCCTCCTTCCGCTCTGTCGCTGGAAAAAGGTGGGTCACCTGCGAAAGAGCTCGCTCCTTGGGCGGAGGGCTGGGGAACAGGAGGAAGAGAAGACCGAGGGGCGGGCAAGGAGTTGTGAGCATAACGGAGAAAGAGCAGCCGCTCCCTTCTCTATCTCTCCTCTTCTTCTCTTCTTCCTTCTGACTCACTCCCGGGGTCTCTTCCTTCCTCACCTTCCCTCTTTTTTCTGTCTTCTCAGTTTCACCTCTCTCTCTATCCGGCTCTCTGGCTCTCTCGCACTCCCTTGCTTACTTTTCCTTTTCCTACTCTCTCCACCGCACTCCGACACTCTCCTTCTCTCCTTTCTTTCCCTCTTCCGTTCAGTCTTTCCATACCTTTACATTCTCACTTTCTCTTTTCTCTCCTATTCTCTTTCTTTCGATCTTCCCATTTCTGTATCACTGATTTCTCTTGTGTCTCCGGTCTTCACGTAGATCAGCCTCACCTCACCTACGGGGCCGGAACTCTGAGTCTTGTTCCTCAGACACAAAATGAAACCTGATTAGAGACACCTGTGTTAGGGACATTCTAGACTTGGGTCCATTATTTCACACGTCCGTTAACCCTGAGATGGGAAGGTCAGACCATTCTCTCTCTGCCTTGAGAGATAGACCTATTTCCACCCTTTTCTGGGGACTAGGTCAGGATTTTGACTGACTTGGACAGCTTGTCTTGACACTTTCCCAAACCTTGGACTCGTGGCCAGCTCTATTCCTTGGTTCTTCCCATCTGGACTCAGGACAAAGCCCTATGGATTCTGACAGTTGAGTGTGTCCTCTCAATGTGGACAAACTGTTCTCCAGACCTAGCCCAATCCCTCAGCCCCTCTCCATTCTTTTTGACTCATAAATGAGATTTAGAGCTGGGAAGTACCTTTAAACCCAGTCCTCTCATTTTACAGATGAGGAAACTGAGGCACAGAGAGATAGTATTTGAGTCCTAGTTTTCCTTACTCCAGTACCCTTCCCATCCTATCCTTCTCAAGCTCTGTACCACCTACTGTCCATTTCCCTTCCTCTCAATGCCTCTCTCCAGGTCTCTGCCTATCTGTCTTCATCTATCTAGCTTTCTATCCTTCTATCCTAATCAGAGCCATCTTAGCCTAGAGGTTCAGTGACTCAGATCCTCTGGTTTGGGGATTTCAGTCAGTAAAAGAAGATTTCCTTCCTCCCTTTATGATCAATCTGCCTCTCTCCTCCCTCACAGAGCCTGGTGGAGGCTGCTTAGACACTTGGCAAGGTTGGAAAATTGACTCCTCCTGCCACACCCCATTTGAAAATGGCACCCCCTCTGGCTGCTGTCCATTGGAGTCTTTGCTTTGACTTATCAAAAATCAGTACCTCTCTTGCCTGTTAAAATCATGTTTCTGGCATTAAAAATATGTGTGCATTTACAAAAAGTGTCCCTCCTCGAATTGCTTGTCCTTCCTCTCATTCCCCCTCCCCACCCCCCAAGAGCTGTATCCTCAGCAAAACTGTCAGCTGAAGTGCTTAGGGGAGGGGGGGGGCAGTGAAAATGTGAGAAGGAATGTCATCACCAGATTTAGAACTGAGGAACCTTGGAACAGAAAATGTCAGAGCTGGGGTGGGGGGTGGAGGGCTTAAAATACAGAATGTCAAACTGCATAGGGATGTTAGAACCCAGAATGTCAAGAGCTAGAAGGGCCTTAGAACCTCAAAGGGGTGGGGAACCTCCGGTCTCAAGGCCACATGTGACCCTCTAGGTCCTTGAGTGCAGCCTTTTGAGTGAGTTCAAGTTTTACAGAACAAATCCCTTTATTAAGGGGATTTGTTCTATGAAGTTTAGATTCAATCAAAGGACCTCACTTGAGGATCTAGAAGGGCACATGTGGCCTGCAGGTAGCAGATTCCCCATCCCTGGCCTAGAAAGTCAGAAGAGGGAGGGACTGGACTTTACTGAGAGAATGTCAGAGCTGAAAGGGACTTTAGAACAAGGAATGTCAGAATCTTAGAACACAGATGTGACCATTAGAGATCATCTGGTACAAGATCCTCATTTTCTCTACTTAGTCCTGACCCTAGAGGCCTGCCCTGAGCCCCTGGATTTTGGTGTAACAATAGGAGTAGCCTTGTCCTCTTCACCCAGTCTCCTCTTCCTCCAGCCATCCTGCCCTACCCTACCCTTCATCTCTGAAAGGCTTTATTTCTGTCCTTTCCCAGGACTCCCTTTTTCTGCCTTCTGGGCTTAACTGCTGCCGCCTTAGTTCCTGCAGCCTCTTACCCCTTCTCAGCAGAGTGATCAGGGAGTCTGGGGAGATGCTGCTTTCCTAGTCACTGCCTTCTTCCTTATTTCACCTGGTTTAAATGGTCTGTCAGGCCCCTTCCAGCTCCCTAATCCTTCCAGACAGTCACACAGACTCATCCCGCCCCACCCCCCAGGCTGGGTTACAGGTCTGTGCACAAGTACTGCCCACAAATCTCAGGCCACACTTACCTGCACAGGACCAGCTTTACCAAACCAGCAGAGCAGAAAGCAACCTTTCTGGAAAGATAGGGTCTGGAACGTCCCCTACCCTTCAGAACCTCCCCTCTTCCCAATAATACCTGGCTGATATTTGGGATTCTTTTCTAATGGAGGATGGGAGGCTTTCATTCTTCACTGAAAATGCTTCAAATTCAACCTTATGGACACTTACTAGCTGTGCAACCCTGGGCAAGTCCTTTAACCTGCCAGCCTCAGTTTCCTCAGCTGTGAAATGGGGGTGATGATAATAGCATCCACCTCACTGGACTGTTGTGTGGATCAAATGGGATAACTTTTGTTGTTGTTACGTTTGTTCTCTGTTCTCAAAGAGGACCGTGGCATCAGGGAGATGATGACATAACTTGCAGTTGACTTTGATTTGAGTGCAGGAGGGTTGTGCAAAGTCACCAGCCTCACTTTCTCCTCCAGAGCCATCTGGGTCCAGTGGCCAGATATTCATCAGGACGCCTGGAGATGGCCCAGGATGCTAAGTAGCTAGGTGGCACAGTAGATAGAGCGCTGGGCCTGGCATCAGGAAGCTTCTACCTTCCTGAGTTCAAATTCAACCTTAGACAGTTTCCAACTGTGCGATCCTGGGCAAGTCACTTCACTCTATTTGCCTCAGTTTCCTCATCTGTAAAAAATGAGCTGGAAAAGTAAATGGTAAACCACTCCAGTATCTTTGTGAAGAAAAACCCGATGGCGTCACGAAGAGTCAGAAACAACTGATTACTTTTGTAAAGTACTTAGCACAGGGTCTGACACATAGCAGGAACATAATAAACATTTGTCCCCCTGCCACCCCTGTGAGATTTAATGAAGACACCCCTTGGAGGGGTAATATAGTGACTGAAATTCACACAATGGTGAAAATGACTGATAGCCATTTTTTTAAGAGAATAGATTTAGAAAGGAGAGAGAAGGGCTTGAGTGGGGTTGAGTGACTTACCTTTGTGTGGTTCTTATCTCTGAATTTTCACTCTTGTGCAATTATCTTCATACACTCACCCTTCTAATCTCACAACTGTACACTCTCACCCTTTTACGCAACCTCAGCTCTCACATCACCCTGCATTCAGACATATACACATATTCCTTCCCCCCACTCTTCTTCTTTCACACTCATACACCTTCCTCCCTCTATCCACACTCACACACACATACACACTCACACATACTTCTCACCATCACACACACATACACTCCATCCTCACACATACACCCTCACCTTTCTACATATCCCTTCTGCTCTTGCACATTTGTAGACCCTCCTTACTACCCTCAATCTCACAAATCCTCACAATCACACTGACATTTAGATGGTAGATATTCTTATTCCTTCACATTCCTTACATTAGCTATCTTCTTCTTTCACATTCTTCCCTTCATGCACATACTCTTGCACACCCTTTACCATTATACCTTCACACACACTCATTTACTTTCTCACTTTTTCATACTCTTATACTTTTGTATTTTCATACTCAACACCTATACACTCTCATCTTTGCACACTTATATTTTCTATCTTCATGCTCATACCCATACTCTCATTTTTGCACACTTATACTTTTCTATCTTCACATTCACACCCATACTCTCATCTTTGCACACTTATCCTTACACTGTTCTATCATCACACTCACACCTCTATACTCTCACCTTTGCACACTGATAATCTCACCCTTATACTTTTGTATCTTCACACTCATACCAATGTACACCTTTGTACACACAGACATTCACCCCCTTAGACTCTTATGCCTTCAAACTCACACATGTACATTCTCACCTTTAGATTGACACAACCATACATTCATCTTCGAACACTTATCTTTATACTGTTCTATCTTCACACTCACACCCATGCACTCTCACCTTTGCACTCTCACACTTACACTTTTGTATCTTCACTCTCACCCCATACCCTCATTTTTGCACACTTATCCTTACACTGTTCTATTGTCACACTCACACCCCTATACTCTCACCTTTGCACGCTGACCATCTCACCCTTATACTTTTCTATCTTCACACTCACACCCATACACACCTTTGCATACACAGACATTCATCTCCTTAGACTCTTCTACCTTCACCCTCACACATGTACACTCTCACCTTTACACATATTCTTACACTTCTACCTTCACACTGACGCTCACACCCAGACACTCTCACCTTTGCACACTCACACACACCCTCACACTCCCACATCCTTGGACTCTCACACAGTCTGCACACAATCACCCCCTCACCCATACACACATCTACATACACAGAGCTCCAACTTGTGCTATAATCCATGGAAGATAAGAAAAGGCCCTGCTTTCAAAATGAAATCAATTTGGCTCTGTTCATGGTTTCCAACAGCTGGTAATTCATCACAAGGAGGCCATGTGACACTTCCCCAATTCAGCACCCCTGTCTCACACCAGCTCCTTCTTTCATTCATTGAGACGGGCTCCCTCTTCAGCTGTGTTTTGATTGAGTTGGTAGATCTCTGGGTTTTGGAGCCACAGAGCGACTTCCCCCACACCACAGGAATCATCCCTGTCCATATCATTGAAGAGGCTTCTGAGCACAATGGAAAGAGTGCTGAATTGAAGTGGGAATTCAAATTAGAGATATTTGAACGTGGGTTCAAATCCTGACTCTGTTACTTCCTCATGGTGTGATCTCAGGCAAAATACTTAGCCTTTCCTGGTCTGCTTCCTCTTCTGCAAGATGAGGGGCTTGATCTCGGTGGCCCTATGCTACCTTCCATCTCTAAACATATGGTTCTCCTGGCGAGTGACAACAGACGGTGTGTGACCCGGCTAAAGGACTTAAGGGGAACCCGGGAGCAGCTGATGTGGGGGTGTGAGTCGCTTTCCCTGGGGCTGCCCACTCAGGATCAGACATCCCACTCATCACCCCTGGGCCTCACCCTTGGAACACGATCTCCTAAATTTTATTGTTCAAGCTGGAGGGACGACATAGGGATCTGGGCCAGATGTTCTCAAGCTTTCCGGTCTCAGGACCCCTTCACAATCCCCCCACAAAGGGTTTTTTGGTGAGTTATTTATATCTATTGATGTTTGCTGTATTAGGAATGAAGCTGTGTCAGACACTGCCTAGCTGTGTGACCCTGGGCAAGTCACTTGACCTCTTGGCTCAATTTCCTCATCTGTAAAACGAGAGGAGTAATAGCACTTTAGGGTTGTTGTGAGATTCAAATGAGATGAGATTTGTAAAGTACTTGGCACATAGTAGGCATAAATGAATGTTATCTACTTGTTA